>JAYKQN010000017.1:17430000-17577500 GCA_036785175.1 Eupleurogrammus muticus | reverse complement strand
AGGAAGGAAGGAAGGGAGGGAGGGAGGAAAGAAGGAAGGAAGGAAGGAGGGAAGGAAGGAAGGAAGTGTCATGTTCGTGCTTGAAATAAGAGGCCGTGTTGATAGCAAGAAACCTAGTTTTTAATGACTCCCGTTCTCATCAACATACACCTGTCAAGGCTGTCTTGCTCTACTGTTATATAGCTCTGTAAGGTGAACACAAAACCCCTGTACTGCCGCCTAGCGGTCACACATGTAGTAACACCCAATCATAACATCCCCCTTTTTCTAAGACAAAATGTTCAACATGAATTATCACATTAACTGTGTCACTTACTTTAACGAGTTATCATTCAAGCTAACCCTGACACATAGTATAAACAGTTTATCAGATTCAAATCTAAGCCAATACTAAACCATTCAGAACACATTCACAACATACTTCAATATACATTTTGGTCAACATCTTGAACATGCATATTGATTTTTTTTTTTTTTTTTTTTTGTAAAAACACTTTTTATAGGTTGAGTCTATCAGGCTTTCTGGTTTCTCTTGTGGACCTTCGTAACTCAGGTTCACTTGCAGTAGGCGTGTGAGAGTCAGTGTTACCGTCCATATCAGATGTGGGAATGACCTGAGCTTCACCACAGGTTACACTGAACTCACCAACAGTCCCTTCAGGAGTCTTTAACAGACTGCGACGATTGCGCCTAAGGATTTGTCCATCATCAGTTCTAACAGTGTACGATCGTGGAGCAACTTCTTGCAGGACCGTTGCTTTTGTACTCCATCCATCAGCATCCTCAATCCTGACTGCGGTGTTGGTAGTCAGTGGAGGAAGATGCTTGGTTGCTCTGTCATAAAATGACTTCTGCATCATTTTCTGTTGTCGTAGCTTATGTTCAATCTTTGAGGGATTCTTTTGCTTTGTTTCGTTTTTTGAATGACTTGGCAAGGTTGTTCGGAGCTTCCTCTTCATCAGCATCTCAGCTGGTGATAGACCGCACTGAAGAGGTGATGCTCTGTAGCTCAATAAAGCCAAATACGGATCCGAGTCACTGTCAGCTGCTTTCTTTAAGAGTTGCTTGAGAATGTGAACTCCTTTTTCCGCCTGCCCGTTTGACTGTGCATAGTGTGGACTTGACGTCACATGCTTGAAATCATATTGCGCTGCAAACTTCTGCCATTCTTTGCTGCCGAAGCAGGGGCCGTTATCACTCACCACTGTGTGTGGAATGCCATGCCTGGCGAAGATAGATTTTGCATGCGTTATGACACAGGTTGACGTTGAGCTTGCTAGTAGCGCCATCTCAGGGAAGTTTGAGTAGTAATCCACTACCACTAAATAGTCTTTCCCTCTGAGATGAAACAAGTCCATTCCGACTTTGTGCCATGGTGCTGTTGGCACCTCAGGAACCACCATAGGCTCTTTGCTCTGCTTGTTCCTGTGTTTCTGGCATGTTTCACATTTATTTACTAGTGTTTCAATGTCTTTGTTCAGTCCGGGCCAGAAAACCGACTCTCTCGCCCTCCTTTTGCACTTTTCGATGCCGAGATGGCCTTCATGTATCCTGTGCAACATGTCCATTCTCAAAGCCTGTGGAATAACAATCCTGCCCTTTTTCAACAGCAGACCATCCACAGTACTGAGCTCTCCTCTGACATGGTAGAATTGTGGACATGAACCAGCCGGCCATCCCTCATCCATGTTCCTCATGACATGCTGTAGCTCAGCATCCCTTGCTGTAGCCTCAGCTATTTGTCTTGATTTTGTGTCAGACACAGGCAGTGTAGCCGACACCATGTTCACATGACACTGTATGTCCTCGTCTGTGGTACTCACACAGTTGCCGGATGTTGCTCTGGATAGGGCATCAGCGAGGACTAGGTGTTTACCTGGAGTATATATCAGTTCAAAATCATATCTCTGCATCTTCATCATTAACCGCTGAATCCGTGGAGACATTTCATTCAGATTCTTTTTGATGATGGCAACCAGCGGTCGATGATCCGTCTCGACTGTGAAAGATGGCAAGCCGTACACATAGCTATGAAACCGCTCCAAGCCATATGCCAGTCCCAAACATTCTTTTTCGATCTGTGCGTATCGACATTCAGATTTTGTCATAGCTCGGGATGCATAGGCTACCGGTTTCCAGTGCTCGCCCTCAGCCTGGAGTAGAACAGCTCCAATACCATCCTTGGAAGCATCTGTTGACACTTTGATCCTCTTCGTGTGGTCATAAAATGACAACACAGGTGCTGTGGTCAGTGTGTTCTTGAGTTTTTGCCACTCATGCTCATGTTTCACTGTCCATTTAAAATCACAGTCTTTATGCAGAAGCTCTCGTATGCATGATGTCTTTGCTGTCAGATTGGGAATGAATTTACCTATGAAATTGACCATCCCCATGATGCGTAGCACACCGGTTTTGTCTGTGGGCCTTGGCATGTTCTGTATTGCATGTATCTTTTCCCGATCTGGTTGGACACCACGTGCAGACAGCTTGTCTCCTAGGAACAGAATCTCTTGAACACCAACCTCACATTTATTCTTGTTGAGTTTTAGTCCATACCTTTGTATGCGTTCCATAACTCTGTTCAGTCTCTCATTGTGCTGTTGGGCTGTGGATCCCCATATGATGATGTCATCAATGTAGACTCGAACTCCATCCAAGCCCTCGATAATCTGCTCCATTGCTCTGTGAAATATTTCAGGTGCTGACTTTATTCCAAAAGGCAGTCTGAGAAAGCAGTGTCTGCCGAAGGGCGTATTAAAGGTGCAGTACTTTGTGCTGCTTTCATCCAGTTTCAACTGCCAGAAGCCTTGTGAAGCATCAAGCTTTGTGAAGTAGCTTGCACCTGACATTTCACTGATGATCTCTTCACGTGTAGGTATTTGATAATGTTCACGCTTTATGCTCTCATTTAGGTCTTTGGGGTCCATACATATTCTCAATTCACCATTCTTTTTCTTTGTGATGACCATTGAGTTGACCCAGTCTGTAGGCTCGTTAACCTTTTCAATCACCCCCAGCATGATCATTCGGTCAAGTTCTTTTTTTAGGCTGTCTTTCAGTGGCGCCGGTACTCTGCGTGGTGCGTGCACAACTGGTTGGGCTCCTTCTTTCAACTGTATTTTATATGTGAAAGGTAAAACACCAAAACCCTTGAAAACATCTGGAAAGTTCTGAACAATTGTGTCCATAGGGTCATTTGTTGGGTTTATGGTTGGGATGATGCGATACACTCTTTTCACCAACCCCAGTTCTTCACAGGCGCTATCACCCAGGAGTGATTCGCGTCCTTCATTCACAACAAAGAAGAATAGGTGGTGTACTTTCCCTTTAACTGTGACACTCAACTTGCATGTGCCCAAACATTTGATTGGCCGCCCATTGTAGTCTTTCAGTCCAGAATCTTTTCTTTTTATTTGTGGCTTATTTTTCATTGCCTTCACATCACATATGCTTATCAGATTTGCTTTCGCCCCAGTGTCCAATCTCATGGTAACTACAGTCCCATTTATCATTAGAGGAGCTATCCATTTATCTTCTCTGGTGACATCATTTACATTGTCTGGTTTATTTATTTGTTCACTTTCACAATTCACCATTCCAACAAAGAACGTGTCACTGAGATCAGGCTCATCTACAACATTCACAGTTCTTCCTTTCTTCCCCTCTTTCCATCTGGAGAAGCACTGTTTAGCAAAATGATTCTTGCCTTGGCAACTGGAGCATTGCTTACCAAACGCCGGACACTGTCTTGGCTTATGTTGTGAGCCGCAGCGTTTGCAGGTTATCCTCACGTCCTCCTTCTGCTGTGCATGCCGAGTCTGTGCGCGCTGTCTCCGCTGATTGAACACCGCTCCAACCGCTGCCGCGCTGTCGCTCTGCGCCGAGGCGACTGCAGACATCTCGCTGAACGTCCTCACATGCTTCTGAGACAGCTCACTCGCCTGGCAGATCATAATGGCTCCTGCCAGCGTCAGCTCCATCTCCCGTAGTAGCCGCTCTCTGACCTTTTTATCCTCCACGCCGAAGACAATCTGGTCCCGGATCATGGAGTCCTTCAGCGTCGCGAAGTTGCAGGACTGCGCCTTCAGCCGCAAGTCCGTCAGGAAGCTATCAAAGGGCTCATGCTGCCGCTGTGTACGAGACCGAAACACGTACCTCTCGTACGTCTCGTTCTTCTTCGGAGAACAGTGAGCGTCAAACTTACTAAGCACAACGTCCAACTTTTCACTATCTTCAGGAGTGTCAAACACGAACGTGTTAAATACTTCTATGGCCTGTGGCCCTGCTATCGTTAGCAGTAGCGCTACCTTTCTTGCTTCCGGCTTTGTCTCAAGTCCCATAGCCGCAACATACAGCTGAAACTGCTGTTTGAAGGTGCGCCAGCTCTCGTCGACATTCCCCGACAGTTTCAAACTTTCCGGTGGTTTTAACTCCATGTCGTCCAGTCGAGTTTACTCCTGGTACCATGTCATGTTCGTGCTTGAAATAAGAGGCCGTGTTGATAGCAAGAAACCTAGTTTTTAATGACTCCCGTTCTCATCAACATACACCTGTCAAGGCTGTCTTGCTCTACTGTTATATAGTAAGGAAGGAAGGAAGGAAGGAAGGAAGGAAGGAAGGAGGGAAGGAAGGAAGGAGGGAGGGAAGGCAAGAAGGAAGGAAGGAGGGAAGGAGGGAAGGAGGGAGGAAGGAAGGAAGGAAGGAAGGAAGGAAGGAAGGAAGGAAGGAAGGAAGGAGGGAAGGAAGGAAGGAGGGAGGGAAGGCAAGAAGGAAGGAAGGAGGGAAGGAGGGAAGGAAAGAAGGGAAGAAGACAGCAAGGAAGGAAGGAAGGAAGGAGGGAGGAAGGAAGGAAGCCAAAGAACACACTAACTAATAAGGAGTGAAGGAAGGAGATGAGGAAATGAGGGACGGACATTAATGAGGAGACATAAAGGAGGAGGTAAAAACGTCCAAACAGTGAAAAACACTGTTTCTGTTAATCACAGAAATAAAAGCAGCATCGTCTCCGTCAGCATCACCAGCTCCACCAGCAGCAGCTCCTCAGATTTCCCAGCAGCCCCGGCTGCTCGGGGTTATCTCACGTCATCTCAGTCATCATCTCTCCACAGTTTTCCCACATGGGCTCAGAGCTGCTGCACATTACAATCACAGCTCCATTACAGCCATTACAACAGGAAACTCCTGATTCTGCTTCTCTGCTTTCTGTGTTATCGTTTCCAGCCTGTGAAATGTGGGCAGGAAAAGCAGCAGATTTCTGGTTTCTTTACGCTTCTATAATAGGAAAGTGCTGATCTCAGGCATTGTTACAGTATTTCCATGAACTGAGCAACTAATCAATCGATCGTCTCAATAATCAATCGATTAATTGACTAATAGTTGGCAGGATGACTTTAAAAGAGCTGCAGTCAAACATGTAGGAAACATGTGGGAGCACCTTAGAATAAACATTTAAAATAAAATAGAATTTTTATTATTCATATTTTATATAGAGAAGTGATAAGTCAAATCTATTATTATCATTATTATTATTATAAATGTGAAAACTGTGTTCTCAACGATCACATTAATCACTATTTTAATAATTATTTAATTAATTTAAATCATTTTTTAAGAAGAAAATGTCCAAAATCTAAAAAAATTCTATTATTTTAGGTTGAGTCTCCAGCTTTGAGAAACAGTGATCCACATTTTATACATTTTTATGTACCGAAAAACAAAATAATTCATCATTTAAATGGTAAGTATTTAATTGACTAGTTAAATAGTAAGTTTCAATCATAATTATCTTTATTATTATTTTAAATTTAAATTCATTTTCATATTTTCTCCTTTAAAAAGCAGATTCTCTCTGGAGCTGCACTCAAACCCCAAAACCTTCTCTGTCCATCTCTATCACACACACACACACACACACACACACACACACACACACACACACACACATGCATGACCCTCTTATTTGACTTTCCATACAGTGGTTAATGGTTTGCACCTGTCCTGGTCTGTTTTTTCCAGAGTATCCTCCATCAGCACACAATCACTGTGTGTGTGTGTGTGTGTGTGTGTGTGTGTGTGTGTGTGTGTGTGTGTGTGTGTGTGTGTGTGTGTGTGTGTGTGTGTGTGACTTTCTGGTTGTTAATAAAATCAGATGTTTGTGCCCGGGCCTCTTTTCTTTTTCCACGTCCTGTTCCTCCATCTTCACGCTGCGTCTATTTTTTTTTTTTTTGCTTAATTTTGTACAAAAAAAAAAATGCCGAAAGGATCAGAGACTGATTTTATTTTCCCCTCGGAGTGAAACAGATGTTAACGTCAACATTTCATCCAAATATCAGAGGTCAAAGGTCACCACATCCTGACTGACGTGGCGCCACAACGATGACAGTAATAGTCATAATTAAAATGACTTTCATGTACATCACTTTTCATGCAAGAAACTGACTTGAGATTTAATAATTATAATATAATTATATAATAATTATTTATATAAAATTAAATAATAATAATAAAATAGTCATTGCAATATGAAATAAAAATACACTATACACAATATAATACAGTATAAAAAGCCTTAAAATGCATGAGTTAAAGGATGAAACCCATTGTCTTTAGACGTGAAAACTGATTTTTAAGATAAGATAAGACAAGATAAGATAAGACTTTATTGATCCCACAACGGGGAAATTTGCTTGTTACTGCAGCGTACAGAATAAAGAAAAAGAAAAGAAAATAAAAGCCATAAAAAATAAAAACACACAACACTATGTACAGAATCCATATAATTTGTTGATCAGCATACACAGTATGCATTATGGACATAAGAATGGAGAAAAAATACTAATAAATAAATAAAAGAAAAAAGAATGCAAAGCAAAGCATATATAAATACATACATGCACGTACACACATATTTACATATTTGCATATATATATACGCACATACACACATGTACACATACATAGCTAATGCATACTTAAGGTGCATCAGGGTTTTGAATCAGAAGTAAGTTGTTCTCCCATTAATCATCATGTATCTACTGACCCTTTGGATGGGTCAAAGGTCAGGTAGGATCTCCTCCCCGACCTGGAGGCTGAACTCCACCCTTGGTCCAGCTGAGAACCTCCGATCTGGAGCTGAAGGTCAACAGGACCACATCCTTCCTGAGGCTCCTCTGTCCATGAGGTTATGACACTGATCAACAAGCATCAGTCTCTAACACCACATGTGCAGGATTCCTCGACTCTTCACAATGTAAATGTGCTAATGCCTGATCGTCTTAGGGTGGTTTGTGTGGGTCCTGCTGCAGAATCGCTGAGTCTCCAGGAAGAGAAGTTATGTGAGGGAAAGCTGTCAGCGTGCACATGTGTGTGTGTGTGCATGTGTGTGTGTGTGTGTGTGTGTGTGTGTGTGTGCCTCAGGAGGCAGGCAGCAGCATAAAGACGCCAGATGCTACTGTGTCAGGCAGGTTAGGTGTGTGTGAGGGAGAGAGGAGGGCGGGAGAAGACAAGGGATGGAAAAATGCAATGAAAAGTGTGTGTGTGCGTGTGTGTGTGTGTGTGTGTGTGTGTGTGTGTGTGTGTGTGTGTGCGCACGTGAGGCAGATGGTGAGTGGAGACGAAGAGAGGAGAGTTCATATTACAGTATCAAAACAACTACTTATGTTTACTGGACAAGCCTGCTGTGTGTGTGTGTGTGTGTGTGGTGTGTGTGTGTATGTGTGTGTGTGTGTGTGTGTGTGTGTGTGTGTGTGTGTGTGTGTGTGTGTATGTGTGTGTGTGTGTGTGTGTGTGTGTGTGTGTGTGTGTGTTACAGGGCTGCTCTGTAAATCATTCCCAAGTCTTTATCTCCATCTGGTGGTCAGAGTGTGTTACTACAGCGTGTTTAATATCATATCATGCATTTTCTTTTTTGTTTTAATTTTGAGCATCTCACATTAAACTAAAACTATCCATCTTTGGTTAGGAACAACAATTTTTTTCAGAAAACTTTACATATATCTACAAAAGTGTAAGAGACAAAGACAAAAACCACATTCATATAACAACACATGAGCCATAGTTAGTGATGGAGAATCAACTTACAGTAAAATCCTCCTGGTTCGTCAGACTTTTGACCTTTTACTGCGCTTTTAGATTCTTTTTAGTAGTTTAGTAACTCAACCTTAAAGTGCATTGTCTTTTTGGAATCTCTGTACATTAGGTCCATTCACCTTCAGTCTCGTTCTCTGAAACCAAAAACACAGGTTAGAAATCTAGGGGTGCTAATGGACTCAGACCTGAACTTTCACAGCCACATAAAGTCAACAATATCAACAGCCTTTTACCATCTAAACAACATTGCCAAAATCAAAAATATAGTGTCTAAACCAGACTTGGAGAGACTGATCCATGCATTTGTCTCCAGCAGGTTAGACTACTGCAATGGCCTGCTCACTGGTCTCTCTAAACGAGCTGTTAAACAACTACAGAACATTCAGAACGCTGCAGCTCGAGTCCTGACTAGAACCAGAAAATATGACCATATTAGTCCAGTGCTCATGTCTCTGCACTCAGAGAATAGACTTTAAAACAGCTTTACTTGTGTACAAGTCTCTTCATGGTCTAGCACCAAAATACATCTATGACATGTTAGAGCCATACGAGCCATCTAGGACCCTGAGAACCTCAGGGACTGGTCTCCTGCAGGTGCCCAGAGTCAGGACTAAACACGGTGAAGCTACATTCCAGTTTTCTGCAGCTAAAATCTGGAACAGTCTTCCAGAGAATGTGAGACAGGCCTCAACGCTGACAATGTTTAAGACCAGGCTGAAAACAGTTCTGTTTAACTGTGCATATGAAAACTGAAAGTATCTTATCTACACTCTTCACTCTTTTTTAAATTAATGATGAATTCTATGTTTTATGATTTTCCTTTTGTGATTTTGTGTAACTGTAAAGCACTTTGAATTGCCCTGTGTATGAATTGTGCTCTACAAATAAACTTGCCTTGCCTTGCCTTGCCTTGTTAGCATCTGTGCTTACATCCGTGCTAACTTGTTAGCATCCGTGCTAACCTGTTAGCATCCATGCTAACATCCGTGCTAACTTGTTAGCATCCGTGCTAACGTCCGTGCTAACTTGTTAGCATCCGTGCTAACATCCGTGCTAACATCCGTGCTAACGTCCGTGCTAACTTGTTAGCATCCGTGCTAACTTGTTAGCATCCGTGCTAACATCCGTGCTAACTTGTTAGCATCCGTGCTAACATCCGTGCTAACTTTCTAGCATCCGTGCTAACATGTTAGCATCCATGCTAACATCCGTGCTAACTTGCTAGCATCCGTGCTAACCTGTTAGCATCCGTGCTAACATCCGTGCTAACTTGTTAGCATCCGTGCTAACTTGTTAGCCTACATGCTAACATCCGTGCTAACTTGTTAGCATACATGCTAACATCCGTGCTAACTTGTTAGCATCCGTGCTAACATCCGTGCTAACTTGTTAGCATCCGTGCTAACATCCGTGCTAACTTGTTAGCATCCGTGCTAACATCCGTGCTAGCATCTGTGCTAACCTGTTAGCATAACTTGTTAGCATCAGTGCTAACTTGTTAGCATCCGTGAATTACTTTGAATTGCCCTGTGTATGAATTGTGCTCTACAAATAAACTTGCCTTGCCTTGCCTTGCATTATAATATTGGCTGTTTTTTGCAGGTTAGAATGCACTTTTCTCTCAAAAACTGCAAAGAAAAAAAACACTGCTGTGTTTGTCCACACGGCCATGTTGTATCACATGATGCCTTTGACCAATCAGAGCTGCTCTCAGCCTCTGATTGGTCAAAGTCAGGTTTTATCTTTTATTAATTCTTCATTAAAAATATCAGCAATACAATAAATACAGATACATTGACAGTTAAAATGAAAGTATAAAATAAAACCAAAATAAATAAAACAATAAAGACACTAAAATTAAAATCACGTTACATTCAGCACAGTGTTTTATAGATTTAAGAGTTTTTCTAAAGATGGTGTACATTCCAGTTTATCAAAAATTCAATTCAATTAATCTTTTCCATTTATTTTAATCCTGTATATTATTTTTTCCCATATCAAATGCAGAATATTCAATATATAATAACAGTTGTGTTCCAGTTTTTAAATGAAGGTGAAGTGAGTTTTATTCGGTTTTCTAGTTATATGCTTCAGGTAAAATCTATTAATAAATCCCTTTGCAACAAAGAGTGATTCTGTAGAATTATAGATATTTATATATATATAAATATAGAATTTGCTGATCTGAGATGAACTCACCTGAAACTGAGCTAAGGTGGATTTTTGGAATTTAAAGCTGATCACTGAGATCACGTCAGTGAAATGGCACAAAATCATTATAATGCTTTAGAGAGCTAGTGTATGTGTGTGTGTGTGTGTGTGTGTCAGTCCTAGAAAGACATGAAAGAAAGCAAAAAACGCACACACACGCTAAGTGCTCAGTCCATGCTGGAGGCTGCAGGAGGACCCGGCACCACTAGCCTAGTTTAGGACAACAGGTCACGTCTCTGAAAGCATGCAGCCACCGTGAAATCCACACACACACACACACACACACAAACACACACACATGCTACGGTACAGTATAATGTATAGGACCTATTGTACAAAGTCACTAACCTCGTTACAACTGTAAGCCCCTATATAAATAATATAGATGCACATTTACCCTCATATCATCAAAATATTCATACAGGGATTTATACTCTATACTATAAAAAAAACTAGTAAAAAAAAGCAGTAAATGGTCTAAAAACAGCCTTTTGTCTTCTTCTTTTTGGTGCTTCAGAGTAAAAAGCCATTTATTCTGGTTGTCATGTATGCAATATGTAGAAATATGACAATTATGCAGTGCTATATTATATGTGATGTAATATATATATATATATATATATATATATATATATATATATATATATATATAGTCAAAGTATGGATAACAATTCCATAACGAAATAATATGTAATAAGACTTTTGTAATAAAAATACAGCTTTTAATTGTACTAAGTAGAGTAAATGATCTTCAACACTCCTTTAATCATTGCGACAGTTTTAAAGTGCAGAAGCTGCGTTCCTGCTCCGCTCTGGACACGTCAGTGCGCCATTACGCACCCGAGCGCCATTACGCACCGGGAGCGCGCAGCGTGCCAATAACGCATCTGGCGCAGCAGCGGGGTCCAGTCAGGAGAGGAGGATGAGGATGAGGATGATGATGGTGATGGTGGCAGTGGTGGGGACGATGATGAAGACGAAGAGGAGCGCCTGCGTTACCATCTGGGGATGACGGACGCCATGGATGATGATCAGCGGTGTGTTTAATATCTTCTGAGAGCCAGAGGCAGTGAGACGGGGAGGGGGTGAGACATGGGGGAACACCACCGGCGGAACCGGAGACTCGGGAACCTCTCACCCAAGTCCCGCGTCTCCAAGGAGACGAAGCTCCGGCTGCGCGTGATCTTCCTGGACGACAGCGAGCGCACGTTCGAGGTGGAGGTGAGTGTGTCGCGGAATAACAAGCCTTTACATGCTCCAATTATGGAAAATGTGTGTATTTTTATATATATATCTTATTATAAAACTTATTGTAAAATATTTCCTGGTCTTACACCTTACCCCAGATTCATTAAATTCAATATAATCACCATTGAATTATAAAGAATGTTTTTTTTTGTATAATATTGTCCGTAAATACAAACGGTCACGTGGTCAGAGGTCAGACGCAGGTTGGTGGTTTTTCCCAGAGGCCATTGGGGGAATATTGAAGCCGAAATAAACTGTGCTGTGATTCCATTTCTAGTGAAAAATGTGCATTGTGTTTGCATAATACTAATAATAGTGAATGCATTTAACCTGTGGTGTGTCAGTGACTGCACTGTAGAACACTACAAACAGTAGAATCATTTCTATTGACTCTACTGTGTTTATTTATGTATATGTAGTGTTGGGTGCTCAATAAATAACTAACATTACCCTAAACCACCTTTTACCTCCATTCCTCATCATCTCTACTTAGCAATTACCTCTTTGTGTATTTCAGCCTTGGTGGGAATAAGTCAATTTGTGCATTTTCTTCCAAACATGGATTTTAAAAATAGTTGGATATTAAAATAAGAGTCGCAACTTTTAGTTTTTTTTTTTTGTTATCACAAAGATTCTTCCAGAATTTGGACATTTTCTTCTTTAAAAAAATGACTCAAATTGATAATCAAATTAATTAGCCTTTAATTGATTAATTAACGCTTCGTTGCTAGGGTGGTTGCTATGGACAAAGCTTCCTCTACTGTTATCCATGTCTATATCATAGTGATGTAAGGTTATAGGTTAAAATGCTCAGTAAAATATAATAAAATGAAGGAACTAGTAGAGCAGTTTTCAACCTCTCTAGGCCCCCCCCCAAAAAAAGCCAAACCAGAGCAGCAACGCGGCGATCAATCACGCAGATCCAGAGTCATGATGTGACGATTACACTGTGAATTAGAGAGATTTCCCCTGTAACCAAGAGCACGTTGGACATGATTAAATCTCACGGGCAGCAATGACATCACTCAGAAAACACACGAAATAGGCCCGTTTAATCAGATTAGACAGGAAGAGAAAGAAGTGTAATTACTGTGATAAGTTAATGACGACTTAAACTAACAGCACGTTAATGTGAGAACCTGGTTATCGAGGATTCCTGTTTAAACCTGAGGTCACATGGAGCGTATCACAGCCACTCTGATCCCTCGTGTCTTCGGGGTAGAGTTGAACTTTGGCTTAACAGGATATAGCTGCTGCGTCTCTGGACAGAAGCAGTGGGGAGGAGGAAAAAAATCAATAACAGCAAATATCACAAAGTCACGTCTTAACCACGCAGGGTGTTGACGCTGCCTGCAGAAAGTTGGTGAACTGCGTGTTTTCTCATGCAATCACCACCACTGACATTAGGAAGCATCAAAAACCCCACATCATTGATGTTAAATGTCATTATTAGCTGGAAATTGCTTCCTCCTTTCCTCCGTATGATTGGTGCTATAAATCTCATGCCTCTTCCAAAACCTTCTTATCGCTTTTACCACATTTTTTTTTTTAAACAACTGGATTCAATTATCCTTTGACCGGGGAAATCCCAAAATCTCTGAAGCTCCAATCACAGGAGGATGTTTTCGGCCTTATTCAGAAACTAATCTTTATTTCCTCCTTCAAAAAAATGTCATTTACAGCCATTGGTGAGTTTGATATTGATGATAAATTTGCATTTTGCAATTTCTTCTAAATATCCAATGCAGGTCCACCATTAAAAAACATTTGACAGTATTTTTTGCAGACTACCTTACTGCTTTTTTCCCTTTTTTAGCAGTAGTAGTTAATGCAAATTATAATATATTGCTCAATATTAACATAACAGCTGTTGCTGAAAATCTGTACGACTGTAAAATTCATCATTTCATCCTTTAAATTACATTATGTCAGTTTATTAATCTCTTTTTAACAATGGAAGACACACTCTGGACATTTTAAATAAATATCGTGATGGTCAGTATCATTTGATTTTTCAGCAGCTGTGTGAGGAACCAACATCTGGACGTGATCTCTGCTGCTGTCCAGGAACCCGTGTGTGTGTGTGTGTGTGTGTGTGTGTGTGTGTGTGTGTGTGACGAGATGCAGCTTTAACACGACGTGGCCTGGCAGGCAAAACTAAAAACAGACTCTCAGCGTCTGATTGTGTGTGTGTGTGTGTGTGTGTGTGTGTGTGTGTGTGTGTGTGTGTGTGTTGTATTCAAAGTCCGCTCCACTTTCCACACCCAGGCTTTTTCCCAGCAGCCCCCGGGACATTAGTAGCATCTTTAGAAGAGGAGGAGGAGGAGGAGGAGGAGAGATGAAGACTATGAGGAAGGCCGAGTGGACGTGGGCAGACATGAACCTTCCCTCCCTGTGACAAATATAGCGAGCTGCGTAACGCAACTGTCTGTGTGTTATATAGAGACTCGTGACTCTAAAATAGTTAAATAGTTTAAGTAGTGACAGTGTGTGTGTGTGTGTGTGTGTGTGTGTGTGTGTGTGTGTGTGTACTCTCCTCTGACCCCGATTTTTTTTAACCTTCAGGGCAAAAAACGACAACGCCCGATCAGACAGGATGAGATATTTCAATCACATATTACACACAGAGGTGGAATAAGTAAAAGTACTGATACCATAATAAAAATAATGAAAATTCTGACCATAAGGCTCAGTCTCAGCTCTGTGTGTCATTACTGTATTTAACACACACATAAGGCACCTAACTATAGGGGAGGGTTTATACACAGAAATAGAGCAGGAGCTAAACTGAGTTTGGTTGTGCTTTATTTAAGTATTGATTACAAAGTACTAACATTTATTAAGTGTGTGTATTTAAAAATAGAGCGGGGTAATGTCATCAATCAAACCATCAAAGTCCTCATCCTCTGTTTCTGATTCCAACAGCAGCTAAATCTCCATCAAACATGCCAGCTTCACTTTCTTCACCATCAGTCACTTTCCTCTAAATGATGCGTTATAATCCGCTGGAAGTTGCTGTGCTACCGTAGTCCTGGTCTGGATGGAGAAATGGCACCGAAACTAAAGTACCAAGACGGAAATGTTTAATTTTTATTTCTTCTGCTGCTTTACTGCTTTTAGTAGAACGGTGACCGTCAGAACGCTTCTCCCACTCGTTCTTTGCTCTGTGATCCACTGATCCGGTCTCTGCTCTGTGATCCACTGATCCGGTCTTTGCTCCGTGATCCACTGATCTGGTCTTTGCTCCGTGATCCACTGATCCGGTCTCTGCTCTGTGATCCACTGATCCAGTCTCTGCTCTGTGATCCACTGATCCAGTCTTTGCTCTGTGATCCACTGATCCAGTCTTTGCTCTGTGATCCACTGATCCAGACTTTGCTCTGTGATCCACTGATCCTGTCTTTACTCTGTGATCCACTGATCCAGTCTCTGCTCTGTGATCCACTGATCCAGTCTTTGCTCTGTGATCCACTGATCCAGTCTTTGCTCTGTGATCCACTGATCCAGTCTCTGCTCTGTGATCCACTGATCCAGTCTTTGCTCTGTGATCCACTGATTCAGTCTTTGCTCTGTGTTATATTATATGATTATTAGATATTTAAAATGAAGAAGCATGTTACTGTTAAACTACTTCATATAGAGTTTATTAGTTTAGTCCAGTGGTTTCTATATTAAAGGGTTCATAGTGACATTTCCTATAGGGGGTTGACTACTTTTCCTTTAACTATTGTTTAGATTCAGATTTAATAAGTTCAGGGCACAATGATTATCGAGTTTTCACATTATGTTACCAGGTCAGGAACATTTTGGGAGGTGTCATGACTAAAGATGTGAAGTTGACTATTCCTAATAATAGATAATAAAGGATCCTGATTCCTAAGATTATTTTTACAAGTAAATGAAAATTGCACTTGAGCACATACACTTGGTTATTTTCCTCAGTGCTCAGATTGGTTGTTTTAAAGCTGGATTCCGCTCCGTTTAGAGCAAAGTGCCGCGTTTGTTCCAGTAATCATGGGTTAGGCTCTGTGTTCTGTATAATCGCTGCCAGCTGCTCGCTCCTCTTCCTCCTCCTCCTCCTCCTCCTCTCTGTGTCTGTGACGAGTTAATGAGGGGCGTCCAGCGACCCCCGTCGGAGCGTTAAACACCGGCTAGAAGACAGAAAACACTGAAATAAAACCCGCTTGTGCTCAGTGCCCAGATGCCTTCTGGGTAATTAAGGAAATGACAGAGAGGAGGCAGAGAGATAGAAAGGAGGACATACAGAATATATTTTAATATATAACTGATTAGAACATTTCATTCTCAGGCCTTTTCTTCATTTCAGCTCAAATTAAACATGAAAATAAATGGTAAATTGAAAATAAATTAGTAAGATAATTAAATAAATACAGAATTAGCAATGTTAGTTATGTATAATTCTAATAACACTTTCAACAAAAAATCAAATAAAGTGAAAATATCTTGTTTTTGGTAGAATTACATTATTATTGAGAAGAATTATCCTATTTTGCCTGCAGATAATTTATCTTATTTAAACTTATCTTCTTGATTTTTGTCAATTAAATATTTTTTTTAAGAAAATACTCTTCCAGACCAAATTGACCAAAATCTGGGGGAAAAAGAAACTTAAATAATAAAATAAATTATCTGCAAGTGGATTAAGATAATTATACTCAATATTGGACTAACTGTACCAAAAACACAATAATATTTGTAATATTTACTTTAAATTCAAAATCAGCTTTATTGGTCATATTTGTTGATGACAAACAGACAAGTTTATCTCAGCGTTCTCTACATTATAATATAATATAAATAAAAAAAAAGAGTTAAGAGTAAATTATGTAAATGGAAATAAACATATGTATATATATATAAGGAAAACAAGTATAAAAGTGAACATAAGAATGCACAGTAATGCAGGTTTCTGTAATTATTAAATTGTAAGTGTTTTACTCACCCTTCACTTTCATTTTCAGCAAAAGGTTCTAGGCTGTGACTTCTTCAACAAAGTGTGCGGTCATCTGAAGCTGCTGGAAAAAGAATATTTTGGGCTGGAGTTTAGACACCAGAGCGGAAACTATGTGAGGAACTTACAGAATATCATGCACTTTATCTGTTCCTTTTCAGGTGTGCACACGGTGAGATTTATTTTTACCTGTTTTGCAGGTGTGGCTGGAGCTACTGAAGCCGCTGGTGAAACAGATTAAATGTGAGTCCCACTGTGTCTTCTTGTATTTAAAATAGGGAAAAAGCATTAAATAGATCATTAGGTAACATAGACAATAGTAGTGCAAACGGCACATGCAGGATTGTTTGTGAAATTGTGTTTTAAAATAAAAATTTGCAGGATAACATGTGACATTTGCCAATTTATATCCCTAAAAGCATAAAACCTTTTTCCCCTCGATCTAAGTCGAACCCGTAGAAGTCAACTTGCAGCTTTTCCTCTTCTCGCTGTGCGTCTTTCAGACACCAACGACCTCTTCTTCAGGTTTATTGTCAAGTTCTTCCCTCCAGACCCTGGACAACTGAAGAGAGGCCTCACCAGGTACCAGCATGCATCACTCTACGTGATTTATTTATCCAGCACTGAAAGCATGAATAAAATAGAGATATATGTGTGTGTGTAGGTATCTTTTTGCCTTACAGATAAAGCAGGACCTGTCCAACGGGAGTCTGACCTGTAACGACAACAGCGCCGCCCTGCTGGTGTCCCACATACTGCAGTGTAAGCACAACACAACTAAACTAGCACCATTAACTAGTTCATGTTTGTCATCAAGAGATAATAACTTAATAATTATTAATTATAATATAATAAATATAATTATCATTATTATTAATCATAATTACCCTTTATCAAGGTAGAAGGTAGTAGAACTTCAATGACTTATTATAGGCAATTATTTTGCTATGTACATTTTTATTATAGTAATATATATATATATATATAAATAATATTTATAACAATTTACAGAAAGCTGAGACATACTTGTCTGTTTGTCATGAACAAATATGACAAATAAAGCTGATTCTGAATTTCCATGATTCCAGGATGATAATTAAATATGACAAATATTTCATTTCATAGGTGTTTTTTTTTTGACTGATTATTTTCTGTAAGTTTAAATGGCTTCAAAGCACGCTGCAAAAACATCTTAACATGTGTAAATGTGAAATATCTTGTTTTTACAATTAGTCCAATATTGAGTATAATTATCTTATCCACTGGCAGATATTTATTTTATTATTTAAGGTTTTATTTTCCCCCAGATTTTGGTCAATTTGGTTTTTTGTTTTAAAAAAACAATACGAATATTTTTTATAAAGAAATATTTTATTGAGCTTAATCAGCTTAATTAGCCTAATTGATCATGCAATTAAAAAAAAAAAAGACATTTGGGTATTTATCTTAAGCAGTTGTCATCAGTGTGTGTGTGTGTGTGTGTGTGTGTGTGCTACAGCAGAGCTAGGGAACTATGATGACGAGCTGGATTGTCACCACCTGGAGATGAAGCAGTACGTCCCCAACCAGGAATACCTGGACCACAAGATCATCAAATTCCACAAGAAACACCGGTACGCACAGGAAAAGCGTGTAAAACTTGTAAAAAGTCAGATCCAGGATGCGTTGAATGGTTTTTTTTTTCCCCCCCAATGTCCTCGTAGAGGTGCGTCTCCGGCGGAGTCGGACATCCACCTGCTGGAGGTGGCGAGGAAGCTGGACATGTACGGCATCAGGCCTCACGCCGCCCACGACGGGGAGGGAATGAGGATCAATCTGGCGGTCACTCACTCAGGAGTACTGGTCTTTCAGGTATTACCAGTGCAAAAAAAATGGATGGTTCACCACCGATGGCCACCTATTGGCCAAATGGCGCCAAGTTATCGAGGTCACTCAGTCACAGAGTCTGGTTGCAATAGCATAACATGCTCAAAAATATGATTTTGTTTTTGTAATATGAGTCTTGCCTGAAAAACTGAAAATGAAATTAAAAAAGTTCTTTTCTCCTGGCTTGTTCCAGAGGTGTTCTGTACCAAATTTGCAAAATTGGTGACAATTGCTTTAAAATGTGTGGTAGGAGTGACCAAAATACTGGCAGGAAATCTATATAGATGCACATAGGTATGGCTTATATGGATAGATTTGTCTGGATCCAGGAAACAATCATTTGGATTCTGAGGCTTATGGTTCAAAAGCAATGGAGCTTGTTAGTATCTCGCTCAGGGATGGGCAATTCTGGTCCTGGAGGGCCAGTATGGTTGCAGGTTTTTGTTCCAACCAATCAGTAACACACCTGATTCTTCTAATGAAGGTCCAGAGTAGTAGTAGTCAGTAGAATCAGGTGTGTTACTGCTTGGTTGGAACAGAAACCTGCAGCCACACCGGCCCTTCTGGACCAGGATTGCCCATCCCTGATCTAGCTAAACTGCACCAAGTTCTACACTGCACAGAAATACAACCAACAAGTCTGAAGTGGATTGGATGAATTCTTCCAAAAGAGAAGGAGGATTGACTGTTTCCTAGGATATATGTTGGCCTTCAGGCTCTTATTTGATGATTTTCCTTTGTGCTTTCAGGGAAACACCAAGATCAACACGTTCAGCTGGGCCAAGATCCGCAAGTTGAGCTTCAAGCGCAAACACTTCCTCATCAAGCTCCACGATAAAGTCGGGGTGAGGTTCTTTACCTAGACCTGATCCTCTCTGACTGTACCGCACTGATCCACATGTTGTGTAATGTCCTCCCAGCCTTCGTGCAAGGACACGCTGGAGTTCTGCATGGCCAGTCGGGACGTGTGCAAGTCGTTCTGGAAGACGTGCGTGGAGTACCACGCCTTCTTCAGGCTGGCTGAGGAACCCAAGACCAGGCAAAAAACGCTGCTTTCCTGCAAGGGCTCCAGCTTCAGATACAGGTCAAACATGTTTAAGTGTCACATCAGAAATGCTTCAGACACATGACAGGAACAATGATTTATTCATTTACCGTATTGCAGTGGACGGACCCAGAAGCAGCTGATGGAGTGCATGGGATCAGGAGAAAAGAAGCACTCGCACTTCGAGAGGTGAGATCTTAATCATCCACACGGGACCAAACAGTACAGAATAGAACCCCTGAAACAAGGTTCATTATGAAGCTAAACGCCATGGTGAAGGTGTCATGTTTCCTTTTTTCCTTCCCACCAGGACTTACTGTCAGTCAGACTATGACCCTAGACAGTGCCGGTCCTCCCCAGACCTCCTCACCGATGTCTCCAAACAAGTAAAAAAACAAACAAACAGAAAAAGCATTATTTATTGATGTATTGACCAGTTTTAATCAGTTATAGCAGAAAAAAGACCATTTGAATGTGTTTTTACTCCTTCAGCTGTATGAGCACTCGCACCCATTCCCTACGTCCAGTCGAGCCTTGGTGGTTCGAAGTCAGGACGAACTGGACCCCAATGGTCAGGGGCTAGACCACATCGGAGGGGCCAAGCGAAGCCATTCGTCCGTCGAGGTCGCCCAGAAGCCCCGCCCGCTCTCCCAAATCGCCGCCCTCAACTCTCCATCCCTCCACCCATTCGGCCCCTCACGCAAGGCAAGAGCCGCCTCCACGTCCGCAATGGAGGACGTGAGGGGGGGGCGGATCGGGGCGCAGCGCCAGGCCCAGCGGCTCGCCGGCGTCTACGGTAACCGCTCGAAGCGCCGTCCCAACCCGCAGCCGCACCCGGACGCCGCCCAGCAGCTGGTCCTCCTCTACCCGAACAGCCCCACCTACCGGTACCACCCCGTCCTGCCCACGTTCCCATTCGCCGGGTCCCTGCCGCTTAGCCGACACCCCTACCTGTCGGACTACGTCGCGGTTTCCTCGTTGGAGCGTTTCCCGCAGTCACGCAGGCAGGATTACGTGACCATGGAAGGCCTCACGCGGCCACCTTTCTACCCCCTGGGCCAGGATTCGCCATCTGTTTCGCCAATCAGGAGGAACCTTCGCCCCCCAGGCTCAGGCGGATCCGTATTTTCCAGGGTTCAACAGTCGGGAAACGGCGGCGCCAGATTCTTGGGCGGCGGGCATGCGGAGGCGGGGCATTACAGCGACGACTGCAGCTTCCTCCCAGGGCTGCCTCGCCGCGTGGCCAGCCAACCCGACGTCAAGTTCCAACTCTCAAGAAGCTCCAACCCAGCCTTTAACCCCGCCTCCGAGTTCCGCCCCCTGGGTTACTATCCCCACCTGACACGCCCCTCCAGGCCCACCTACCTCCCGCTAAACTCCTCCCCCCCACCCGACCGCCCCTCCTCTCTCTGCATGATCGGCGGCGCCACGGGAAACTACAGCGACTCTGACCCGGAGGTCTTCTACCCGTACTACGGGAAGGTGGTACGCCCCGCAGGAATAGCCAGGATACGGTTTTCCTCCGGGAGCCTTCAGCTGGATGAGGAAGAAGAGGAGGAGGAAGATGAAGGAAAGGGGGAGGCGGAAAAGGGTGACGAGGTATAGAAAGATGAAGGAGGGGATGAAAGGTGCTGCAAGGTTTAAAGTCATACTGTAGAAAAACTCAGAAACAATGATTCCTATTAAGAAACAATGCACCAGACCAGGGGTCACCTGGTCCTGGAGGGCTACTGTGGGTGCAGGTTTTTGTTCCAGGACCAGGGTTGGTGACCCCTGCACCTGACTGTATAAAACATGACAGATGTGATTAATGTAAAAAAAATGTGTGTTGTTTTAAAGTGTGCTAGCTTCAGAAAAGTAAAACCAACTACTGATTTAAGCCATGTTATACGGGTACAAACTTGTAAAATAATAATAATATCTGTTATCATCTTAGTCAAACAAGCTGAGCCAAAATGAACCAATAGAGAAAGAAATTACAGCCTGAATTTAAAGCTGGTAGCAAATATACAGCCTACTCAAAGCCAAGTTAAAGGTACAGTGTGTGGATTATGGTGCCATCTAGTGGCAGGTTTGAAAACTGTCTAAAATACTACTTAGATACTGCTAAATATTACACACTGCACCTTTAAAGAAAGTATTGCTACCAAATGGCTACGAATTCTTGAGTCATCTGTGGGTGTGATGCATTTATAAGTTTGGAAAAATTCATTGGATAATTTTCCGGGTTGGTGTGGTAATGTATTTCTTCTAAAAAATAAATGGTTCTTGTGAATTCTGCATAAAAAAATGTCAATTTAAAGAAGGTTTTTGGTATATAAAATTTTTTTAAATCAACTACCCAAAATCTAAAAAAGAAAGATTACTCATATTTTACCCAAAATTTTACTTTAGTTCTAGGTCACCAAACCTTTTATACTCTTTATACTATTTTCTTCCAGCAAGCTAAAGAAAAAAAAATCATAAAAACACAAAGTTCTCAATCAAACTTAAATATTTATTCATAAAACTCTACGTCCCACTAAAAAAAAAAAAAAAGCACATTTCTGTAAAATCTTACATCTTTCATTTGACACCCCCCCTTCAACAAGCATTGTCGTATCCCTTATGATATATATATATAAAAAGGCAAAACAAATATACAATGACCAACTTCTATAGTGTCTTTGGTACGAACTGGCAGTAATGCTTTCTATTACAGCTCCCTTTACGCTCATGAAGAGTCGGTGCTGGTTTTTACTTAAATGTTGGGGAATAAAGAGGAACACACATCAACTTTAAGAAACAAGTTGTGAGTTCTTTAAGTTTTCCTGAACTCAGGACGGACTTTTCATGAGCGAGCGAAACACACGACCGGTTTTCAGCTTGCAGATGTTGAAAAAATGTTGGTTTTGTTCAGTTTCCATCCCTGAAATCTTATTTCCATCAGAAATTTCATTTACATGAAATAGTCAATTTTTCTCCAGACTTTTAGAATTTGATCCCAACTTTTGGTGCCAATGTCTATGCAAAAATGTAGAAAAATTGGAGAAATTTACTATAATTAGCATTATTAAACACTAAAATAAGTATGTTTAGGGGTCTTTATTCTTAACATTTTGACATTCATACAATTAAATTAAAAGACAACAGCCACTTAGCTAATAGACTTCTTCAATACCAATCTTGGAAAATAAAAAATATTCATAAAATCCCTTTAATTAAAATTAAGGTAAAATGTTTAAAATATGAACAATTTAAATAGATTTCAGGGGTGGATTCATATTTATTAAAGACCCAAGATGAAAATATGTATAGTAGTAAACAATCAAAAGATAATTGATCCTGGTTGAATTCTGTGAGGAAATATATAAAATATTTGTCAATTTAAACACAAATTCTCATTTATAAAAAAAGAAAATTATAAAAGTGTTGTATAAGACATTTTTACTGGATCCAACACATCAGGTAAAATTTGTGCATAAATGATGTATAAGTGCTTTTTGCTATTATTAAGTACGGGGAACTTTATATAGTGTAAAATTACAAAGAAAACGCCATATCTGTAATGTAATGGCACAATTCAAAAAGGATCAAGAAATATTTTTCCTCTAAATGTTCATTACTGTACATATTTTTTCTGACCTTTTATCTTTTTTTGGGCGAGTTCAATCGTCCGTGTGTCAGGGAACCGTAATTTTAAAGCATTACCAGAGACAACGAAGTAAATGGAATATTGGCATAACATGTGACTCAAGTGCTACTGAACAAACATATTAAACATCTACAGTGTCCAGGCGAAGTCATGACACGAAACGTCCCACTGCTGACGAGATGAGCCCTCCTCCTGACATTAACGTTTGCGGTTTTACCAAAAAACAACAACAACAAAAAAAACGAGAAAGAATTAAGGCACGTTACGGTAATCTAGAAAGTTTAGACGAGATGGTTCTTATTACAAATTAGTAAGGAGTTCAAGAATCTAAAAAAAGGGAAAGGGGAAGTCTTTCAATTGTATTTTTAAACTTTTCAGACCAAAAATATGCAGCTATTCAGATCTAACATGGAGAGAAAGTTCTTCAACCAGCAGCAGTGATTATATATATATATATAAAATATATATAGTGTATATATTACATTAGTAGTGTGTGTGTGTGTGTGTGTGTGTGTGTGTGTGTGTGTGTGTGTGTAGCGAAGAGACATTGCACAGCAGATCTCCTCTGGTTCCAACCATCCAGCAGTGTCACACAGCCTCTCGATGCATCCACAGCTCAGTTGGTTGTGAATCTAAAAAAAAAAAAAAAAAAGAGAATTAGCAACACATAAAACCTAACCTTAACCCTAAGTATAATAAGTGTGAGCAAAAGGTAAAAAAGGCGGACGTACTTCTGGTACCTGGCGATGATGTGCGTGACCATCCTGTCCGTGATGCCTGGGCAGACGTCCTCGGCCAATCGGATGTTGCGTTCCAGCTCCTCGATGGCCAGCCGCTGCTCGGAGTGCTCCTTGTGCTGCTGCTTCAGCTACGCAAAAAACCAGACAAAAAAAATTAATATGATATATTTCTGCCATCTGCACCTCCGCCTTCTGCAGAAAAATAAAATAAATTCTGTATAAGTGTTTCAGTATTTTTTTCCTTTTTTTGGAATTAGGAGCTGCACATTTTTCCTTTAAATTATGTAATACACAATCCCGCCAGAGGGAGGCGCTATAATAGGAAACTTTGCACGTTGGTCTCAGCTGTTTTATATTCATTCAGTTTGCTCAAATGCTGTTGTAAGTAGACTCATATTTGCAGCCTCTCGTGCCAAAAGCACCAGCAACTCACTATAAAAGAAAGAATCTGACTCTTCTTTGCATATGTTAAACTTGCATATGTTAACGACATTGTCATGCAACATCTGCAGCAGAAACACGTGATTGAAACATGTAGCAGAGCCTCTCGTTTCCCGTCATGAACTGACCTCGGTGAAGACAGGAGAGATGACCGTGGTCAGACTGGCAGATTTACTCAGCTGGTCCTGGCCCTGCAGGAAAAGGTGAAGAGGAGGAAAAACGAGGTGAGAGTTTAACGCAGTTCTGTTAGCTCAGAGAAATCCTTTTAGATTTAGAAAAATAAGGATTATCATTTTAGTAGATGCATTTTTTTTATTGTTTAAGACAGTTTATCAGTTTGATAAAATGCTCTGACCAAAACGTACATAAATTGACATACACACAATACTAATACATGTACTGTATGTATGCAAATATACACACCACACACAAAGAATAACTGACGTATCGTGCATGCACACACAACCTCACACCAAGAATACATTAATGAATGTATGCAAACGTGAATGCATGCACACACACACACACACACACACACACACACACACACACACACACACACACACACACACACACACACACACACACACACACACACACACACACACACACACACACACACACACACACACACTACTGGTGCATGGAAAACACAATACTGACTGACACACACATATGGTACAGATCAATACCCACAGACAGAACTGACCAACACTCACATGTGCATGCACACACACACACACAAACACACACAAAGTACCGTCTGATACACACACAAAGTATTGATCGACACACACATGCGTGCAGACAGTACGGATTGACATGCATACAAATGCATTCACAATACTGGTCAGACAACACAGAACTGACCCACACACACACACACACACACACACACTGACCGTCCCCTGCAGCACCTTCCTGCCCTCCGTCTTCTTCTTGCGGACGGTGGTGAAGGACCATTCAGGAGAATCACTGTTCTCCTTGTTACTGGACTCACTGCGTGCACGCGCACACACACACACACACACACACACACACACACACACACACACACACACACACACACACACACACACACACACACACACACACACACACACACACACACACACACACACACACACACACACACACACACACACACACACACGTTACTAAGTGCTGCACACAGCAAACACACCGGTCGCTGGAAGTTGTCGTGAACTCACCCGTCGGAGTCGTCCGGGCTGCTGTCGCTGTGCCCCTCCTCCTTCCACCTCCTGAACCTGTCAATCAACTCACTGAGGTAGGACGTCTTCTTACAGTGTTTGATGATGAACTTGTGTTTGAGCAGCTCCTTGGCCGTGGGACGCTGCGCACACACACAAACACACACACACACACACACACACACAAATTTATTTTTTATTCTGTGTACTAACATCTACACTGAGGAAAAGATTAATTAAATAGCGTCTGGAAAAAGTCTGGAAATTAAAACAGTATCAAACAGAAATACATAAAAATGGTCAGAAGAGCAAAAGTAAAGTCTGCCACCAGGGGGCAGCA
Source organism: Eupleurogrammus muticus (assembly GCA_036785175.1). Taxonomy (NCBI): domain Eukaryota; kingdom Metazoa; phylum Chordata; class Actinopteri; order Scombriformes; family Trichiuridae; genus Eupleurogrammus; species Eupleurogrammus muticus. Next base: position 17,551,704 of record JAYKQN010000017.1, on the reverse strand, counting down.
AGATGTAAAAACACACACACACACACACACACACACTAACACACACACACACACACCTCAATAAACTAAATTTGATATCGAAAACAATATAAAAATTTCAATAATATAGAATTCTCTACCTTAACACAAGTTTACAATGAGCTGATCAGGAAAATTAACATGAAAAATCATAAAACAAGATATATAAGATATTGAACAGTCAATATTACATTTATGCATCATTTATTTAGGAAGATAAAACTTGTGTGTAAGTAAGTTTCATTTAATTGATTTAAATACAAATTAAAGCCTACAAGTGTCATAAAAGGAGCATATTCTAGGAATGGGGTGCCTTACGAAGGTGGGGTCCTTGTTGAGACAGGCCTCCGTGAACTCCTTGAAGCTCTTGGAGAAGTCCCCGGTAAGCGTGGGCGGCGGAGACTTGGGGATGTGGAACAGGACCCGCATGGGGTGCATGTCCGAGTTCGGCGGTTCCCCTTTGGCGAGCTCGATGGCGGTGATGCCCAGCGACCAGATATCGGCCTGGAGACACGTGCACGACTTTAGACGCTTGCACCAGTCACTGCAGACAGTTTAATCTGCATAATTGCTCCTCATGTTTTATGCATGTTTATAGATTAGATGTGATATTGTCTGCTGGGATTGACTAAGACTTTTATTACATTTGGATCCCTGAGGAGAGGAGAATCTTCTGAAGAATCCAACCAAATTACAGACATTTTACAATTACGACATATTTACGTCATTCGTCTGGTTTACGTCCATCACTGTTTGCCAAAGATCAACCCAATGTCCTCAAAATCAATCAATTGAGTTTTTCAGTTTGAACAGGATATTGGCTTCTTCCCTTGTGTAAGTACAGCAGTATTATATAAATATAGCAAAGCTTTCCCTACATGGGGAGCAGGTCTCCCCCTATAAAGCCCACCATGTTTCTACAGTAGCCCAGAATGGACAAACCAAATTGGGCTCCAAAAATGAGCTTTCACCTTTTTTCGTAGCCACCTTAGCTTCTTCTACATGTTTAGATCCTTATTTCCAATCTGCATCTGCACTACTAGACGCAGCCATAAAACTGAACCATGTACCTTTAACTACGGTTAGGATGGATTATGTAATGTTTGCCAACCAGTTTGACGGTTTAAAAAGTCAAGTATAAAATGTGAGCTATTCAAATATTTAAAGATGATTACTATAGAAGCTCTGGAGCCCAAAAGAATGATATTAGCGAGTCAGAACAGGTAAACTGCAGCAGCATCTGCAAACAGAAAGCAAGAGCCAGGCAAGATGAAATAATACTTTGATGATTGACTTATTGTGCCGTCGGGAACACGAGTTACAGCGACGGATGCAAACACGCCCGTCGGTCAGGTGCTCCGGTGGTTTGGGGCCGGAGTCGACTTTTTGTTCGCCCACCGGCCATCTGTCGGCTGGCTCAGGTCACGTTACAGCGACGGTTTGACTGTTAACTCCGATACACACCGACCATATGGCAGCTTACACACAGATAAAACACACACACACACACTCCACTCTTCGTTTTAGCTAACAGAAGAAGGTGTAAGCCAAAAACTTTTATATTTTGGATTTTGAAGACTCACATACGTTTTAGTCACACAAACTTAACGACTGAAATATGAGTAAGCAGCTTTACACAAATGGTTAAATGTTCATTTTTTGTGCAAATACAATAAAGGCAGCAACTATGAATAGTTTTTCATCATTGATGATTGAGATAATGGTTAAGAAAATGCTCATTGCTTTGCGCAAAGAAAACCAACGATATATCAGAAAAAAGTGCCGCTTACTGTCCTAGAATAAAGTGCAATTGCACCTCCACTACATTAGGGGGCAGTGGCGCTCTCATTGGCAGAGTGTTCACAGGGAGCATACAGCACAGAGTATGAGTATGAAGTGTAGACACCAAGTGACACCATGAAACATATTTAACAGGGATGAGAAGACAGGCGGAGAGAGACGGAGATAAAGAGACAAACGAAAGTCTCCCAAAGCTAAGACGAGGAAATATGACGAAGCGTCTGTAGCGCTTGGTTCACTGTGAAAGACCGGTGTGTTACTGAGTCTGAAATGTTGGCAGCGGACAATACACCCCATACAGAAACTTATGGAGAAGCCCTGCCCTAACCTCACATAAAAGGACCTTTAACACAACTAAACATCTGTTAAGTTGCATCTGACCTTGGAGTCGTAGGCCGACTGCTGGATGACCTCGGGCGCCATCCAGAACGGCGTTCCCACGAAGGTTTCCCGCTTGATCTGCGTGTCCGTGAGCTGACCGGCCACCCCGAAGTCCGCCAGCTTCACCTGGCCATGCTCGGACAGCAGCACGTTGGCGGCTACGGGAGATGAGCAAAGTTAGCGCCACAGATTCATGCGGGTTGTACTTTTTTAAAATCATGCGCTTAAGGCAAATAAAGCGAATATGAAGTGAATTAAAGCCTGTTTGAGCGAGATTTAAATTATTGTTCACCGCAACGCTTGTGTCCTGGGTCAGATCTGCCACCAGAGGGCGCCAATGTCAGGTATTTTCACATAATCTGGCTTTAAATGAGTTGGTTTCAGCAGTTTGAGTCAACATTCTTTGGTTTCAGCTTTGGCGCTGCAATGATTACATCGCTATTAAATTAATTCTGATAACTGATTTGTTGGTTTAAGTCATCTTTAAGAAGAAAACATCAAACGTCTTCATTAAGTGTTGCTTTGGTTCTGTAAACTATAAATCTTTATAAGAAAGCCTTATAAAATGGAGGATTTGGGCTTTTAACAGTCGGAGAGGATCTCATGCAAGAACCTACCAAGTTGCATTATGGGAAATGTAGTGTTTTTGGAGACAAGGGAATAACATGCTACACATTCTTTTACTATTATTTCATCTCACGGAAGCCACAGTTTGACGAAATAAAGGTTTAAGCTCCTCAGTCCCACCATCTGATCATCTGTACCTTTAATGTCTCTGTGGATTTTCTTCTCCGAGTGCAGGTAGTCCAGACCCTTCAGGATCTCCTTCAGCATGGTGGCGATCTGGGATTCATCAAACGGGCCTGCCCGCAGCTTCACACACAAAACACAAACACACACGCAACACACTCAGTGAAACAATACCCTGCCTAAACACACCTTGTTCAGTTTCAATTAAGATTCACCAGAAAAAAATGAGGCACGACCGGCACATACAGACTTGTGACTGCAGGATGATTCACTCTCATTGTTGTTTAGGCTTCTTAACAGTTTTCACACTTTGCTTCGTAACCACGACTTCCCTCACAAGAATATATGTTGAACATAGAATGTGATTGATAAATTATCCTATTTTTACCTTCATTGGTTTTAACGAAAAACTAATGAGTGAATTAACTTTAATTTTATTTAAAATGAAAGAGACCAATTTGTCCTTATTTATTCATGAAATGTACATGCTTTTGGTTCAATGTACCTAGTTAGACTTACAGCAGCAAAGCAGTTCCCCCTTCACACAACACTATGTGCAAATTTCTACTAAATGCCCATTCTTTTGCAATTGGTCCAACACTACGTGGATCCAGCGTTAGCTTCCACTCATGTTGCACATCAGGAGCCATTTCTATACGGCAAAATAAGAACTGGGTGGTGCAGACACTCACCAAATCGAGTGCAGAGCCTCCACCAAGATACTCCATGATGATCCATAGTTTACTGCCCTGAAAGAGGAAGATATCATGTTTTTATGTTTGAATTCTGTTTCCAGTAAGACTTAAAATGTGATAAAACCCTGGAGGAAGGAACCCCTTTCTCCTCCCAATATGTACCTTCAGGTAGGAGCCATAGTACTTGGTGATGTAGGGACTGTCACACTGACTGAGCACCGTGATCTCCTGCTGGATGTCCTCGATCTCGTCCTCCGCCTCCTCCAGGTCGATGGTCTTGATGGCGACGACGCTCTGGGTACGGTTATCGATACCTTTGAACACCTGGAGGACAAATGCACAAAAATAAGCTTAGGAAATATATACAATGTTTTAGATTCTATCTCAGATAGAAACGGAAAACCGGAACTCACCTCTCCAAAGGATCCTTTACCAATTCGATCCAACTTGGTGAACAACTCCTCTGGATCGATCTGAGAGCTCTGAGAAGAAGAGAAAAAACTTCTTAACTGATGATTTTCACATCTTTTTCCCCATATAGCCATTCACTAAAATGCAATGACATGTTCAACAAGAGTTAACACAGCACAGGCTAATCAGGAGAGAATAATGTGAGTAATAAAGTGAGTAATAGCCCTAAAGCTAAGTTCCTGTCTGGTAGGACCTGGGTGCCAACAGGGAGTGCACACAAGTAATTTATGGATTAGTGCAGAGGCAAACTGGATAATATTGATCTGTTATACACCAGAGCTGCATTTGGAGATATCAGCAAGACACAAGCTCCAAGCAGGGACAGCGTGGTCATCCGGTGGGAATCATAGGAAGAGCTGGGTATCGTCAGCATAGAGTGAGATAAACCATGGGAGCGGATGCACATAGAGATCCGTTTAAACTATTAGCCTTTTATTTGCTTTCAGATTTGAGACCATCATGACATCCCTTCCCTCCTGTGCACGTATCTGTCGATCAATAAAGCTCCGTTGGCGGGTTCATGAGAAAACCTGAATTACTGCATTCACAGGAAACCTCACAGAAGCTGAAACAAAAGCAGCAAACGGCGTTTCCATCACATTCCCAGTAACTTTGACTCTTGTTTCCTCACTCGCAAGAGACTTTGCAACGCAGACGTGTCACCGCAGAGCCGACACACACACACACACACACACACACACACACACACAAGCCATAAAACGCAGAAGGAAACAAGCATGACAGTTAAAGATAACAGGAACTGAACACACACACAGCTGCCTCACCACACACACATTTATCTCTGAGGGCTCTCCACTGACTTACATTCATTTCCTAAACTCAACGCCGTTTTTGTAACCGTCTTCATGGGAGTAATAATCACCAAAAGAGTCCATAAAAGCAATAGTTTCCACTTTTTTTTGCTTCTCAAATAATATATTATGTCACATTTAAAAATAAATCAGCACTATAATGACACATGAAAAGTTTGTGGTGTAGCACTTGGCGCCAGAAGATCATTAAAATCGGGGATTTCCTTCTTCTGGTGAGCATGAACGTGTTAATTTTAGCCTCATTTACACAGAAGAAGATGTTTCTCGCGATACAAGTTGGAAAATAGCCATGGTTTTCTGTTGCAAACACAATATTGCTGAGAATAAAAGCAAACAAACTTGGCAAACCCATGATGATCACACTCATCACTCGCCAAGAAGTGTTTGGAAGAACATTTAATAAAACACACTCGGAGAAGCGTTCGATATTCCTGATGATGGCTGGGTTTCCACTCCGAGCTAAAAAAAGAAAGTCACACACACACCAGCGTCGCCACACCCTTTCAGCAAACACAGTGGTTGGCGTCTAATGATACTTTCAGCCTGGTGCAGAGAAAACGCAGAGAGAAGCGATTAGAAGCTGATGAGACGGAGAGAACACACACACACACACACACACACACACACACACACACGTTGGATCATTAAAGAGGAACCACACTGCAACTCGTAACACAACAATATAAAAGATGACCCAATACAAAGCCGGTATTGCTCCATTAAAGAGCTGTTCCTCAAATTAGTCGCTGTCCTGAAGCCTTAATCCTTGTTTTTTTTCCCCCAACTAGTGATTAACAGCGACTTTGCAAAGCTTTGTCCGATATACAGAGTTTATGATGTGTATTTACTGTTTAAATAGCAGATTAAAGCCGTTTCATCGCGGCGACTGGGCGTCATTTACATCACGCAGGTTATAGTTCTAACACTGTGCTGATAAATGTATTTTTGCAGCCGGTCTTTGATAGTCTACTTTCATTGAGGGGAAAAAAAAAAGAACAAAAATCAATAAAAACCAAGTGTGTTGTGATTATTTTCTAGCTTCTTTAGACTTCTATGCTAGTAAACTGATGATCTTTGGGTTGTGGATGTTTTAGGATGCGTCTTTGTCTTTGGAAAACAGGGGTTGACATTTTTTTACAATCGTGATCCTGTAGAGCTACCATCCTACATGTTTTTAGGAATCTCCCTACTCCCAACTCACTATCAAGTGGCTGAAGCCTTCTAAGGGCTTGTGAATAAATGAAGTCTGCTGTGTTTGGAGTTGGGAGATTCCTAAAACATGTAGGATAGTAGCTCTACATGATCAGGAATGGGTAGCCCCATTTTACACCATTTTATAAACCAAAAAACCAACCGATTAATGCTTTTCTGTAACCAATAGGTTAAATAACTATCAAAATAGTCCGTATTTCCAGTTCTAGACCAGCACTTATGCATTTTAATGTTTTGATACATGAATGTACATGAACTTCGTGCCTCGTATTGTCCAAAAGTCCTGTCAGAGCATGGATGTCCAACCCAGGTCCTGGAGGGCCGCTGTGGGTCCAGTAAATCAGTAAAAAACACCTGATTCTACTAATGAATGGTCCTCAGCAACAGCTCTAATGGTTAATTAGTAGAATCACCGCTTGGTAAAGCCTTAGGCTTTAATCTGGTGCATTTACTTTTTTGTTGAACGTTCACCAATATGCTCCGTTTCTCTGTTAAAGCTGGTTTTTAATGACGGGACAGCACACGGAACTTCTTTATCGTCCCTGCGTTTGGTGACGCCAGGCTGTTCCCAGCATGCTCTGCCTCCCCCACTACACAAGGACTAAACCACATAACCACACAAACCGGTGGATTACATAAACCCCAGAGGTTACACTTTGACCTTTCTGTCCCTCTCCCTGCGAAGGGGGGGGAAGTTAAATATTCAACCGTAGATCAATTCCTCGTTAATACCCGGTTAATGCTTCACTCCGGGTCGGCGATGATGTGAAAAGACTTTTTTTTTTTTATCAGCTGCAGGCGCTCAAGGAGAACTACATGAATGCAAATAAAGCCATTATCCAGGTACAATAAATGCAAAGGCGCTTTGTGTTAATGTTTAACCCCACAGCCATCCTCTGCAGATGTGACGTACACGCCCGTTCTTTTTTTTTTCTAAAGACGCTTCCACCGCTGCAAAAATCATTCAATTGAGGGCAGATCAGGCGTGAGAGCTGTGCTGAGCAGGTTGATGGGTAATCAACCAATTAACCAATCAGCAGGTTACCTGGATGAAGAGTCGGGGCTGAGCTCGTGTTCTATTAACAGCATCAGGTGGTTTTAATCGGTTACTGAAAGAAAAATGGTTTTAACATTCACTGCTTACAGCTCGTAAAATGTGAGTCATGAAGTTTTTTTTTTCCAGCTATAGGAATAAGGGACATTATTAAATTTAAATGCTTTAAATTGAACTGTAAAGCATGTTGAATTGTCTTGTACTGAAATGTGCTATATAACAACCATGTATTTAGTAATACTACTACTTACTGGAAGTAATAATACACATAATATTTGCATCTGACATTCTGTCCCCCTCCTATGTTCACAGCATAATTTACAGAAACTTTTATATCCACTGGTAGTATTACATTTCCATCTAATACTACCTTATACTGCACAAAAAGTACTTTACAGATGAACTTTTATTCCATTTGTGTGAAACAACATGGTGCAGTACAATTAAACTTCTATTAATCATATGGCTCCAAATTTATGCATCGACACATAAAAAAATAAGCAATATTATACACTATAATAATGTACCAGTTGCTTTTGCTTCTCTAGGTGTAATTTGCTGATAATACTTCTTCATTTTCGACAAGTGCATTTCTATTTTTACTCATGGTTTTAGGAGCACGCTCAAACCCACCCAGAGGATTTACCTATGACAGAAGCAGGAACAGCAGTTTTACGGCTTCTCATTTAGGTTCAACGTTGATAAGACCGACACCGATAAGAGGTGGTTTCAGGTCAACGCCGTGCAGGTAGAAAGAGCAAAGAAAGGCGGAGCTGGCTCTCTCTTTTCCCCCCCAGAGGTCAGTGAACTCTGTTCGGTCCGTCAAACATGCAAACATTCAGCGGCTCAGGAAAACTTGGACGAGGTTATGGAAACAAGAGTGTGCGAGCGACTAAGAGAGAGAGAGAGAGAGAGAGAACCATGTTTTTACTAACAACTGGTGTCCAAATATCCAAACAGAAAAAAAAAGCTGGATGAGTGTGTGTGTATGTGTGTGTGAGAGGTCAGGGGTCACAGCTGCTGGAGGAAGTACAAAAGCCGCCATTCTCCAAAAAAATAAAAAAATGACCTTTGCGGAGTCGCACCATGTGAAAATCTCACCACGCTTTCGTGTTTCCTGTTTCTTTGAACCAAACACAAACGCGTGATGTGATTTGTTGAGTCATCCGACATGTGTCCCACAAAAAAAAAGAAAAAAAGGGAAGACGACAAACTGTTAACAACAAGTTGTAGCTTAACAACAACAAAAAATGGACGCCTGAGTTATGCACTTTTTCTATTTTCCATAAAGTAAAAGTAAGGAATATGTCAGCTGTCTAACCATAGACCATAGGAATGAAAATTCATAGTTCATAAATTGTTAAAATCATATTTTTATTTATGGCCCTATTCTGAAATAATAATAAAAAAACACACCATAAAGACATGGAATAATAAAAATTAGGTTCAAACCAGTGTAAGAAACATGTGTGTTGCAAACCTATTAGATAGTGATGGTGATAAATGGTGAGAAATAAACTTTTCTGAAGTTGTTTTCATAATAATAAAATACAGAACTGTAGATTCCACACGACTGACAGACATTTACATTTACGTCATACACCACCTGTCCACAACATACTGGAGGTGTGTGTGTGTGTGCATTTACAGTGAAAAAAAACACACGTTAAAATGACTAAATAATGATAAAACTAGAATTTGAACAGACCAATGCCACTCGCAGACGAATACAGATAGTTTTGTTTAGTGAAAGCCCCCAGATAAGAACAAAAATCCACTTTAAAGTTTTGCAGTGTTCCCCATACGTCGACTAATCTGCGGCGCAGCGCCACAGAATGAAAACCAAGTGCCACAATTTGATTCCAACTTGTTTTTTCCCCCACCGGTTTTCTAAATGAGATTCTACTGCAATTCTGGCTCACTTGCCTGTAATAACAACCAGTGTCAACTAGTCTACGTGACATATATACTATTAACAAAAAAGATCTCCCACTCTCAATGATGAATTACCATTTCAATAATCGAATCCTAGTTCTCAGGAATAATATGGAAACTTGACGACTCCTGTAAAAGTCGCCATAAGTTGCAGCCGGACGGATCAACAATGAGCTGTAACCGGCTGCGAGCCGCTGATAATTCTCCGTAAACATTAAATATTCAGCTTCTGCTCGGCTATTTAAAGTTCCTGTTATGACGTGAGGCATCGGACCAGCTCACAGCCACAGGATTAAAAAAAAAAAAGACTAAAAAAACGCCCATTCAGACCTGAAAATAAGCTTCCAGCTATTTCTGGCGTTTTCTTTCCCCTCTTAGATAAACTATGAAAACATGTGTAAATGAACCAGAGTGAAAAATGTTTCTTCTGTGACTCAGACCATAGAAAGACGGATTCAGACCGTCTCACCCAGAAAAAACACAAACACAGTCGGCCTAAGAATATACGCGTTAGTGAAAAATCTATTCCATCCATCTATTTGTACAAAAATCTGTATTATTGAATATAAAACTAGTTAAAAGCATGCATTAATGCACAATTTCCAATTTTAACTTCTATTTTTAGACTTTTTTCTCCAATAAAAACTAAATTAAAAGAAATATCTTGTTAACATAAAAGTCAGACGAGATAGGAGAGTTAATTAGTTAAAACTAATTGAAAGATTTAGATTAATCTAAAAAGAAATCAATAGATTTGATAAACATTTGTACCATTCATTTTTACAGGAATATCAATTTTAATTGCAACTGAAAAAGAATGATGAATTTGATATATTCAATCTGCCTAGAATATAAAATAAGCTGATAGCATGTGTTTTTTAAATTAACAACGTCCAATATACAGAAGTGAGGAATAATATATTTAATAAAAGTACAAATTCTTTCAGTACAAGTCTGAAAAGAAGACCTGGAAACTACCGTATTTTCAGGACTATAAGCGCACATTAAAGTCTTATACTTTCTTCAAAATGTTGGTGCGCCCTATGTATGTATGTAGGGGAAGTGTGGGCATGGATTGTAGATAAAATAACGGGGATGTGCGTTATGCAGAACATCGTTGTTTTAACAACCTGAAAATGGTAAAGAGACACGCTGATAAAGCACAGTTTAAACTGAAGGAAATCAGCTACACAGCTGAGTTTAAGACATAAGACAGGTGGTACGAGTTGGAGGAAAGACTGGATCAGTGGATCACAGAGCAGAGACTGGATCAGTGGATCACAGAGCAAAGACTGGATCAGTGGATCACAGAGCAGAGACTGGATCAGTGGATCACTGAGCAAAGACTGGATCAGTGGATCACTGAGCAAAGACTGGATCAGTGGATCACTGAGCAAAGACTGGATCAGTGGATCACAGAGCAAAGACTGGATCAGTGGATCACAGAGCAGAGACTGGATCGGTGGATCACAGAGCAAGAGACTGGATCAGTGGATCACCGAGCAAAGACTGGATCAGTGGATCACAGAGCAAAGAACGAGTGGGAGAAGCATTCCGACGGTCACTATTCGACTAAAAGCAGTAAAGTGACTCTGATGGTGAAGAAAGTGAAGCTGGCATGTTTGATGGAGATTTAGCTGCTGTTGGAATCAGAAACAGAGGATGAGGACTTTGATGGTTTGATTGATGACGTTACCCCGCTCTATTTTTAAATACACACACTTAATAAATGTTAGTCCTTTGTAATCAATACTCAAATAAAGCACAACCAAACTCAGTTTTGCTCCTGCTCTATTTCTGTATATAAAACCTTCCCCTATAGTTAGGTGCCTTATGGTCGTGAAAATACGGTAACAAAAGCTTTTTCTGAACAGCTCAGGTGGCCAATGCAAAAAACGTGTAAAAATAAACGAAAAAAACCCAAAAATAACAAATGGCAGACACCTGTGGACATAATAAAAAGCCATTCATGCATCTTTAACACAGATACCCGACGTCATGATGGTATACAAGTACTAGAAGCAATCACATGAAATAGCCTCTTCCATTCGTTTTATCTAAACATTATTGCGCAACACAAAATGTAAAAAAAAAATTGCTGAGTGCGACATTAAAGTGTAATAAATTTTGCCGACATGGGTGCAGACAGTGTGTCCTCCAGGCCGATACTGTAGGAACCCAGAGAGAGTGGACGCAGACACGAGCCCCGGGCGGCAAAACGTTAAAGAGGCTCAACAATTAACCGATTCTTCCTCTCAGACTGGAACGTCTTTGTAAATCATAGACTGGGGCCACGGGCATTACTCAAAAATACATCATCGTTTTAACCGTCTCCTTTATGCTTTTTCTTTTTTTTTTTTCTCCCTAAAACAGGATGTCAAGTGTCCGCGTCGAAGCCACCGGCCACACCGCAAAAAACATCAGCAGTCCGACGGCCGGCGGAGCTCCGGGAAACGGCTTTGAGTTCACAACAGCGCGTCCATTGATGTAAAAAAAAAAAAAAAAAGGAAGGAAAAAGTGAGTTCAGAGGTTCGAAGGTGCCTTTGTGGATCCGAGACGTCCACACAGAGACGCCCTTTCTTCTTTTCTAATGCGCAAAGTAACACAGGCCGACAGACAGTTATGTAAGGGGACGCTAGCTTGAAGGAGCCCGAGGGTAAAATTTAAAGGTGCAGTGTGTGAAAATCAGCAGAATGTAGTGAAACAGACTCAGAAAATGTAATAATTATAATTATCTTGAATTGAGTAGCCCCTAAACAGACAAACCAAACACGTCCACTTTCAGTTTCTCTACATGTTGCAATCTGCATCCTGACCACTAGGTGTCACTATACAATAAACACTTGTACCTTTAAGGAGACTGGCTGCAGTTATCCATCATAGTTTGCTGGATTGAGTGATTTATGCAGGGAATAAAACTCTAGAGCTATATTAACAATTAAATTTACCAAAAAATCTGCTGAACATTGGCTTGATTTATATTTAAAAAAAAATTGTTTTGGCCAAAAACGCGGAGAAAACAAAAAGCTATTTTACCACTACATTAAACCCCCCAAAAATTCATGCACGTAAATAAGTGAAATGTGTTATAATGTTCTAAATAAATGAACTGGTTATATTGAGCTGTGTTTCTTCTCTCTACCTGTAACTCTGGTCTTTAGTTAAACGCTCCACTTGGTTCAGCAGCAGATATGTTTGCAGATGAGGGGGGTATTGTCTATATGGTGCATGTGTTGTACATTGTATTGTATATTAGATCTATGCAATGGTTCAGTTAATTGATAATTATTACATTAACCGCTAACAATTTTGATTCATCCTGAAGAAGAAAAGTCCAAATTCTCTTAGTTTCAGCTTCTCAAATCTGATTATTTTCTGGCTTCTTTATTCTTCTGTAATAGGAAACTGATGATCTTTGGGCTGTGGACTGTTTGTCTGGACCAAAAAGTTAGAAAGAAAAAAAAAAAGACATTTATTAATTTAAATGCAAATAGATTAATCAACTATGAAAACACTTATTGGTTGCAGCCCTATTGTAATTATAGTGTATATTGTATATAGAGCATAGAGGCGTTTAGCTGCATGTTGCTCTCAGCAAACAGTAAAAGCATCATTATAAAACCAAAAGTCATCCTTTTCATTATCAATTAATCTCCTGATTATTTTCTCAATTAAACAATTTGCACTTTATACAACTGTAAAACGGTTATACAGGAGAAAATAAACTAGGGCCGGGTATCGGCTATGGGTCATGATAGAATTGTGTGTGTATATATATATATATATATATATTACAATTCATAGTATTATATGAATATAATCAGGTGGTGTCTGTGATCCTCTTTCTAACTCATCCATGCTTGTACAGTTCCTCTTTTTTTTTTTTTTTTTTTTTTTTTTTTTTAAATGTCATCTCAGTACATAATATTGACTGAAAACAGTTGCAACCTGTGCTAAAATAACTTTGCATTATACAACGAATGGTTCCAAACTTAGTGTTTTTAAAAAAGGGTATACACACAGGTGTTTTATATGTTCCACCTATATCACAAAAAACAAATGTACAACCTATTTATGGTTAATTATTCATCTATATGTTGGTCGCCATGGAAACCCAATGGTTCTCTCTAAAGATAAATAAAAGATAAATAATAAATTCCTTTTTGTGTCGTTTGATGAAGCCGTCGCCGTTGCACAACGCCTCCGCCGTGCCTCATCAATCTCGTTGGCAGGTGCGACACATGTTCCCGTCGGCCCCAGCGCCGCGGCAGCTGCTCGCAGGTGTCGGGTGTTGTGTCGAGCCGTCTCTAACGGCCCGTGACACACCTGCTTCCGCCCGGCCCCGCCCCCCCACCCCCCGGGAGCTGACAGGTAGAGAGCGACAGGTCCCACAGGTAGAGGCACACCTGGGAGCCGGCCGTACGCACCTGACCTGGCTCATCGTGGAAACCCACTGTTAAAGCAGTCATGGTTGGCAAGAGGGGAGATAAAAAATTTAAAAAAAATAAAAAAAAACTTTATTCGTACCATTTTTGTGTAACAAAAAAAATAAAAATGGTGTAACTGGAACTAGTTGAAAGCATGTTTTTTCCATTGAAAGAAAAAAATATTTTTAGAGAGTTGAATGATCTGGTTCCAAGTTTTTAAAGTTACACCACATGTATATTATTTATAGAACATCAACACCGTAAATAGTAAAATTTGCATTATTGCACACACTTGTCGTGACTTATCATGAAAATCCAGTGTTAAATAAAAAAAAAAAAAAAAAACTTTAAAAATACAGTTTCAAAATGCACAATTTATGTACATGTTGGCTTTGAGTCATTTGCAAGTCCATTTTTACCGTTTTTGCTTTACAAAAACTTAAATACTTTAAACAGTGTAAACTCGCTATTTAACAACACATACACAAAACTCCAATTTAAACTAATTTAGATTCTATTTTAATAATAAAATAATACCGAGGCTGAATGGTGCCAGCTTCACCAGTGTCTCATCTTTATAGAATTATAAACTAAATAAAGTTTTTGGACAGAATATGACTATTTTTCCACTATATTCTGATGTTTTTTAATACTAAACATTTAATAGAGAGATGACAATGATCCAAACGTGCAGCCTGGAGCAGATTAAGGGTCTCATCGAGGCCCAGACGCACCTCCGCCTGCTGGAGCCGTGAAGCAGATAAAGATTATGAGCTAAAAATATGGTTGTTGTAAACTCTCACGCACGGCGACTCGCTGAGAGGATGAACAGGCCGCCACATGAATATTCACTCAATATCAATATGGATTTTTTTTTTTTGGATGAGACTAAGACACAGGAGGTGCCAAAAGAATCCAGCCAAATTCACATTATAGCAAAGGCCACAAAAAACTCAATAAAGAGCTACAGATAACACAACAGAAGCCAAGAGTGGAGTGATAGCAACTCTATAAAAAGGCCACTATAAATTCATTTTAGCACACCAAAGACACCGTTATGAGTCACCAAAGGAATATTTGAGGGGAATCTTGAAAAACCAGTGTATCAAAGTCATATTACAGAAATATTATAGCGACTTCATGTGAGATTTAAACACCTTGGGGCGCAATAAACTCTATCTTGAGTATCAAAGTCACATTATAGCCTAAATCCACAGAAACTTCCTATGTGATGTAGTGTGTAAACTCAGTTTTGAGATGTAAATCACCATTAAAAGTCACTATATAGAAATATAAGAGATTTAATGTCACTATCTTCAGTTTAGATGATCAGCAGCACTTTATAGGCCACTGTAAGGAATAAAAAGTCACATTATAGAAATATTATAGGGACATTGTGAGATTCTAAAAAAAACATAGAAGGCCATAATAAACTTAATTTGAAGCACCAAATTCACTTCACAAGTAGGAATATCTGATTGTGAATGTTATACATGCTATAGGATCACTAATAACACAGCATCATTATGAATCTCTATAGCAATAATATGAAGACACATTGAAGGACAGAAACTCAATATTAACCCAACATGGAGAACTCAGCCATTAAAGGGAATATTATGAAATAATATGTCAAAACTCGGCTGTAACTTCACACAACAACACCACAGTGGCTTCATGAGTCACAAAAGGAACATTTTAAGGGACATTGTGACATATAAAAGGGAGTTTCTACGTGAATATTACTGGACTATTGGGGGAAACAAAGGAACACATAAGTCACTAAAGGAATATTTTAATACTATTATTAATAATTTGACTATAAACCTGCAGAGACTTGTTTTAACGTGGTTTTATTGGGACTTCCCTTCACGCTTTGGAGCCTGGAGGGGGGTATTTAACTTAAAAGTGTTTTTTTTATTTTATATATATATATAAATATATTTATGAATAGCAGAGAAGCAGAACAGCTGTCGGGGTTAAAACCAGCAGAAACAGGCCTGTTGCTGCAGCGCTGAGAAACCTGTTTAGTTTGATCCTATCGACGCCTACAAACAGACACGAACCGTCCGCTTCACCTTCGCTCACCTGCATACCAGGAACCTCCATGGTTACTTCGGTCTGAACGCCCTGTTCTCCTCCAGCTTTCTCTGCTCTCCTCTTCTTCTCTTTTCTTCTTCTCCTCCTGGTTTTGTGTCTTTCTTTCTTCTTCTTTTTTTATTCCTCTTTGAGCGTGAACCTCGCAGCAACAAAGAACTACCCCGCTCTCCCTTCAAAATAAAACAGGCTTCACTTCAGGAGCAGGGGGAGAAAAAAAAAAAAGTAAGTCCGACTCGGCGGTGTGTTTGCAGCCGGAAAAAAAAAAGAAATGAACAAACTCCAAACACACGCACGCACTCACGCGCACGTATACACACACACTCGTCCAGTGAGTCCGCAGCAACAAGAAAAAAAAGTGTTGAGAAACGAGGTGGAGGATGACGAGCTGGTTACCTCCTCTATAAGGGAGGAGCGACGCAGGCTATAAAATATTTACTTTAAAATATGAATAAAAAAGTTAAACAAAAAAGTAAATAAAATATAGGGCTATCTCAGATTAATATTAATATATCTGCTATATATTATAGCAGATATATTGTATATAGTGTTGTGTATTTTTTATTTTTTATAGCTTTTATTTTCTTTAGCTTTATTTTGTTTTTCTTTACTCTGTACTCTGTACTCTCCCACACCTGTGCTTAGCTGCAGTAACAAGCAAATTTCCCCATTGTGGGATCAATAAAGTCCTATCTATCTATCTATCTATCTATCTATCTATCTATCTATCTATCTATCTATCTATCTATCTATCTATCTATCTATCTATCTATCTATCTATCTATCTGTCTATCTGTCTATCTACCTATCTATCTATCTATCTATCTATCTATCTATCTATCTATCTATCTATCTATCTATCTATCTATCTATCTATCTGTCTATCTGTCTATCTACCTATCTATCTATCTATCTATCTATCTATCTATCTATCTATCTATCTATCTATCTATCTATCTATCTATCTATGTAATGTAATATTAATTCAGATAAATAAAAATTAAAAACAAAATATGTATATTAAAAAATACCCCAAAATGGACATTAAAATATAAGGATATCTCAGATTAATATAAACATAGTAATTAAATAAAAATAATTAAATATGGATTATATAAGTACGAATTTTGAGTTAAAGATCTTTATTTTACTCATTTGGTAATAATGAAAAAGAATGAAAGGAGGATTATATAAGTATGAATTTTGATTCAAAGATCTTCATTTTATTCATTTGTTTTATTTTTATTGTATTCTATTTTATTACTATCATATTTTATCCAACTTTTTCGATTTTGTATGTCTTTGGTTTTGCTTTTATTTAACTAATTTATCATTATAGCTTTGTTTTTTATTTTTTCCCTCTTCTACTACGATCACTCTTTTTTGTTTAGTTTGTATTTCCATTTTATTGATTCTTTTTTTATCATTTTTATTATGTCACGTTTGTTTTCCTCTCGACGTCTCGCTCCGACGTATTTTCTTTCCGACGGTCCGAGAAGGCAGCGTCAGGTTTCGCTCTGACGTCACCCGGAAGCGGGGGATCGGGGGGGCGGAGCCCGGCAGAAGATGGCTTCCCTGCGCTGTAGGCGAGACCCCTGCGGCGTTGTGTGCCTGGTTCTGACCTACTTCAGCGTGCTGTACGCGGACTACGTGGTCATTCAGTATGTGCTGCTGCCCGCCTTCACGGACAGGTCAGTACCCTGCCTCTTTGTGACGTAATAACTGTTCAAAGGAGGCCGACATGGCGGCATGCGTCTCTCTCTGTCTCTCTGTCTGTCTCCTGTTCACCTGACAGAGGAGCAGCAGGTCTGACAGCATCCCAACACACACACACACACACACACACACACACACACACACACACACACACACACACACACACACACCCTCATCAATCGTTTCCTTGAGTGAGAGGATTCCCTGCTTTTCTCTCACATTCTACATACTTGTGTTTTATTTGAAGTTGTGACGTCACAAATTCCCGATATATATATGTGTGTGTGGTTTTAAATGAATCATCTCAAGTTGTGGAGCTGAAGTAACAACAGGTTGTTTTGGTGTTTGTGTCGTTCGTGTTATTAATATTAATGAGCCTCTCCTCTGATTGGCTGATTTGAATGGCTGTGAACGGGAGGGTAGTGGGCGGAGACTGTGTTGTTGTGACGTCACAGCTTCACAAAAGTCCGGACTGCTGGTTTTAAGGCTGAGTTGCTGAATACATTCAACCTTTAATAATTAAAGAGTCATAGTGTTAATAACAGCAGAAATGCCCCAAAATGTTCTGAAATAATCAGGTTTCAGCTTTTAGCACCTAAAGATTGTAATGTTGATTTGACGATTTCAATGGACATTTATGATAAATCGATTGATTAAAATACACTGTTGGAGCACTACTTGTAATTGAAATAAAAAAACTCATAATTGAGTAATATTCATCTCATATAGAACAGTTAATGATAAAGAATGAAGAAAATGAAAAATATGTAGGGATGAACCTTGTAATTAGTTTATTTATATATCATTTTTCATTTATTTATTAATCATTGTATATATAAAATATAGGAAAATAGTCTGAAACCCAAAGATATTCAGTTTCCTGCCACCAGCAAACCTGTAATTAAAATAAATAATCTGAAGCTACAGTAATAAAGCTGATTCTAATTAGAATTAGAAAAACACCGGGGTAACTTATAATAACTAATCTATAATTGTGTCTTGTTATGTCAGAATTGATAATAAGAATTTGAATGGAAACCCCCCTAAAAATAAGTTTAATAAGCTGGGAAAATATAGAAAGTGTGTGCAGAACAGACCAAAAACTCCAGAATGCAGCATTAGCACAGGATGACATGATTGATAATTGTTTAATTGTGACTGTGATTAACTCCTCTGACTGGAATAAGCGTTGCTAACGGGGTGAACAGGTCCGTTAACGCCTCCTCTCCTCCTCTCGCAGCATCTGGTGTACTCTGCACGGATCCGTGTTCAACCTGATTCTGCTGCTGCTGCTGGCCTGTCACTCCAAAGCCGTGTTCTCCGACCCTGGTGAGCGGCCGCGGGAGCGTGTGTTGTCACGGCAACCAATCAGGAGTTAACTCCATACCCCCCCGTGTGTCAATTACATCCGTGATGTTTCTGTCCTGATGTTCTATCAAGTTTAATATCTTCATACCTTTCTGTTGGGGTGTGTAGTACACAATGTGTCCTCTAGGGGTCAGTGCTGTGCGACAATAACTAGCATGAATAATAATGAGTGACCAGAAGATGCTGTTATTGTATAAAAATAAATGTATGAATATCCAGCAGCCTCAAAAACCTCTTATTAAATTATTGCTTATCTCTGTGTCCCTCGGCCCCTTAATACGACCTATGTAAAGTGGACTGCTGCTTCTTCCTCTAAACTGGATCAAATTTTCACTCAGAAAGAGACACTAAAATTTAGGAAAGGAATAGCTGTAATTTTGACGATCTTTGTATTTAAACCCCAGACTCAGCCTCTAGTTCCACCAAAGCTTTTTTACAAATTGATGACCAGCTTATACCCGTCCTCCTCCCACAGGCCACTTCTGATTGGTGGAAGGGGGGCGTACACATGTAAAACAAAACCCCGGTTGTGAAAACAGCAAAAAAAAATAATCACACTTTGACGAATTGTGTGTGTGTGTGTGTGTTTGTGTGTGTGTGTGTGTGTTTGTGTGTGTGTGTGTTTGTGTGTGTGTGTGCGTGTGTGTGTGTGTGTGTGTGTGTGTGTGTGTGTGTGTGCGTGTGTGTGTTGTAGGCATGGTGCCTCTCGCAGACACAGCCATCGACTTCTCAGACCTTCGCTCGCAGTCGTCTCGGATGAACGAGCGGGTGAGTCCTTTACCTCCCCCGACGCAAAGTTCACCCTCGTTCACATCTAAATTGTCCAGATAAAGCCTAAATTTAAAAAATGTAATCATAATAATCTATTGAAATAAAAATGACCTCACAGAGCTGCATTCGCCCCTCCTTGGAATCGTGTAACTTCCCGTTTTCCTCTGGTCAGGAGCTCAGAGCGATGCAGGGATCTAATAATAGAGGAGGAGTACGAGGGAAGACGTGACAGCAGCTGTGTTATTAACAACTGTGTGTTTAACTCCGGTGACTGCGCGTTAACATGTGAACATCTGTGAGGGCCGCCATTATCGACTCACCAGCGTCACGGCCCATGTCTTGAAAACGTGTTTTGAGAGGATTCTCGTACAGTTTGTTCAGCACAGAGAAAAACTTGTCATCCTAAACTCCTTGAACTGTTTTAAGTATAAAACGATCATTTTGAAGTGGGACATGTTTCTCTAATACTTAATATAAATCTCAATATATGATCATCAACTTTACTTAATTAAAAATAAAAAGTAGAGCTTAAATATTCCAATAATGTACAAGTCCTCATAATGATAAATAAGGGTATTTACACCTGTAAAACAGCAATAATACAAATAATCAGGCTTACATTTATAGGCATGTTTAATCACCTAATTTTCTGTAAAATGTGTATATTGATCGATATTTATAATTTGATTTTAATAAAATCATCACTAAAAAACAATCGATTTACTTTTTGTTTAAATATCAAAATGCCTTTGTAAACAAGGTAATTATCTTTATAATTGTGTCCATCTACCTAATTGAAGATCATGCAAGGTGTAACATGAACCCTATTTTTTATTATGTTATTATTCACAGTACATTTGTTTAATTCTATTGTTTCTTTTTAATTATTATATTATCATAATCAGTAGTGGTTTGATAAACATATAAATTCTGATATGATAATTTTTTTTTAGCAGTGAATTTCCGAGCATATTAAGTATAACTCAATTATAGGACATTCAATGTAGGACAAGAGGCACCTTTTGCACGGTGGCAGTTCCACCTCCGGCCAGTAGGTGTCCCGCTGAGCTCAGTCGCTGTCTGCTCTGCAGGGCTGCGAGGGCTGGACGGTGTGTAGCCGCTGTGAGACCTACAGACCTCCCAGAGCGCACCACTGCCGCGTCTGCCAGCGCTGCATCCGCCGCATGGACCACCACTGTCCCTGGTGAGACCCCCACCCCCAAACCCCCCTGCCCCGGACCCTGGTCCCCCCTGGTTTCGGATCCACATCCGGTTTTAAATGCTGTTTCTGTTACATTTCTGTTCTTTTTAAGGATCAATAACTGCGTAGGGGAGCTCAACCAGAAGTATTTCATCCAGTTTCTATTTTACACAGGTGAGTAAGTACTATCAGTGGTATGAGTACTGCATCAACTACCTGCACCACCACCGTTAACCATCAAATATCAGTATATAATTATTCTTTGAGTCATAACTCAGTCAAATCTGAACGTGCAGAGATGAGACAAACATGATGATATCGTCTGCGTATAATCGTAGAAAAAAAGCAACCTATAACTGCAAAATTTGAGAATCATCACATTTTTTACACTGTCTCCATTATCTCAGTGATCCAGTGATAATAAAGTCTGTGTATCCATGGTAACGCTGCAAACAGGAACTGCTTATTCAGCTAAGTTTTAAATAAAAAAAGGCCCAATGTGTAAGTTTTTCTTCCATTTTTCTGCTGGCAGATTCCCTCCAGTAAGCAGATGAATAATTATTCTTGGACTCTGCTCCTTGTTTTCTAAAGCAATACTTTCTTCTTCTTTTGTTTTTTGTTTTTTTTTTGGTTTTAAACAATTGCAGGCATGGCCAGCCTGTACTCCATGGTGCTGGTGGTGTCGGCCTGGGTGTGGAGGATCAGGAACGAGAGGGAAGGGGACGGAGAGAAAGAAGAAGGAGAGGAGACACCCAGCAAACACCTCATAGTGTGAGTAGTCATCTGCATATGTATATATATATATATATATATATATATATATATATATATATATATATATATATATATATATATATACATACACTCTATATTGCCAATATCCAAACTCAGCATCCATAAAGACCTGGATGATCAGAGTCCTGACCTCAACTCCATACATAGAACATCTTTGGAATGAATTAGAGACTGACACACACGCACGCACAAACACACACACACACACACACACACACACACACACACACACACACACACATATATTTACATGTATGTAGTTATTCAGTCAGCTGGTTCTTTCCTTCCCTCAGAGCTCACTACATCATCCTCCTGGTGGAGTCGGTGTTGTTCGGTGTGTTTGTCATGGTCATCTTCTACGATCAGGTAACACACACACACTCACACACACACACACACACACACACACATGCACAGGTAACATGCTATTTTTTCACATCTCATCACCTCTCCCTCTCTTTTTTTTTTTTTAGTTGGTCTCCATCATCACAGACGAGACTCCCATAGAGCAGATGAGGAACAGGCTGATGATGAAGGACAAAGGCTCTTCCTCCTCCTCCTCCTCATCGTCGTCCTCTTCCTCGCAGCCGCCTCACCACCCGACGCACACCCGCAAGCCCAAGCTGGCCCTGCTGCGGGAGGTGTTCGGACGAGGTTGGCCGACGCTCTTTAACGAACGTTTCGGCTGTGGAGGGAAAACAAAAACGGGGAAACGGAGGGTTTGATCTCTCTTTCTTCTTCCTCCAGGTTCGGTCTTCTGCTGGCTTCTTCCTCTCCACTCCAGCCCGCCGTCGTTCGGCGGCATCACCTACTCGGCCCTGCCCGACTACGACGTCTGACCTTTGACCTTTGGCCTGCGAGGCGAGGCGAGACGAGGGGAGGTACAGGGGAGAGAGAGGTTGGTTTTCCTGCTGAACTACGATGTCTTATCTTTGGACCTGAGAGATGATGAAGAATAAGAAGAGGAGGAGGAGGAGGAGGAAGGCCAAGATGGAGATGAATGAGGGTGTGTGTGTTTGACGAATGAATGAATGAATAACGAGTGTGTGTGTGTGTGTGTTTTGTGACATGAAAATATTTTTTTTCCTGTGATGAAAGCAGAGCACTGATGGGCTTTGTAGGTAAACTACCAGCTTTTTTTTCTTTGTTCTGACACCCTGTGGACACTGAGGTTTGACAGATGTGATGTGGAGAGTTTTACACTAAAGATCTATTCATTGATTTAATATAAGAGTCAAACAAACTATAGGAAATAATAAATATAAAACCCTGTGATGATATTAATATTAAAGTAGAGCTGGGCAGGTTTGTACTGAAATACAATTTCTTGATTTAAACCTCCTTATATATATATTTTTTCTCTAAAGTCCCTGGAAACACTTATTTAAATATATTCACATAAGTATATTTTATTTTCTGAATATAATGGTGCTAATTATTTTAGAATTTTTTTTCTGAGGTTGAACACGTTTTTTTTTTTTTTTTTTAATTCACAAGGTTTAAAATTCTCCTGCCCAGCCCTATAATAAGTTTAGAATAAATCCAGATTTTTCTAAACACTCTATGATACCGTGACCTTCACATATCATAATGACCTCAGTGTGTGTGTGTGTGTGTGTGTGTGTGTGTGTGTGTGTGTGTGTGTGTGTGTGTGTGTGTGTGTGTGTGTGTGTGTGTGTGTGTGTGTGTGTGTGTGTGTGTGTGTGTGTGTGTGTGTGTGTGTGTGTGTGTGTGTGTGTGTGGGAGTTGACTTCATGCCAGTATTTTTTCCGTTTCACCACACAAACTTTCTTCCATCGGTTCCTCTGAAACAGGAAAAAAAAAATGTGTGTAAAGAAGGTCGAGGTCAACTTCCTGTTTCCGTCGGCGCTTAAATATGTTACTGAATGAGATGAAAACTGATTTATGCTCTGTGTTTTTTTTTTTTTTTTTTTTAAAAGGCTGTTACCAAAATCTGATGTTTCCCCATTACATGAGTTCAACACATGTTCACTCGGCTAAATCTCAAAGGAGGTCAAGCTTTAATATTTTAAGCGAGTAAAAAAAAACCTTAAAGCCAACACCAAAAAGCTCTATTTAATACCCATGATCAACATTTACTTTTCACTAACCTTAACAATGACGACGAGTCTCTTGTCCTCCATAGCATCCTGTGAATTAAATATAAAACAGTGTTAGGCTGGGCCTTGGATGCGTTGCCTTGGCGACCGTCTGCAAACAGGAAATGGAAAACGTCTGCTAAGAGATTCTCATGTCTCACGTGTTGTTTTGTGCTTTTTTTTTTTTTTGTTCCTCATTCTTGTGCTTATTTTGAAGTACAAAGAAGGTTTGATGTGCTGCGAACTAAACTGTGTTACACACACACACACACACACACAGGGTACAACACTCAGTATTCTGCTATATCTCAGTGAAGGGACGATTCTTAACTTATTTATTCTTTTCTAACTATTCCGTGGAGTTAATTCTACAAACAGCTGTGTACTTGTACGTGTCGGGTGAAGCTGCCTCGCTACGCTGACCTGGGGTCAGACGTCCGCTGCTTTTCTTTGTGATTTTCCGAATCGTCCTCGCCCAAAAGGACGTGGTTTTTACCAGCGTTTAGTTATTTAAACCTCCAGAATCCAGATTAAAACTGCCAACGCCACAGGAAAACCACGAGAGCTGTAACGTAAAGCAAGACACGCACTTAAAAGACTAGTAATTAAAGCACAGTATGGGCCAATCACAGGTGTGTCTTGCGTTGCCGTGGTGACAAATTGAAATCATTATCACATTTTTAGGATATTTTACAGACAAAAAGATTTTAGTGGTTAAAACATTTTACACATGTGAGCAACTCAACAACTTTTTTTTTTATTTTGTTTTAATTATTTTTTCCGTAGCAAAGCGGCAGCTTCACCCTTCACTCTTTTGTTTTAAAGTGTTTCTAGATATTCTGGATTCTGAGTCCTGACCTGGGCTAGACATGATCTCGTTCTTAAAATTAAAAAAAAAAAAAAACTTTTTCTTGAATAATGTGACGTAACCTTAAATCACATGAGGTGATCTGCCTTTTTTTTTTTTTTAACTACACTCACACGTTTCAAGAAAATGACTTTCCAGCTGTTTTATGTTACGCTTGACATTGAATTCTCAGAATGGAGTAGGTGAGCAGTGGGTTTGAGAGGCGACTTTTTAACCTTGCATTCACACCACGAGCAACGTGGTTGATATTCAGTACATGTTCTATTAATCGAATTCTGATCTGTTCCTTTATAGATGCCTGTTATACCTATACATTATATACCTGTTGGTGCAATGGGACCAAATCTTTCATGGTGCAAGGCTGTTATAGCCTAAATCATTCAGGACATGTTTTATACATAACAGGACATTTTGGGATATTTAAGCCCCGCCCACAGCCTTTGAGTAATTTTTGAGTGGCAGCTACATCAGAAATACATGTGTATTCTAGCGATTGCTAAAAAATGATCATTTATATGAAATTAAAAAAAATAGTAATTAGGATATGTATCCAGATATTGTTATATATCCATGGAAAGTATTCTTACAGCGCCACCATCTGGCCAAATGGTTGTGTTGTAAGTTAATAGACGATTAAATGATGTATTGGGTATGTGTTAATCATTTTGTGTATGGTGTAAATGCAGGTTTTAACCTGACAAGATGAATGATGAAACCCGCTGCTGACCGCCAGTTTACGCTCACACATCCTGGCCCAGGTTTGGCGTTTGTTCGTTGTGTATATACAAAGTTTCATATTTTATATCGATGATGTGCAATTCTCATGAAGGGATGGTTACTGAAACGTGTTTTTTTTTTTTCTTTGTTTTCTATTGCAATTTGGATCAAACAAAACACACTAAAGTTTGAAATGTTTTTTTTTTTTATAATATTTGCACCTTCCAACCTCTTATATGTGATGAGCTTGCAGTGTGTAATTTCTAGTTAAAGCACATTTAACTGCAGGTTTGCTTTAAAAAAATAAAATTAAAAAAAGTGCAATATGAGAAGTATTTTCAATACAATGGTATTGAGTAATGATAGAAGGTATTTAACCATGATCACAGTTTTACAGTCATTTTGTCTGCTAAGTGGTGAGGTTGCAGACCACCTCATTTTCATCTTAAAAAAACATTTCAAACTGTAAATGTTTGTTGTCCATGTGTGTATTCATTATCAGGGTATTGCCCTCCTTGTTTGATTCTGTTAAAAGATGCAGTTGACGTGTTTTTTTTTTTCCCTATTGTTTCAGGTTTTTTTACGTCGATCAAAGGGGGTGCGCTCGTTTCGTGACAAAACGAAAATGAAACGAGCGCCCCCCACCCCCACCCCTCGTTTTGCTGTTCTACTTGACAGCGGGAAGGAATGTGTGTATAAAACAAACCGGGGTCTGAAACGAACACGTGAACATGAACATGATGCCACTTCCATCCACTTCTATAGGTTTTCTCTTAATAAAAAAAGCTAATTCTAGTAGAATCAATCACACATATCACACACAGCCTCTTGATATACCATGTGATTACATACGTTATAGCAGTAAAAACATGAAGGTCATTGAAGGCGCTTGTTCATTGGCTGAAGGTGTTTGTTTCAGATCCTGCAGGTAAACCAACAAAGAGTCACAGATCATGTGTCTTCATGATGAACAAGTTTACAACCAGCCGATGTTTTATTTATTGTTACGATCCTCGAACCGTGACCTGTGTACGATTCCTGTCGACTGAAGTAAAACGGACTTTTAAAACTTGGCCGGCTCGTTTCCGTCTCTTCTTTCCCCGTGTGAGCATTTTCTAATTTTGACTGAAAGCAGCCTTTATAATCTTTAAAATAATTCATAAATAAAAACATTTTTATATTTTATCTCATTTCCTCTATACACCTATGTAAATATTACATAAAAAAACAGCTGGAACAGTCATTTACTACATTAACAATATATAGAGTGTATTAGTTTAATATCTTTATTGAATAAAACAGTGCCTTTCTTTCATAAATAAGGACATTACAAACACATCATAATTTCAGTTAAACTAACTTACCTATTATTTCATTGTTATATCTTGACCAAGCTTTTATTTCATATAACATACTTTATTATGCATTTACACGTATTTATAGTTCACTAAAACTGGATTTCAATTACAATTATTTACCAATAACCAACATAATTTACCTCAACGTGTTTCGATGACATAACGAAACAAATACAAATATAACAAAAGATAAATTAATTAAAGTGAAAAATCATTAGAACAACAGTAAATCCGATATTGGCCTGAAAACCTAAGAATTGTGTTGCAATCTGGAAAGCTGACACTAGATGGCGCCAAAAACGGCAAAATGTACTGCTCAGAATTCACTGGGTCACAAATCTTTTCACAGGAAATTGTTCACCAGCAAAAGTCAAATGGATTCACCAACATAAATTAGACTAAATTAGACCTGTCTTGTTGGACGACATTCTGCACAGCCAAGGAACACAGTGTCAAACACCGCGTGACATGATTAATGGCTTCTGGCCGATCTCCAAATATGTGTTTAAAGCGCCGCAAACTCCACTTCCATTATTCCTGTGAGATCCACTCTCTGAATAAAAATGTGACCCACATATGTCTGTTCATTGTATAAAGTGTGTGCAACATAACCACTTTTGTTCTTAAGGTGTTTGAGAAATTTATGATAGCTCCAAACAGATGCACTTTTTGCGATCCACCAGCCGTCCGCTTGTCACAGGAGAGTATGAACCCTAACGAGCACCAGGTCCTCTGGAGCGAGAGCCAATCAGAGCTGATCAGTAACAGCTGGCCCACCTGCACTTTGCCTATTTAAAGCTTGCAGGGTGAAGGACAGGTAGCATTGGTTCTTTGTGGCTGAAGAATGGCTGTTTGGGCTTCACTGGTTGGGGTACTGGCTGTTTGCCTGATTCAAGGTCAGCAGCTGTTCATTTTATTCAAGAAATGGCTTGTTATGTGGTTTCAGAAAATGTTTTACTAGAGTGTATTTTAATTAGCTGAAAGAAGTCATGTGATTAATAGTATGTCATCCACAGCCTCTTGTTTGCCATCTGGAAGGAGCAATGATGTTGAGCTGAGCAAGAGAATGGAAGGTAAGAATGTTACTGACAAAATCCAAATTATGTTCTGACTCTTCCTTTTCCTGACCCTTTCTTCTGTCCTCCAGCTGTGTCTGCCAAGAAGGACTATATAAAGAATGTCCTGGACCTGCTCCAGTCAATGGAATCTGTATTGCAGAAGGCTGAAGGTGAGCATGTTCATCTTGGAACGAGGTGCATCGTTTCTATATTGCAGATACTGCTTTTTTATTTATACTTTAATCTTTCTGGTATGGGATTTTAAATATTTAAACTAAACCTTATTGTCTAGAATCAATGTGCGAGTCTAGTGAACTCCAAGTTTAAGTTTTTAATGTCTTTGTCTTTAGCACAACTGGAAACCAATGAAGTGGAAGCGGTAGCATCGTTTGGCCTAAGGGCGGCCGACAACGAGACCCGTGTGCACGCCGACAACGAGACCCGTGTGCACGCCGACAACGAGACCCGTGTGCACGCCGACAACGAGACCCGTGTGCACGCCGACAACGAGACCCGTGTGCACGCCGACAACGAGACCCGTGTGCACGCCGACAACGAGACCCGTGTGCACGCCGACAACGAGACCCGTGTGCACGCCGACAACGAGACCCGTGTGCACGCCGACAACGAGACCCGTGTGCACGCCGACAACGAGACCCGTGTGCACGCCGACAACGAGACCCGTGTGCACGCCGACAACGAGACCCGTGTGCACGCCGACAACGAGACCCGTGTGCACGCCGACAACGAGACCCGTGTGCACGCCGACAACGAGACCCGTGTGCACGCCGACAACGAGACCCGTGTGCACGCCGACAACGAGACCCGTGTGCACGCCGACAACGAGACCCGTGTGCACGCCGACAACGAGACCCGTGTGCACGCCGACAACGAGACCCGTGTGCACGCCGACAACGAGACCCGTGTGCACGCCGACAACGAGACCCGTGTGCACGCCGACAACGAGACCCGTGTGCACGCCGACAACGAGACCCGTGTGCACGCCGACAACGAGACCCGTGTGCACGCCGACAACGAGACCCGTGTGCACGCCGACAACGAGACCCGTGTGCACGCCGACAACGAGACCCGTGTGCACGCCGACAACGAGACCCGTGTGCACGCCGACAACGAGACCCGTGTGCACGCCGACAACGAGACCCGTGTGCACGCCGACAACGAGACCCGTGTGCACGCCGACAACGAGACCCGTGTGCACGCCGACAACGAGACCCGTGTGCACGCCGACAACGAGACCCGTGTGCACGCCGACAACGAGACCCGTGTGCACGCCGACAACGAGACCCGTGTGCACGCCGACAACGAGACCCGTGTGCACGCCGACAACGAGACCCGTGTGCACGCCGACAACGAGACCCGTGTGCACGCCGACAACGAGACCCGTGTGCACGCCGACAACGAGACCCGTGTGCACGCCGACAACGAGACCCGTGTGCACGCCGACAACGAGACCCGTGTGCACGCCGACAACGAGACCCGTGTGCACGCCGACAACGAGACCCGTGTGCACGCCGACAACGAGACCCGTGTGCACGCCGACAACGAGACCCGTGTGCACGCCGACAACGAGACCCGTGTGCACGCCGACAACGAGACCCGTGTGCACGCCGACAACGAGACCCGTGTGCACGCCGACAACGAGACCCGTGTGCACGCCGACAACGAGACCCGTGTGCACGCCGACAACGAGACCCGTGTGCACGCCGACAACGAGACCCGTGTGCACGCCGACAACGAGACCCGTGTGCACGCCGACAACGAGACCCGTGTGCACGCCGACAACGAGACCCGTGTGCACGCCGACAACGAGACCCGTGTGCACGCCGACAACGAGACCCGTGTGCACGCCGACAACGAGACCCGTGTGCATACTCCTAGTGCGGCTACGTGGAGGGAGTTGGAGAATCTCTTTGCTTCTCTTGTTTCAGAAAACTTCTTCTTTCCCCGCACAGAGGCTGGTGTTTGAAGCTTGGACTCTGAACTGGCATCACTCTTGTATTAAGGCTCTGAATGTATCTGCTTATTTGTCTTTTAAAATAAAAATCTTTGACTATAACTGACTCCCATGTTCTTTAGACTAACATGGAAAATTATGAATTCATGTCACAGATCGAGGAGCAACATGTTAATCAGGTGCTTGAATGTTACAACTGTAGTTCATTAACCGGGAGGTGGGTGACAAGGTGGAATGGTAGCTACTAATTTAGCTTTAGCAAGCTGGTCTTTATTCACTTTTAGTAGGCATTAAGTCTTATGCCAATAAATTTCCTTATGTCATTCTAGGGATATTTTACTCCTGAGCAAAATGTAATTTGCAGTGGGACACCAGGGTTTACAGATGGAGAAGCTCACACCTGATACAAATGATTAGAGCCCTTGCTGAAGACCTTAATTAGTAGAATCAGGTGTGTTACTGCTTGGTTGGAATAACCGGACTTTCTAAAATGAGCTGTGATTAAGTCAGCCTGGATCTTCTCAGGCCTGCTGAGTTGGAGTCTATCAGATCACTTTAAAATATATTGGAAGGTTATGAAATTGTGGCATTACTCCAAAAATGCCTACCTCTGCTTTAAAATGTGATTGTACATCTTGACTAAATCTGTCAAATATAACTAAAATGTAGTTTAATTTACACTATGAAAACTTTAATAATTGCCTTTGAGTTCCTATTTTTTCCAACCATTAAATCAAGTGGTCATCTGAAAATTGTTTTTTTTTAATTATATAATATACAATATAATTTTTAAATAAGTTTCTTTGGAATTACTGCTTAAGAATTTCCTGATTTTCCAACCACCAATAAAAAAAAATGGTCGTCGGAAATCGGGTTTTCGTTTGGTCACGTGACTTCCGACGCAACGCTGCCCGACGCAAAAAAAAAAAAGCTAAACAAAACACACACACACACACGGGAGGCTGCTAGCATGAAACCGGGACACACAGACCAACGAAACGATGTGTCTCTGAACTAAGGGGACACACGCCTGTTTCGGTGGCCTCTGAGCACCATGAATCTACGAGGACTGTTTCAGGACTTCAACCCCAGGTAACGTTAGCAACCATCCATGCTAACGACTAGCGTTAGCTGGGTTAGCATAGGTTAGCCGGTTCGCTACGCCGCGTCGCGAACACATCCAGACGTTGTGTGTGTGTGTGTATGCTCCAGTAAGACCGGACAAACACGCGTTTCATCATTGTTTGTACGGCAGATAGCTTGTAATTACCTTGTTAATTTAACAGATAACTTGAAAAGACGCTAAACTGTGACTGAGCGAGGCCTGGCTAACCAGCTAGCTAAAATAACGCTGATAGACTGACCCTCGTTATTCTGCTAAAATATCATTATGTATGTATTTAAAATCGTCTTAAACATGAAATTATTGTAGTTGTTATAATTCCACCTGTTCGTACCGGTGCTAATATGAAGCTTCAATGTCCAAATAAGTCAAATTTAGTAATGGCTATGTCCTTTTTGTTGTTATACTTCCACTATAGCTTAAATATACTATAACTATTCCACTATATCTTATATATACTTTATACACTATAATACAAACAGAATTCAATCTTCTTGTGTCACTATTTAGACTTGTTTCCATAACCATGTTGTCATTTAATCTTATTTTGTTTTTAATGTCAGAAATGTTATCTTTATTTTTTTTTACTATTTAGTTATATATCTGTATATATCAACATATTAATTAGTTGCAGCCCTAATAAACTCAGAGATTTATTAGGGCCGCAAAACCACACATGGCTGCTTATGGATTTTCTTTGTAGTGGCGTTAACCATCAAAATCGTTTTTCCTCTTCTGTCTCCCGTTGCAGTAAGTTCCTGATCTACTCGTGCCTGCTGCTGTTCTCCGTGCTGCTGTCCCTGAGGCTGGATGGCGTCATCCAGTGGAGCTACTGGGCCGTGTTCACCCCCATATGGCTGTGGAAGCTGCTGGTCATCATCGGCGCCTCCGTGGGCACCGGGGTCTGGGCGCACAACCCCCAGTACAGGTACATGTGAGATGTTTTTATATTCATGTGTGCTAAAAAATGTATGTGCTCTAATGCAAAGTGTCTGAATATACCTGGTATGGGATAATATAAAAACAGTCGTCCTCCATCAGGGCTGAAGGGGAGACGTGCGTGGAGTTTAAGGCCATGCTGATCGCCGTGGGGCTGCACGTCCTGCTGCTGATGTTCGAGGTGCTGGTGTGCGACCGCGTGGCGAGGGGCGACTACTTCTGGCTGCTCGTCTTCCTGCCGCTCTTCTTCGTGTCGCCCGTCTCCGTGGCGGCCTGCGTCTGGGGGTTCAGACACGACCGCTCCCTGGAGGTGAGAGCCCTGCATGGTTGAGATATTCATTTAGGCAAAGTTGGAGTGAAGGGATGATCAATTCAGATTTTTTTTTTTGTGAAATACCCCCCCATTTGCTTTTAAACATTGAATATTTTAAAAGCAATTTATTTTTACATTCGGAAAAGAATTCAGAGGCAAAAAAAAATCAATTCACAGATTTATGTCATGTCATCATGTCCACACAAGATGATTCTAAATGGCTTGTGCTTCAGGTTTCAGCACTCTAGCTCTATGGAGGACAATGACTGGCTGGTGTTTTTTCACAATTAATGTGTTAGTAGGGACGTCAGAGACCTAAATATCCACACACTAGCAGTGTTTAAATTCTTCCCTTTAAATTGCATTTTAAGCAAAGACGTTTTATCTAAAGGACACGTCCCTGATCTGTCTGATGTTCTCGTTTGCTCTTCCTCAGCTGGAGGTGTTGTGTTCAGTTAACATTCTTCAGTTCATCTTCATCGCTCTGAGGCTGGACCGGATCATCAACTGGCCCTGGCTGGTGAGACACACACACACACACACACACACAGAATCTGGATTATTCCTCACTGTGTTATAAAATTAAAGCTACTTTTAATAATAAAAATAAATCCTGATGCTCATGTGTGTGTTCTGCAGGTGGTGTGTGTGCCGCTGTGGATCCTGATGTCCTTCCTGTGCCTCGTCGTCCTCTATTACATCATCTGGTCGGTCCTGTTCCTCCGCTCCATTGACATCATCGCCGAGCAACGGCGGACCCACATCACCATGGCGATAAGCTGGATGACCATCGTGGTGCCCCTGCTCACCTTCGAGGTGAGTTGGCTTCGTTAATGCTTCATTAGTTGGTTAATTATTTTTGTAATGAAATATTATTAGTTCATTTTCAACATGGTACACATCCTGGTGATTAATAAATAGCTAAATTTCTACATCAGACTTTTAGAACATTTTTTAGTGGCATCATCGAAGTTTTAGTGCTGTGTTGAAGCTCCGTTTCTGCAGCTGAGTCTCGTGTGCTTCACCTTCTCGCGTCTCTTCAGATCCTGCTCGTGCACAAGCTGGACGGCCACAACAGCCTGAGCTACGTGTGTGTGTTCGTTCCTCTCTGGCTCTCGCTGCTCACACTCATGGCCACCACCTTCGGACAGAAGGGAGGGAACCACTGTGAGTATAATATATAATATATATAAAACAAATGACTATTTTAATCTATCCATTGTTGAAATGATAGAGTTCATAAATTAGATTAAATTGTTAATCACTGTTTCTTGTGTCCAGACTAGCAGTCCACAACCCAAAGATCATCAGTTTACTTCTCGAAGATTTGAGAAGCTGGAACCAGAGAATTTGGACATTTTGTTCCTCAAAAAATTAATGGATTATTAACATACCTTGCGATTAATTCAATCAATAATTAGCAAATTGTTTCAGCTCTAGTCTCTATGACAGTAAAACAACTAAATATCTTTGGGTTGTGGAAATTTTCTGAACTAAACAACTAATTGTTTCATTCAAGAAATTGCTTGATGATGCAAGTAATAGTGAGCTGAATCTGTAGTTTATGGGTCAGTGACAAATAAAATTTGGAAACATGAAAGTTTGTACATTATAATAAGTAAAGTTATATTAGTTGATAGCATGTTCTTAGGGTAAGGGTTTTTAGGGTAACACCCCACATGCCATTTTTGACAGTGTGTTTAGTATTTGTGTAGAAGTCATTCTATTCCTCTGCTCTTGCTGCAGGGTGGTTCGGCATCCGTAAGGACTTCTGCCACTTCCTGCTGGAGCTCCTCCCCTTCCTGCGCGAGTACGGCAACGTGTCGTACGACCTCCAGCGCAGCGACGACCCCGAGGCGGCCGAGGACCTGCCGGTGCCCGAGCCGCCCCCCAAGATCGCCCCCATGTTCCACAAGAAGACGGGCGTGGTGATCACACAGAGCCCCGGCAAGTACTTCGTCCCGCCCCCCAAGCTCTGCATCGACATGCCCGACTAGACGGCGGCCCCCCCCCCGGGGGTCCAGAGGGGGCGCCGTTCAAGTCTGGGGAGGGCGGAAGCGGGAACCGGCTCGGCTGAACTCTGCGCGACACGCCTCAGGCTAACGGCAGCTGTGGGAGGAATCCTCCACCAGAGCAGACTGCTTCGTTTTTCTCACCTGCGGGTGAAGTGTAACCGTGTTGCTTTCTCCGGATTCTGAAGACTTTTTTTGAGGGGGCGGCGTGGCGGAGGAGGTGGTGACAGAAGAGCAGGATCTGCAGACTTTCGGGGTTTCATTATTTTAACTCCACCAAACAGGAAGCAGGTCACAGCTTTAGGTTCGATTGTTCACGAAAGACGACGTTTGCCGCTTTTTTTTTTTTTTTTTTTTGGCGTGACGGGACCATTGAGGAGGTCGTCTTGAATGTGGGATCAGTCCACTTCTGTCGCTCCTGCCCGCGTAGGTGGAGGAAAAACAAGGGTCAAAGGAAGAGTTGGATTGCCCTGGTATCTGTAAAACACACATGTACTCTCACTGAGCTGTTGGTGGACTTTTTCCTACCGAGGTAATAAAGCCACTAGTTAAAGTAAAAGGGGCTTAAAGCGGTTTTTACTTTAA
The DNA here is from genome assembly GCA_036785175.1 of Eupleurogrammus muticus. Taxonomy (NCBI): domain Eukaryota; kingdom Metazoa; phylum Chordata; class Actinopteri; order Scombriformes; family Trichiuridae; genus Eupleurogrammus; species Eupleurogrammus muticus. The sequence goes on along the minus strand of JAYKQN010000017.1, from coordinate 17,517,133 downwards.
AATAAGACTTTCTTTCCCCTCCATCCCCAAATATTTTATTTTTATTTTTTGCTAGTGAAACTTACAAAGTTACGCACTCCCGTGACGCTATGTTGCTGTTTTAATGCTTTCACAGCACTTGAAAAGATCCTCACATGTCCTTTTGAAACGGAAAGATAAAAACGGCACTTTGTTTTTTTCCAAGAGAAGTCCTGTCTCTGTGTTTTTTTTTTTTGTTTTTTTTTATTATTCCTCTTTTTTTTCCCCATGTGTTTGAATGGGGAAAACAGGAGTTGTCAAGTTAGGGACCAGACCTGGAAGTAAGACCTGCAGAGAAGAAAGAAGACGAACATTTGCAGTCATCCTTTATTTTACCAATTTAAGGGTTCAGGTAAATACAAATAATGTATAACCACATAAGATTTTTGTTTTTTTATATGTTTCACAATATAATATTGTGCTTTTATGCACAGTAATTTAACTGGTTATATTATGTTATGTTAATAATATTGTGATATTTGGGCTTTTTTCTTCCATTCATAAAACAGCAGCTGCAGCAGATACTGAACCTCAGCAAATTCTCACATGTAGAATGTTAATGTGGTGTTAAGCAGCTTTTCCATTATTCTGATGTTTTTGGATGCAGGAATAAATGAATCCTAATCCCGTCAAACTTTCCTGCTGCAACTTAATTTACGTCTGTAGACGTCAAAGCCCAAAAATATTTGACTTCCTGCACATATCGACTGGTTGAGAAACAAGTTGCACATACATGTTGAGTGGAGGACAACTCCTGTAGTCCCGTGTGTGTGTGTGTGTGTGTGTGATCCCTTTTTACTTTGACAACCTGAATCCTGTGTGTAACTTTGTTTTCTACATATTGTTTTTTTTTTCTCCAATAAATTGGTCTGATTTACTCTGATAGTTACTCTCCCTTGAGAGATTTTTTTTTCTTTCATCTTTTCATCTTTATTTCTTATCCTTTTATGATCACTGAACATTATTTAAACATGGTTATATTCCTACGGATTGTATGGGAGTCACGTTTAAATCTGATGTGAGTTGCTGGATTCTCTGAGATTAAACTCAAGAAATACTAGAACATCATATAAGCTGCTTATCCTTCCATTGGATTTCTTTTATTTAGAAGATAGAAATGTGAGGGGAGACATTTCATGCAGTCAAACCCATGTTTTTCTGTATTTTCTGTTCATCCTATCAAGCATCTGCTGGGACGGAATTATTGATTTTAAGGTTTTTCTTCAACTTCAACTCCTGTTTTAAGTTGAATTAAGAGTTTTGGGTCATTCATTTATGAGGAGGCAAAATAATGAATTACATAAAAAATGAGTAAATTAATGAATTCATGCAAAAATTTATCTAAAATGTGTATCTGATTTGCTTTGATTTATTTATGGCAACAATGAATCATTTAATTAGTTTGCATCAGTAGCAGAAACAGTCAGATATTAGTCATTTATATGCAGGACATCACATCATTTGCATTGAAATGACCAGACAATTCAAAAATGACAAACTTTATTTATTTTACATTATCAAAAACAGAGGAAACATTTAATTAATGTAATTACAGGGTTGTATAAAGGTTAATTGGCAGCACGATTCCATTGATTCAAGTAAAACAGGAAGTTGTGGTTGTGGGTTCAGGTCTAGCACAGCGCCCCCTGCGTACAGTACAGCTGGTACAGCGTCCTGCTCAGGGCCGGACCCAGGTTCCTGGAACACGGATTAACAACACGCGTTATCAACAATTACACGTTATTCCTGCTGCTGGAACGTGACGGAGGGGGGGAAAAATAAGTATTAATAAACGAATGAACTGACCTCTTGAGCTTCCCGTAGCGGACGGAGGAGAGAAGTTTCTCTTTGTCGGCTTCAGTCGCACACAGATCGTAAGCTGCCAGGAGGCTGAGACACACACATTCACTCTCTGGGTTATTTATCTTTTCTTTGTGAGTAATTACTGTCTCTGATTTAACCCCCCTATTTAACATTCATAGCGGTATGTTAACATGTTAAAAACCCACTAATGGAGTAAGAAGCACATACAAGGAATTATCAGGAAAAAGTTAAATTAAAATAATCATGTAGGAGTTAATTAACTAACACATCAGCCTGTGTGTTTTGTCTGCTATATGTTAATGTATTTATTTAATGGTGTTTTTACAGCATCTTTCTTTATTCCATCTCTATAACATAAACTTTACTGTGGCTGTGGAAGCTGTGTTACCTGTGCAGCGTGTTGTACTGCTCCAGGATCGCAGCCGCTTTGTCTCCAGATAAACCGCTGACCTGCATCAGCTGCCTGGCAAACACCTCTCTGACTGTCTGACACTGACACACACACACACACACACAATAGAGTAGAGGTCCCACAGTGTTTTTTTTGTCAACTTATTCTTTTCTTGTTTTATTCAGCATATAGATTCTAAATGCTGAATTTTTTTTTTGAAGGAACGCACACACACACACACCTTGTTTTTGACAGCACCGTGGTTGAACTCGGCAAAGGAAATGAGGGAACAGGAGAGGGTTCCTCGCTGCTCCTCCTCGCTCAGCCCATCCCCCTCCAGCTCTCTGGAGCGACAGGTCAGGGTTCGGTTCTGGCATCAAGAATTAACAAAGAAAAAAAAAGGGAGGAAGGAAGATTAATGTAAATTGTGTGTTTCCATCGGCTGATCCGTGTGTGTGTGTGTGTCTCACCTGGTAGAGTTTGGTCAGGTATCGTGTCATGATGGTGAGGTACGCCACCGACTCCCTCACGTCCTGGACTCTCTTCACAAAGAAGCCGTCAACCACCTCACACACACACACACACAACTTCAACTTTTAGCATCACAGAAACTATAAAGGCCATAAATCTGATGCCATGAAAAAAAACTAAAGCCAGTGTTGGGAGGATGGAAGGAAAATCAGATTAGATAGAGAAGAAATATGTGTGTGTGTGTGTGTGTGTGTGTGTGTTCTCACCTGTGTGTTGACCATGGCCTGCTGCAGCGTGGCTTCAGGTAAACTCAGGTGTGAGGCGGCCGCCCCGCACTCCTCCACCAGGTACACGGGCCGACGGAGGCCGCACCGCTTCAGCCGGAACTGGATCAGCGCACAAAAAGAGTGGAAATAATCCGGAAAGTCCAAACACTAATCAAACTACTCTTCTAACGTAGCGGTAATTTGCATTTAAGGGGCTGCCGTCTCATCCGTGTCTATATTTATCCTCCCATCTTGACATTTGCTTTTACTGATGGTGTAACGGAGCCAGCGGACATGTTGGGACCTGAGAGGCGTTTCTCTCCGACATAAATCGCCCGTTTGTGCAAATACAGCCGAGGCCCTAAGGGACATGCCTGTTCAGCCTGTTTGCTCACTGTAAAAAAAAATAAATAAAAGCACAATGTGCCGGCGTATTATTAACAAACGCCGTTATCTTTGCCGTTTTAGAAATGTCTGAGGCCAAAAGGAAGAAGTCTGGAATTCCTGTGGGACCTTAAAACATTTTAATTTAGAAATACCACCTTAAAAAGACCTGGAAAAAGTCTTGGATTTTATTAACTCAGCATTAAAATTGGTGCATTTTTCAACCGCTAGATAAAAAAAAACAAAGGGGCAGAACTGTCATGACCCAAAAGATAATTTAACTCAGGAAACTGACGTGATTTTATTGGAGATTTTATCCACTTTTGGTTTTATTTTGAGCTTTTAATCAGTGTCCACTTAAATAATTATATACAGTTATTCCCTGTGGTTCGTGTTAGGGACCGTCTGCAAATTACAAGTTTCAGTGTGAATCAATTAATGAAAAATGGACATTTTATTTACAAATATAAAAGAACAAATGCTTAAAATGTTTTTCCTTTGCCAATAAATCTGTATAGGTATTAAGTTAAGACTTTAATTTAACTTAAGGATGAAAATGACTCACACTGTAATTAATCGATTACGAATCGGGTAATTAGTGAATTACCAAAAAAAGTTCTAAAAATGTTTTTACTTTGCCACTACATGTGGAAAGAGGTATTACGTTTTATATAAATGATCTCAAAAAGACGACCCACACCTTCTGCTCCCTGAAGCGCCCGTCGATGATGCTGCCACACAGGTCGTCGATGCGCTTCCTCTCCACCACGTAGTCCAGGACCAGCTCCCGGCCCACGGGGGCCCGCAGCTGACCTGGGGACAGCCGGGAACCGGGTCTTAGCGGGGGGCCTCCGGTTAAATGTGGGGCCTTACCGTCTTACCGGTCGTTCCTCTCACCCGGAAGCGGCGCCGTCCTCTCCCTCGCCACCCACAGGAAGTCGCCCACGTTCAGCTTCCTGACGTCGAAGTTCACCCCGTTCCTCTGGAGCTCTTTGACCAGCTCCTGTTTACAGTGTTTGCTGCCGCTGCGAAGACAAAGCAAAGACGAAGGAAATAAAATACTCTGAAAATACGGATGACGTTACCCACATCGGGTGTGGAACTCTCCTAAATCACCAAATAATAGTTATAGAGGTGTTTGTTTGTTTTAACCAGATTTTTTTTTTAAATAATTTACACTTTGCATTTATTTGAAACAGGCAGTCATTCATTCATTTATTCATTCATTCATTCAGTCATTTGGCTATTTATGGTACAAACATGGTGCAACTAAATTAACAATATATGTTAAATATTATATATACAAAAATTTAATTGATTGGATTTTACAGCTGAGACGTAGAAATGATCCTTTGATTCTCACCCGGTCGTCTCGATGAAGTCGACACACAGCACGATGTCGTAGGTTCCAGGGAGGAGACAGGCTCCGCCCTGCTTCCTGCTCGCCGCCTGTGGCTCCGCCTCCTTCCTCGGCTGAGACGCCTCTGCAGGTCTGAGAGACGTTGGTTGGTCAGCGTCCAGCAGGAAGAACACACTCTGTAACGTTGTTAACTCACTGTGCGTCGTCTTCATCGCTGCCAGTCAGGTCCAGGACTTCCTCCTCTTCCTCCTCCTCCTCCTCTTCCTCCTCCTCTTTAGCTCCTCCCTCTGCTGCTTCCAGTCGTTCTGCCAGAGCCAGACCGTCGTCTGTCAGGGAATATCTGAGAAACGAGAGGAGAGAGGAGACCAGCACAGGGTGAGAGAATTCCACCTCATGCCTGATTTATCACAATATTAGAACCCGGCCTCCAAAAGCCGCTGCACCTGGCAGGGTTGTGGGTCTTCAGCAGCAGGTTCTTGTGGATCAGGGTGCTGACGGAGGACCAGGCCGTGTACTTGCTGCCCACGTCTGGCTGCAGGGAGGAAACGGGGAGGAAATTTACTCGTCTGTTCCATTGAAAAATTGAATTTTCATTATAATCAGGTTTTAGAACACAACAACATTTACTTTTACAAGCATCATAAGAATCCCATTCCACTCACCACCATGAAGGACTTGTCACACAGCTGCTGGGCCTCAGTCTGCAGCTCCATCTTAAACATGAAGCCTTTACTGCCCGGGATCTGGAGAAGGGAAATGATGACATGAGCAAGTCAGAAACTTTTTCCCAAAATGTGCATTTATAGAAAGGTCATGTGACGGAGGAGACCAACCTGTGCTTGTCTGTAGAGGGTGAGCAGCACGGCGTGACCTCCTGACCTCTTCTGGGGCACGTACTCCCTCTTCTTCTTCTTCGCCCTAACTCCTCCTCCTCCTCCGACATCCTTTCCTTGATCCCCTGCAGCATTCTTCTACCAGGAAAGACGGATTAGGAAAAAGAATAAAATATACAAAACTAAAAATAGGTAATGAAAAACAAAAAATGTCATTAACTAAAAATCGAATTAATTAATTGTGTCAATAATGAATAGGAAAAATCAACTCAGGGTTCCTACAAGTATATATATATATATATATATATATAATTTTAATCCTACTATAAATCCTGTGCTCTACCTTCCTGGATGGAGCCAGCCTGTTGTTGTCTGCCAGGCCAGCGGGGGGCGCCGCTTCAGGACCAGAATGGAGAGGAGCGTCTGCACCTGGGAGAAAAGTCAGAACTTAATTATAGGGAACAAAAAAATCGTATTTTAATCTCAGAATTTTGATTTTTATTTCTGGAACAAATAAAAGAAAAAATATTGACATTTTCCATTAAACTCCATTTTCCTTATTTTCCTTCTATCCAACAAAAACCTTGAAGGAAAAGGGGCCATTTCTCACCTTTCTCTCTGTAGTATCTCTGCAGTTTTTCATCCAGTATTTTACAGATCCCGTCTCCAAAGTTCTGGAGGATCTTGGCTTCTTTGGCGTTCTGAAGCGGTATCGGATATTTACTCAAAGAGACAATGGCCTGGTGAAAGAAAAACAACAACAACACATAAATCACTTTATTTTTTAGTGTTACTTAAGTGACATCATAACATCATATACATGTCTATAGTCATCACCTGTAAAGGCCTTTTTGATTTGTCAAAGGGATTAATTAATATAACATTCTCTGCATTTTATTATAGAGCCTCTTAATTTAATAGGGCGACTTTATAAATATGTCGCACTAATGGTTTGACAGCATCCACTCAAAGTGGTGCAGTATGCATATTGAATATTAAGCTAATCCATTCCCTTTCAGCCTGCACTGCTGAAAGGGAAGCTGGAGGGAGCCGGAGTGGATGAGCAGCTGACGGCCTGGACCATCGACTACCTCACCAACAGACCACAGTATGTCAGGCTTCATGACTGTGTGTCTGAGGTGGTAGTCAGCAGCACGGGGGCGCCACAGGGTACAGTGCTCTCACCCTTTCTGTTTAGTCTGTACACCTCAGACTTCAACTACAACTCGGACAACTGCCACCTACAGAAGTTCTCAGATGATACGGCCATCATCGGGTGTGTATCAGATGGGAACGACCAGGAGTACAGGGGGGTCATCAATGACTTTGTCAGCTGGTGTGAGATCAACGCTCTCCAAATCAACGCCAGCAAGACAAAGGAGATGGTTGTGGACTTCAGGAGGAAGTCCCTCCCCACCACACCGGTGAGCATCCAGGGAAAAGACATTGAGACAGTGGTCTCTTACAAATACCTGGGTGTTCACCTGAACAATAAACTGGACTGGACCACAAACACTGATGTCCTGTACAAGAAGGGCCAGAGTCGACTTCACCTGCTGAGGAGACTAAGGTCCTTTGGTGTGTGCAGGACCCTGTTAAAGACCTTCTACGACTCCGTCGTAGCATCTGCCCTGTTCTACGCAGTAGTCTGCTGGGGAGGCGGATGCTCAGACGGGGACAGAAGGAAAATTGACAAACTGGTACGGAAGTCTAGCTCTGTACTGGGATGTCCTCTGGAGTCGGTGGTGGTGGTGGGAGAGAGGAGGATGTTGGCAAAGCTGACATCCATCATGGACAACCCCCATCACCCTCTGCATGGGGTAGTGGGTGCGCTTAGCAGCTCCTTCAGCCAGAGACTCAAACACCCTCGCTGCAAGAAGGAGCGCTTTCGCAGATCATTCATCCTGACAGCAATAAGACTCTATAACATAACATAAACATAAACCTCACTGTAGTCACTGTCACTTTTACACTGGTCACTTTTTTCCTTTTCACACTCACCCTGCACCTTAAGTGTGCATTAGCTATGTATGTGTACATGTGGGTATGTGCGTGGATATGTATGTCCATATATATATATGCAAATATGTGTGTATGTGTATGTATGTAGGTATGTACATCCATGTATGTATGTATATATGCCTTGCTTATGCATACTTTTTGTTCTTACTATTTATTAGCATTTCTTTCTCCATTCTGTCGATAATGCATACTGTGTATGCGGATTAACAAATTCTGCGAATTTGTACACTGTGTTGTGTGTTTTTTTATTTTTCTAAAGTCTTTTTTATCTTCTTCAACTTTATTTTTTCTTTTCTTTATCTGTAACGCTGCAGTAACACACAAATTTCCCCGTTGTGGGATCAATAAAGTTTATCTATCTATCTAATTTAATATCACACACACACACACACACACTGTGCACCTTCTGGTAGGTGTACTGGGTCTTCAGGCCTTTCTCCTTGGCCTGGTCCCGCAGCTCCGTGAGCCACTGGAGGAACAGCGGGTTGGGGCAGGCCGGCAGGGCGCGTTTCCGACCCAGGCGGACCGGCTCCGGACCGGGCATCCCTCTCTGTGATTTACAGGATATATAAAAGTTTATTATGGACAGGTCCATTTTAATTCAGAATGCTTTGTTTGATCTCAGAGGGGCAAATAACAAGAGTTACTCCACTGTAAAAGTAAGTAGTTACCAGACTAGGTTCAAGTTTAAACATGTCCTGTGGTTTCCTGAGGGTCAGTGAACGCATCTTTGGAGTAAGACGCGCATTAAAAAAATAATAAATAAAAAATAATAAAAAAAAGAACCTCGTCACTCACAGTTAATGTGAGGAATAAAAGTCGCAGCTCATAACTAAAATTCTACATTTTGTTCCCGGTAAGTCGCCGCTTTTCGCTCCTCTGAGCCTCACCTGTCGCCAGGTGTCGTGACGGCCCCTTTAACGCGCAGTAACGGAAAGTGTCGGTGACGGTAACGGCGTCGTAACGGTAGAAAAAAGAAGTTATTATTATTATTAGATGACCTGTTACCGAAAAAAAACGATTTTTAACGCCGTTATTCCCGTTACAGGTGGAAAAACACAGCAATGACACAGCCGCCTCATTAGGTGTTCCGGTGTAAAACGTGACCGTGTTAACTGGTGACTCTCAGCCGATGCGGTCCGTGGTTGTCGTGGTAACAACAGCTGTTTACCAGCCTCAGAAATCGTTTATTAACTTTACTTAAATTAATATAGTCAATATATTATATATTTATGTAATAAGTTGGCCTTTTTGTTCGTTTTTCTAAGGGTTGCCATCACCGCGGGAAAGGCAAACGCTCAACGGAAAAGCACCAATTAACACGGTCACCGTTTAAGCCGAAACACCTGCTCCCTTTATTTATCCCTACGCATGTACTAATCATAATTTTAGTTGATTAGCTTAAGGGCACGGTTGTTCTCTTCTCCTACAGGGTGTTTATTCTGCAATAGTGCGTATTTTTCAATTAAAAAATGCCTTTTTTTAAATCTCGCGTGAACCGCTAGCTTCTGGTTTGTTATTCCGGGTTCCGCCTGCTCCACGGTTGACCAGAGAATTTAAAGGCGCACGCTAGATAAAACACCCTTCTTAATAAAAAGAAATGACAACATTGAAGACAAGAGTCCCCGTAGGGGCGGAAAACTACCGTGGCTTTAAGTTAAGAAGTGTTTATCGGTGATTGGTGCCTGGAAAAAAACGTAGGGGCGAAATGATCGCAGATATCTCGTTATAGGTTAGCGTTAATACAGGGACGTGTTATACGAAGCTACTTGCTCGTATGAAAGTGTCCGTTAACGAGCTCCCCGTTATAAAGAATCGGACATGTGTGATAAATCTGAATAAATAGATACGTGAGAGAGTGTATGTGTATTGATGCAACTCACCCTTTAAGCCGGTGGATTCTGCAGCAACTGGCGCCTTGTTTTTTCTTCTGCTTCCCGTTCTTCTGGTGCATTTTTGCGGCAACAAAAAGACGCTGCAGAGACGCTGCTGCCACCACAGCTCGTCTGTAGAGCTACACTGAATAAGAAGATGCGCTTTTTGTTCGATTTAGCAGCATATGGCATAAAAGACAGGTCAGAAATGCAATATAATATTCAGAATAACTATTCAATTAGTATATAATTCAACCTGAATAATATTTTTTGTGTTTTTATTACATGTTCTTGTTTTTATCTACATATGTCAATGAACTTTCTGTTAAAAAAGGCAAAATTTCAGTAATGACAGGTTTATAGAATGAAGATCCTGAAACTTGCTTTTTTTTCTTTATATTTGGCTATATATTTATTCAATTTATTGATATGCACATTTCTCTATAACAAGGCTTTATTAACATGTAATGTGTAAAGGCTTTCTAATAATAACCCTTATCACGCACCAACATAAGTACAAATAAACGCATAAATATTCAGGTCAATACACAAAAAATTGTGCTTGAGAGGTTTAATTTTAATTGCATCTCACTAATTACCCGTCAATAATGTTTTCAACATCCATTTTATGCTCAATTGTTGCAATAGTCACAGATTAAAACATATTCTGACAGGTTTTTTTTCTTACATTTTCCAGGGGATGTGTGTGTTTTGCAGTGTGAGATGAGTTTAAGACCGTTAGGTGAGTCAGAGGAGACGCCTCCTCCTGTCCCCGGGAGAGGAATCCTCCAACAAGACCCGACAGAATCCAAGAATCCAACCTCACCCTCCCAACCACAACACACACACGTTACAATCATAGAATGGAAAAAATCATAATTACTGCATCTTTGTGCTCTCACACACACACACACATTTTGGAGTCTGGAACTGGTTTCTTGGACTGAAACGTGAAGACAGACAAGAGGCAACCGTCATTTATAATTGAAGGGTACTCTGGAAATTATATTAAAGCTAAAATCAGCAAACAAGCTCATGTTATTATCATAAACGTATGATGTTTAATAGTAATGTCAGTTAAGTTATACTAATAATTCTGTGCATATCAAAATATTCAATAAATATGCAAGAAGGAAACAAAAGTCCCAGGATCTTCAACCCAAACGTGTTGATGCCCGTTCAGTGTCATCAATTCATTGAAAATTTACCACATCTCAGGTTTCAAACAAGCTGTCAAAACGGGATTGGAGTCAAAGAGCTGGGAAAGTGATGAAAGAGGGACCTGACGTTAGTTTAATTCAACTCCAGGTAATGTCAGTTTAGAGTTTTCACTATGCAACGAAAGGACAGTTTAGGTCAATTGTTCTAAATCTAAACCATTTGTCATTTTGTGTCAGTAAACTGCATAAAATCATGATACAAAATAAATGTTCATTTATGCATTATTCTCATTAGTTTAGATGCACCTGTATAAACACTACCATTCAAAAGTTTTAGAATGCACATTTTTCCATTTATATTGAATTTTAAGCGGTTTAAGTCCAACTTTATAGACTCTATAGACGCATATAGATATTTAACTGTATATATGACAAGAGACCGTGTATAAATACAGCCTTAAAACAAGCAGTCGTGACTCATGTAAAGTTGTGATGTCACAACTCTACAGTCATTCACAGCCATTAAAAATCAGCCAATCAGAGGAGAGGCTGAGAAAGAAGCTGTAGATGGGAAGCATAAAACTTTATTGAGATGATCTTGTTCAACTGTGTCTTGTTAGTAATGTCAAACTATGTGTTTAATATGTCAGTCAGAGGTTCATCCTACAGCAAAATCATTTAAATCTGTGGTGTAGATTTTCCACCACTTTGAAATTTAATAAAAATAATCACAACCAGAGTAATCCTGATGTAATATATTACTCCCTTTAATGTACTTTTCATCATAGAAAACTCAATATTTTTGCTGTACAGAGAAGCCCACAGGTAATATTCACATGCAATACAAAAGAAAAAAAGAGAACAGGTTGGTAATGTCAGACACATCAATCACATGTAAAAATATATATATATTAGTCATTGAACCCTCTAACACATAAATTCACTTTCACCACGGTTACGCTGAATGTTTGAGTTAATGCCTCCGTCCGTCCTTCATCCTGAGTGTTTTTTTTTTCCTCCTCGTCTCTACTGGCCGGCCGAGCCGTTCGTGTCGTCGCTGTCGGCGCCCTGCGGCGACCCGGGGGCGGAGCCGCCCTCGGCCACGCCCCCCGCCGCCCGCCTGGCGGCCTTGCCCTTCAGCAGGGCGCTGTCGGGGTGCAGCGCCTGCAGGTGCAGCAGCAGCTCGTCCTGCGTGGCCACCGTGTGGCCGCACTCCTCGCACACGTACAGCTTGTTGCGGCGCTCCTTGTAGGCGTACTTCTGCGTCACGCTGTGGATCTTCTTCATGTGGGACTCCAGCGAGCAGCGCTGCGTGAACGCCTTGTCACACAGGCTGCACTTGTAGGGACGGACGCCTGCAGGGGGGGGACAGGAATCAGCTGACAGGAAGGGAGGGGTGTGTGTGTATGTGTGTGTGTGTATATGTGTGTGTGTGTGTGTGTGTGTGTGTGTGTGTGTGTGTGTGTGTGTGTGTGTACGTGCGTGTGTGTACCTACCTGTTAGTCTATGTGTTCGTGTGTGTGTGCGTGTGTGTACCTACCAGTGTGGCTGTGTGTGTGTGTGTGTGTGTGTGCGTGTGTGTGCGTGTGTGTACCTACCAGTATGTGTGTACCTACCAGTGATTGTGTGTGTGTGTGTATACCTACCAGTGTGTGTGTGTGCGTGTGTGTGTGTGTGTGTGTAGCTACCAGTGTGTGTGTGTGTGTCTGTGTGCGCCTACCTATGTGTGTGTGTGTGTGTGTGTGTGTGTACCTACCTGTGTGTGTGTGTACCCAACAGTGTGTGTGTGTGTGTGTGTGTGTGTGTACCTACCAGTGTGTGTGTGTGTGTGTGTGTGTGTGTGTACCTACCAGTGTGTGTGTGTGTGTGTGTGTGTGTGTGTGTGTACCTACCAGTGTGTGTGTGCCTACCAGTGTGTGTGTGTGTGTGTGTGTGTGTGTGTGTGTGTGTGTGTACCTACCAGTGTGTGTGTGCCTACCTATGTGTGTGTGTGTGTGTGTGTATGCCTACAGGTGTGTGTGTGTGTGTGTGTGTGTGTACCTACCAGTGTGTGTGTGTGTGTGTGTGTGTGTGTGTCTGTACCTACCAGTGTGTGTGTGCGCCTACCTGTGTGTGTGTGTGTGTGTGTGTGTGTGTGTGTGTGTGTGTGTGTGTGTGTGTATGCCTACCAGTGTGTGTGTGTGTGTGTGTGTGTGTATGCCTACCAGTGTGTGTGTGTGTGTGTGTGTGTGTGTGTACCTACCAGTGTGTGTGTGTGTGTGTGTGTGTGTGTGTGTGTGTGTACCTACCAGTGTGTGTGCGGACGTGTCTCTTGAGGTCAAACGTGTCGTTGAATCCTTTCCCACAGAAGCTGCAGAGGTGTCTCTTGGTGTCGTTGTGACACTTGATGTGACGGTTCAACATCCGCTGGTGCTGGAACGTTTTCTGACAGACCTGAAGACAGCGAGGAGCCGCTTATTGATCGATGATCAATCAGGGACACGATGATGATCAGATTAATCAATAACAATAACGAGACGTTTCTGTGATACCTGACATACGAACAAAGCCGTCGCCCCCGCTGACGGAACCTGACTCTGACCCTGACCCGCTGCCCTGGTCGCGTTGGAGAGCGTCTCCAAGGGGGCGGGCGTCGTCAGGGCGATGGGCGTCACGACGACGGGCGGGGTTAAGGGAAGCGGGGTCGGAGCTGCTAGGAGGGGGACAGGAAGCGAGGGCTCAGGGGGCAGCTCGCCCGTAGTGATCTGGGAGAGAAACCAGAGCGGCGTTAAGACCCGACGCTGATGACGTCACGTTAGGAGGACGCCGCCCACCCGCCCCTCCCCTCACCTTGATCTTGGACCTGATGTAGTTGGAGGCGCCCTGCGAGCGCCGCTTGACAGCCAGCCTCTCCTCGGGGCTGCGGGGCCGGCCCAGCGCCGTGCTGGACGGCAGCTCGGCGTGCAGCCGCGCCTCCGAGAGCGGCCGCCTGGCGAGGCAGAGCGGCGGCGTCTCGCCGGGGCTCGCCTCCGGGTCCAGAACCAGCACGGAGGGAGGGAAGATGGAGACTGGAGGAGGAGAGCAGGAGTTAGAGCTGGAAGCAGCACTTCATTAAATCAACAGTTTGGATGTTTATAGAAATGATCATTTATTGTAAGAATACCAGAGATTCCATTAATAATAACAACATGTTTTTGTTCGTAGTTCTTAATTAAACATGTTCTATAGTGGAGGAAAATAATATCATCACCCTATTAGAATAATGGTCCAAGTCATTTTTTCAAGCTCTTGATTTTCATAGAAAAAGAATCCTATATGAAGCTTTGTATATCGACACCCTATTAAAATAATAGCTTTTCAGGTTTTTGGAGAAACACGAAAAACTTTATCAAATGCAGAAAATATTATATTTATTAATCATTTCAATCAAAAAGGCCTTGTAACATGCCTATACATTGCCTATGTAACATTATTATGTAATTTCTGAACATTCTAGTGTGACTTTAAACCTGGATTAAATAGTTAAATTAAACAAACATCAGGTAAATCAAATTGTTCAGGAGGCAGTTTCCCCTTTTCATCACTTTCCCAGGTCGTCTTTGACAACTTTTTACAACCTGAGATGTGTCTGATCCTTTCAACTGATCAACTATATTGATTCTTTAACTATTATTTTGTCCTATAGGGCATCTGTGGCCACTAATGAATGAACAGTGGAACAGGCAGTGGTCTTTATTGTTTAGTACAGACGGAAAAGTGTGAGAGACGTGAGAGATCAGGGATGGGAGGAGACACGAGGACATTGAATGTCTCAATAGTAAAAAAAAAACATGTTGCACCAACTCATATTTGCACAACTGCTTAATTAGAACAGCATTATATAACACACATAGTCGTGTGTTGTAGTTTGTGTCTGGGAGTGGGTGTGCAGACGTTTGCTTTATTGTTTTGTGCAACTTATTTTTGCACACACATATATACACACACACACCTGCATCAACACACACACACACACACACACACACACACACACACACACACACACACACACACACACACACACACACACAGTCACTCTCATAACCACAAGCAGTACAGTTAGACTCGTCTGACCAGACAGTCCTGCAGCTCCAGCTCTGTGTACCTTTCTCAAACAATCCACCTCAGCAGGGTCCGTGTGTGTGTGTGTGTGTGTGTGTGTGTGTGTGTGTGTGTAACAAAACATCCCTAGTAGAGACAGACAGACATTTAGAGAAAGAGGGAAAGAGATGTTAGGTGTTTAGAAACCATCATACAGGGTGTGTGTGTGTGTGTGTGTGTGTGCGTGTGTGTGTGTGTGTCTCTTTGTGTGCTCAGAGACAGGTGCGGTTCAGGCCCGATTCACTCGCCGCTGCGGAGCCTCAATCTGATAAAACTCAAATGTAAATGCAAATGAGGCTGTGGGGATGTTTGAGGTCTGTTAACGGTCTGCTGCTGCTTCCCTGCAGGTCGCTGTAAAGCCACAGGCCGTCTGATTTACTCTAAACACACTTATAAGGACACATTTAATGAAACGTGTTTATATATAAACAAATTAAGAATAAAAAGATGAGTCTAGGTCAGTGGTTCTAAAAGTGGGGCCCTTGGGGACCCCCTGGGGGTCCCTGGCACCTCCTCAAATTCATTGCACATGAATTTATTTAATATTAAATTGTATTTCCCCCTTTTTATATATTGAGGTGAAAATGAATAGTTAGAACGAATGCACCAATAAATAAATACATTTTAAAGTGAATAAATTAATTATTTATTTTATAATTTCATTAAGTGGAAAATGTGGACAAAACAGACTATATTCAAACAGGTATATTTATTTACTGTATGTACTGACTCATTAATTATTCATGTATTTATTTTTAATAATGGCATAGATCATCATAGGTTATCCAAGATGTTCACAAATCTATTTTTGCATTTCTAAAATCAACCTATTTATTTTATTTAGTCTCTGCAGTGGATACCTCAATATAATAGCAGGAGGCAGCAGACTTTTATTTTGAAAAAATGCTACACCATATATCATATGTATCATTGAACATCAGGCTGTAATGGTTTCAATCTGTGTAATTGTGCCTGTGTGGTGGTTTCTGTGGTGACTGCTGCTGCCGGACATTTAATCTCATCTCTTATTGTTTGCTCACCCTCCTGCCCCCCTCACCTATGAATGAGGTGTGTGTGTGTGTGTGTGTGTGTGTGTGTGTGTGTGGGGTTCAGAGCACTCTACGGTCTCTATGGTTTGAAAGAGAGCGCGATGCTTTGCTAAATGCTCTTTAATTTTTTTTTTCTTCCCTATCGTTCAGCATTGCTCGGTTATAAGAGAGAGTCAACAATCAGTAGATAAGTTCATCAAACACAAGGTGTGTGTGTGTGTGTGTGTGTGTGTGTGTGTGTGTGTGTGTTTGCCAAAGGCGTACTGTCTGCAGCAGCAGGCTGTCTGCAGGGTCCGTTACATTTCCTCTCCAGTTAACATTAGCCATTAACAGGACAAGCAGTAACGTAGCACACGTAAAAACACAAAGAGCTCCTATAACAAACTCTTTTTTTTTTTTAACTTTTTCCAATATTCTTTTAGTTTCTCGCTTAATGAGAATAAAGTTTTACTCATATACGTCTCATATCTGTGCAGGAAACAGTTATATTAGTTTATCAGCTCATCAGGTTCTGTCCAAAGGTGACAAAAGTAGCACGTCTGGAACAAACTGCTGTTGTATGTTATTACTTTAACACACACACATAAACAGTAGTGTAAATAAAATAAAAATACATTTAAAAAAAAATGCTGGTTGCCTGGTAACCACGCAAGGGCTGTCCGTAGCTCAGAGGTGTTTTCCAACAAGACAATAAACTACACAGATAGATGAAACTCTACAGGAGTCAAACGTACTTTTACATTTCATGCTTTTACTTTCTGTAGGTACGGAACAAAGTAGACATAGCTTAACATTAATCAGTAATTAGTGAGATTTAAGAGGCGGCCATTTTGCCATTAACATGTATTTTTCAATTTTAAACAAAACCTTTAATTGACCACATCCCAAAAACTCCCTAAATAAAGCCTTTAACAGGAACTAACCACTGTTTGTTTTGCATTCAGTTAATGCTGAATGAGAATAAATTCATGACATCTTTAAACCCTCAAATATGAATTTTGGGGATCAGCCTGGATCTAAATATAATATTGAAGGATTAATGTAAATGTCTCAGCTGTTAATTAGTATAAAAGCTAAATCCTGTGTTTGAAAACTGCAAAATGTCCTTTTCTTCTTCATTTTCTTCTTCTTCAGTCCCATAAAACCTGCATATTGTCCTAGAAACACGTAATACTAGTTCACATGCCTCGGCTTTGCATGCTACGTGAAATATGAAGGATGCACATACTTTGCAAATACAGATGAACATGTATCAATAATAATTAAACATATTCTAAACCTGTTTCCAACTTTTGTTTGGATTGTAATTAGATTCTTCCTTTTGTAGACGGACTATGAAAACGGTTTAGAGTTTCTATCTTCGTGTAGTTTGGTTACTCTGGGTGTTTTGTATCCACAGAGAGTGTTACTGGCTGACTGCTGTTAATATAATAGTCGTGTTTGGAAACAGGAGGCTGGAGACGTGGAACCGAGGAGCCGTCAGGAACAGGCGCGGCGTGTTTTCTGGATTAAAAGGTGAAAATAAACACACATTCACTCACTGTCACGCACAAACTGTCCAAACTGATGGCATCTGGCGCCTCATAAAAGCGTTCAACACGCCTGTTTCAGCCGGCAATTATCATACCTCTCACGCACGCGCACACACACACACACACACCCACAACCCACACACAGGTCAGGCAGGTACAGTAAGTAACGGCATACCAGGAGGCTGGAACTGCGACCGTTGCTGTGTCGGTTTTTGGTGAAGTGCGTTAACTTTGCGTAATTACGCACGGACGCCCTGTTCTTTATTATAGAGAAACGTTCTCTTAACTGGAAGTTTTAATTAAAAAGTCGGACTTTTCTATAGGAACTGGTTATTTTTTTTTAAAGTTTTTTTAATTCATACATTTGTCAACAGTCAGAGTTCACTATAGTGCACAGAAGCTGCTTGTTTTTCCGTGCGTAAAACGGCTCTCCAAAGCCTGCACGAAACGCGTGTGTCTCCAATCAAGTTTTTTAATTGAAAGTGTGTAAAAAGTGGAAATAAGCAGCGAATCTGCTGAACAAATTTCCCCGTTCCAAACATTGTAAAAGTGGATGATTGAAAGGTAACGGTGAAGGGATGCGGGCAGGGGGAGGGGAGGCAGCTTTGGGTGTAGTCCGTTATGTGTTATCTGACACTGGCGCGGTCCTACAATAAAAAAAAGAACTCCGCCGATGGCAACAATGGGGATTGTTCTCCAGAGGAGAGAATACGTTTGTGGAGGTGGGGAGAAAAGCGAGAGAGAAAGAGAGGGAGGTAAACTTCCTCAACCTACCGAAGCCCAATGCAGCCGTCAAACCTCACATCTGACAGCTCCAGAGCTGCACGCTGTGCTCCAACAAATCAGAAACTACCAACAAACAGTGTCACGTTTGGACGTTCGATAGTTTTACAGTTTGGTTTGTTTCTTCGGTTCGGTATTAATCATTATTCAAACACCGTTATGGGCCAATATAAGTGTGGACAAGGAAGCGGAGCACGGATCCACAGGGGTTGAAGGTCGATACCAGGAAAGAGGAAAGCAACGGGCCCACACACACACACACACACACACACACACACACACACACACACACACACACACAGAAAAAATGGTTGTGACGCAAAAAAACGTGTAAAGTGAGGATTAAATCATATTAGGTATAAATATTAAATATAACAATGGAGAATAAATCATATTGGTCTTAAATAGGTCGAGTGTATCTGAGCAGGCCCCGCTGCGTTTCCCGTTATTCGGTGGCCCCCGCGGCCCCGTTACAATCGTCCCGCAACCGCAGGTTCGAACCCAGCGATCGGTGCGTAAAAACACCCCCCACCCAAAAAAAAAAGATTAATAATTCCACACCAAATATGGCTCATGTGGACTCACCTGGGATGTAGACGTCCCCTCGCTCATGATCGGCCACTTCACTCCAGTTCCGCTTCCCCGGCGAAACGTTCGCCTTCTTCACCAGGAAAGCCCTCGGCATGCTCCCCCAGGGGTGGAGGTGGAGGTGGGGGTTCTGGTGCTGTGTCGGTGTGGGGGGGGGGAACACCTTTCAGGCTCCACCGGCTTCTGGAGAAACGCGACGCGGCGTCAAAAGTTATAAAAAAGGAAAGTGAAGTTGCGAAGGTGGAAAAAAAACATGGAAGGTGTCGGAGCCTCTTCCTCCTGCGTCTGGACGTCTCCTCCGGTAAATCCTCTTCTTTTCCTCCTCACACCCGCGATTTTACTTGATGGATTAGTTTTCCAGCTCCAAAGAAGAAGAAGAAGCAAACGGGAACAAAAAAAAAGCGTTATGGCGTCGGGACAGGTGAGTCCGCTCAGGTGAGCAACCCGGACAGGTAAGAGCAGGGATCAGCCGCCGCGGCTGGAATAACGGGAGTGTGTGTGTGTGTGTGTGTGTGTGTGTGTGTGAGAGAGAGAGAGAGAGAGAGAGGGAGAGAGAGAGATCACACACACACGCAGTGTCGACAGAGGTGGGTCAAACAGCAGCACAGGTACTCATTTAAAAAGCAGGAAACAGACGCCAGCGCGCATGCGCCTCAGAAATAACGGTGACAACAAGCCGAGCTGGGGAACTGGGTTAGGCCTCTATACCTGCTAGACCGGTTCCTCCCCCTCCACCTCCACCTCTTCATTCCGCTGTAAGGTGTGGGGAGAAGAACATGTTTGGGGGGGATAGAGTGTGTGTGTGTGTGTGTGTGTGTGTGTGTGTGTGTGTGTGTGTGTGTGTGTGTGTGAGGTGGAGGGGGTGAAATTGTAAGATAGAGGAACACACTTTACCCCTGAAGTCACAATAATGCGGGAGCTTTATTTTAGTAAAGAGAATATTATTACACTCAGGTATCAGGTGGCCAAAGTCACACACACACACACACATTAAAAGTCCTGCAGATTAAATGATAATTAGTTTTTTAACCTGTTAAAAAGTCACCATACATAGGGTCTTTTGCTTATAATAATTAATGCCGTTCAAAGAATGATCCATCTAAGCAGTTCAGCTTTATAAACATCAGGTTTTTCTAATCATCCATTAGCCTCTAATGCAATTATCAAACACAGTGCACCATTAGAACAACTGCAGAAATGGGCCTCTATTCACACGTGTAGATGTTGCATTAAAAAACAGACATTTGCAGCTGGAACAGTCGTTTACCACATTATCAATGTATAGTTGGCTGTATTTCTGATTAGTTAACTGTTATCTTTATGGAAAAAGCAGTGCTTTTCTTTTAAGAATGAATGAATTTAAGTGAACCCAGACTTTTGAACAGTTGATTGAAACGTGATTGAACAGATCGTGCAGGTTCCACCAGCACGAGTTTTACAATATTTTTGGATCTCTCCACTTTTTTTTGATCCGGTTTGACAGTTTCGGATAAGTGCCGTGTTGGCGAGGTTCAAAGGCCGAGGTCATTTGTGTAATTAGGGTCTATTTTCAGGTTTCAGGTGGTCGGAGGACGCATTAGCGTGTGTGTGTGTGTGTGTGTGTGTGTGTGTGTGATGGTAATTACAAAGAGAACAGTGCTGAGGCAGCTGGGGGCTGTGAACACACAGCAGGGACAGAAGGTGGGGCAAACAATGATCTCTCAATGAGACATTTGCATTCTTACAGGCTCATATTTGTCTTTCCTTAACTGTGATATTATCACTCACATGTGAGAACAGCACAGACATTTCTCTCTGGTATAAACATGACAAGTATCAGCACTAGGTCGAGTAATAAACCACTTATGGCCTTAAAACTTCAATATAATTAAAAAGAGTTTTATTATCAAACTGGAATAATAACTAGAATTTATGCAGAGATTCAGGCCTGTTGCAATAAATGAGAAATGTGTGAACAGATCTGTATAACATGGCAACAATTAAATATATAAATTAGAGGAAAATTAACAAAAAATATAAATTAAAAACTGGTGCTTTCACTGTTGTGTTCACGTATATATAAAGGCATGTGTGCTATTTGTTTTAATATTTGTATTAAAATCACAGTGTTGAATTGATTTTGTATTGCACAGTTATTCACCCAGTACTGAACAAACAACAGAAATCTTATTATTTAATTTAAATTTATTGCACAATTATCACCTAATACTGTAAATGCCACTGATATCACAGTATTAAATTGATTTTTATTGCACAATTAATCATATAATACTGTAAATGCAACTGAAATCACGTGATTTAATTGTTTTTTATTGCACAATTAATCAACAAATACTGTAAATATAACCGAAATCAATGTATTTATTGATTTTTTTTGCACAATTACCACCCAACACTGTAAATACCACTGATATCACAGTATTAAATTGATTTTTATTGCAAAATTAATCACATAGTACTGTGAATAGCAGTGAAATCACATGATTTAACGGATTTCTATTGCACAATTAATCTCCTACTACTGTAAATCACCATGTGCAGAAATAGCCACGCTGAGAATACAATGTGTACGCCTGACGCCTCATCTTTTTTTTTTCTTGTCCCTCAGCCGAGGAGGCAGCTGTGGAGTGTGTGACGGAGGAGTGGTGCGGGCTGGATGACGGATGGGGCGGCTGGCTGCTGGTTGGGTGGTGGTATGCTGCCCGGGCTGTCGGAGCAGTCGGGGCGGCCGGTCGACTTTAATCCTTCCTAACTGTCACCGACACTCTTCCACTGACGTCACCTTTACCGATCAGTCTTGACCTTTAGGTGAGCGGGAGAGTCTGGAGCGTTTACACGTTCCTGCAACGCCCACTTACCATAGACCAGAGATGTCAAAGTCATTTTCATGGGCTACATTCAGTGCAATTTGATCTCAAGTGGGCTGGACCAGTACAAATTTGCATAAATAAAACAACTTCTACAAAAACATGCAGTTATTATGAATTACATTATGAATATTTACAATTTTAAAGCCAGGCACCACTCCAGAATTTGCATTTTATAATAACAGTTACTATAGTTACTACACCAGGAAGGTCACTACACCATCAGAGAGAAGCCAGCTGTGCCTAGCACGCAGCTGGAAGATGCTGGCAGACGTCAGCTGGTGTTCCCCTCAGAGATCGCCACATATCTTGGTAGGACTCCATAGAAGAGGCGTACAAGCAAAAAAAAAAAAAAAACCTGGGCTACTTCGAACTGGCTGCTGAAGCGCAACATCGGGACTGGAACTCTGCCCCCGTGGAGGTTGGCTGCAGAGGACTTGTGGGAACATCCTGCACAAAACTAAGGTTCAGGTCTGATCACCCTGCAGCTGGACAGGGTGTATAGTGTTAAAGGCCGAAACACCCCATGACCCACTGGAACACTACTGATGATGCGTACCTACAAATAAATTCATTCCAGTTTTACCCCGTTAAGTCCACCATTGCATGCTCCCGCACAAGAATAATATCACATTCTGTGTTCTGTTATTAGTTCATGATCAACTGCAGCTGAGCAGAAATTTCATTCTTTCAAGGCCATTTTCTCATAATGACATTTTGACCTTTTACGCTTTTTTTCTTATGAATACCTATTATTACCATTATTATGTATAAAATATGCACATGTAAAACAACACTGACAAATCTGTCCATAAAAGTCTGATGAATGTGTTAGTTACTGAAACAAAACACATAAAGTTATAATAGATTTTGTGGAAAATGATTTAGCCTGGCATGTGAATTAGTGCATTTAATAGGTTTTTACCTCTACATCCGTATATATTTTAAATTGTTAATTTAGAAACCCTGTAACACAAAACATTTTTTTTCTGTTTGATTTTAATATGATACGTTTGATTAAGATTAGAGCAAGAAAGAAGCAATATTCTGAAGTATTGTCTGGCCTTAATTAAACTTTACAAGAAATGAAACCCCAATTTTAACAATGTGACGTCTCAGTTTTTCCATAATTAGCCAGTTTACTGCTGCATTGCAAATGTTGGTTCATTGAACACTTTTTAGTCTTTTTAAGCAGCAGGTGAAGTTACCTTGTGCATGATGCCTGCTGATAGTTTGAAATCAGCAGAAGAGATGAAGACTCAGCGAGGGAGGAGACGAGAGTTTTACACCAGTCGAACCTGATCGACAACCTTAAACCTCTCCTCCTCCGTCTCTACCGCACGCTTGTTTCTCTTTCTTCTTTCTTCTCATGTCTTCTGGATAATTAAATTAAGTAAATTTCCTGATACCTAATGTATTAGGTGTATTTTGTGGTGGAGGAAGAAGTACTCAGATCCTTTAGTTGAGTAAAAGTATCAGCACCAGAATGTAAAAAATAGAAGGATAGAAACTAAAAATGCTTAAATGAACCAAAAATTAAAATGATTTGTTTTGCAGAAAGTTGGGATGTGACTGATATATAACATTTATTTAATGGTAATGTAAAAGCAACAACAAGAAACAACAGCGCTAATTTATAAGCTCTTCAAGTAAGGTACAAGTACCTTCAAATTATACTCGCGTGCAATACTTGAGTGAATATACTTAATTACAGGACAGTTTCGTAAAAGCACCGTTGTCATGGTTACCAGCAGTTTATCATGTCTACACGTCCACTTCTTTTCAGCTTCTTTTCATAGCTGATATTTATTGGTTTCGTTTTCTCGGTAATGACTGCAAACACCTGTTAGGTAGCATACCTGTGTGTGTGTGTGTGTGTGTGTGTGTCAGCATCATGATGTCTATATTTAGAAGGTCTCCCATGGTGCTGCTATACTCATAGCAGCACCACCAATTAAAACGTTCCCCGTAAATTAATCAAATTAAACAGAATGAAACAAAATCGAGGAAAACTTATAAAAAGTGAGGAAAAGTATTGTCAATGTCGTGTTTTTTTTGTTCGCCTACAGAATGTACAGTAAATTCAATACTCAGCTCACAATGTAAAACTTTGCTGTGAAATCTGCAGTTATTTACTGTAACTGCAGCAATGTTACTGTAAATGATTATTACAGTAGAATGCTGTATATTTCCCAAAAAATCACATCAGTCAAAGAGTAACTATTATAATACAGTTAATCATCTTATATTGTAAATACAACTGAAATTGCAGCATTTAATTGATTTGTATTTTACAGTAAAGATACAATACTGTGCAGTACAGCACAAACTTCAGGTATAAAAAAACAAACAAAGGGGCTCACAAGTCAAGGTTAATAAAAAAGATAGTAAAGCAGACATTATACATATTACTTTTTCTAAAAGTTCTTTATTAATATCAGTAATTTTGTTAATTTTGGGGGTGTCAATAAAGTATAATATTCATGTAATGATCGAATTCTATAAACATTAGGGGGTTATTTTGGGGATTTGATTTTAATGAATTAACTTTTTAAATCAAGATATTTTTTCTGTAAATAAACACTTTTGTAAATAAATTGAATAGCAAACGCATCCAATCAATGACGTCACGTAACTACGGAAGTACCACACGTATAATTTAATTTCTTTTTTTTCTTTTTTTTTTATTCGAATGCTGTTTGCCAATTGTGGTGAGAGCGAGAGGAAAAATAAATGTTTGCTGTAGACGTGGAAAATATTAACGATTATTAAAAACATATAAATTACAGCACAGTAGCGGCGTGGTTCACCTTTATTATTCAGAGAAGAGGAAGAATATATAGATTTTGGCGCCATCTTCCTCCGGGGCGGAAGTAGGTGGTAGCAAGCTGCTTGTTTTAGAAAACCACAGAAGAAGAAGAAGACGTAGAAGAAGAAGAAGAAGAAGAAGGAGAAGAAGGGAAAAAACGAGCAAGGAGACCCGAAATCAATTGACATAGACGTGCGTTCCATCCGTGATGTTTTCCCAGTGACCGTTGCGTGAGCTTCCGGTTTCACTTCGTTAACAAACCCACTCTCCGCCGCCGCCGCCATGGCTTCGCGGAAGAGGAGCCTGCCCGGGGGCAACGAAGAGGACAACAACGGGCTGCAGGACGGGCCGCTGCCCGCCTGCAAGCTAACCAGAGCCGGTGGCAAGAAGCACGTCGCCGCGGTGGTGCTGGCGAGGGGCGGAAGTAAAGGAATCCCCCTGAAGAACATCAAGCTGTTGGCCGGGGTGCCGCTGCTCGGCTGGGTGCTGCGGGCGGCGGTGGACGCCGACGTGTTCGACAGGTAGCCATGTTTTTACGTTACGTTCTCGACAAATTAACTCAAACTTGATTCTATGTTGGACTAATGTGCTGTTGAAATTAAAAAAATATTAATAAAAACTAATAATATATATAATGTAATGTTTTGGGAGCAAAATTCCATATACATAAATCTAACTTTAAGTATTGTAGCCCCCCCACAAAAGTAAGAAGTTGTTATATTTATGCAAAAGTATTTTTTTACCTGTATTTTTAAAGCTCTTGACTCTTAATTAAAATCTATTCTGGTTTTAGATTAGACATGTATTGGTATTAATTTTTTTTATTAGTGTATAAATAAATGAATGAATGGGGGAAAAAAACTACAACAGGTATTTTTTTTAATAATGTCTTTATTTTTTTCCATTGTCAACAGCATACTGGAACAGTATATTCCTTTTTCGTATTTAACAAATACCCCTATTCACGTTTTATTCTATGAATATCAAGCATATCAGTACGAATCACAATATTGAGGCAAAATAGCGTTAAAAACATTGTCAAATTGAATCAAGACAAAAAAAACAGCCTTTATTCCACATATTAATGTAATTGCACAAATGGCTCAAATCTAAATTAAATATCAAAATAGTGTTTTTATGCAGATTCAAGTTTTATTTTAGGCTACAGCCATAACCGCACTCCTCATATTACTGCCTAAGATTAATATTCATAAATGTCAGCATTCAAAATAATATCTTTGTTTTTAAGTGTTTTCTAAAGGAAACAGGCCTAATTAAGCCAATTAAAACATTACATGCCTCTAACTCTAATTACAATATATTCTGGTTTTAGATCAGAGCTGTATTGGTATTAAATAGTATATTTCTAATATATATATATATATTATTACAATGTTCATTTCAAGTCGCTCAATGAGAAAATGACCTGTGACTAGAACAGGTATTTTTTAAGATTATCTTTATTTTGTCCTTTATTTGTCTATTAAGCCATTAAAACATGATATGCCTTTCTTCAAAAAAAAAAAAACATCTTATTTTAGCTTTAATTATTTAGATTTTAATTTTAAAGTGCATGTATTTGATTGTGTGTCCTTTATTAGTATCACGAAGCAAACAGACAACTTGTAATCTACCATACAAAATATGAAGATAATAAGATAAAACCTAAAATAACCACCGCTGTGTTTTCTAGTGTGTGGGTGTCGACGGACCACGACCAGATAGAGAAGGTGGCAAAGTCCTGGGGGGCGCAGGTTCACCGCCGGAGCACGGAGGTTTCCAGAGATTCTTCTACGTCGCTGGAAACCCTCCAAGAGTTCGCCACGCTCAACCCAGGTGTGCAGAGACGCTAGTTACCCGCTAATTAAGCACGTTATTACAGTGGAGACTCTGTTGTAGCCCCGTCTCACTCGGATCCCCCCCCCCCCCCCCCCCCCCCGCAGAGGTGGACGTGATCTGCCACATCCAGGCCACGTCCCCGTGCCTGCACCCGTTCCACCTGAAGGAGGCCCTGGAGAAGATCACGGTGCAGGGCTACGACTCCGTCTTCTCCGTGGTCAGGAGGCACCAGTTCCGCTGGCTGGAGATCAAGAAAGGATGTGAGTCAACACATACAGATTATTTAGTTCTACAGCAGTAAAAGCATAGAATTGTTATGCATATGTTAAAGAATTGTGGTTTCAGTTAAAGTGAATGGATACAGAAATCTGTCTGAGAGCTATTTAAGGTGGTCATATGGATTAAACAATGCATTAATTGCTATAGTTGCATATATAGCATAGCATATAGCAAATGTTAGGCTACGGTAGACGTTACATTTTAATTAGAACCTCTTGAAAGTTATAATTCTGGAGGAAATATTATTTTCATTATTGATTAATTTCACAATTATTCTCTCAATTAATGGGTTTGTTATTTGTCTATAAAAATATTCCAGAGGCTTAGATGAAACTCCACTGCTCAAATATATTCAGTTGATTCTCGCGCTGAACAAAAAAAAATTGCAAATCAATCGAAACAGTTTGTGATTTTTCTGTCCATCGACTGATTGTTTCTGCTCTTATATATAATTTAGTGATTGTCGACAAACAGCAGGAGGATAAGTCTTTATATCCTATTAATGGACAAAAGCTGTGGCACAGCCCTTTTGACCTTTAACCCTCCTCCCAGCTGACGAGCTCACCAGGCCGTTCAACCTGAACCCGGCCAAGCGGCCGCGGCGCCAGGACTGGGACGGGGAGCTGTGTGAGAACGGATCCTTCTACTTCAGCACCAGAGACCTGGTCATGAACCAGGGAGTCTTACAGGTAACTCAGCGTTTCTAGTTCTCTCGCTCCTACAGTTTGATTGATGCTTAAACGCTATCGTTACCGCTGCGTCCCTTCAGGGAGGAAAGATCACTTACTTTGAGATGCTGCCGGAGTACAGCGTGGACATAGACGTGGACATCGACTGGCCCGTGGCGGAGCAGCGGGTTCTCAGGTACATCATATCATGTGAACTGTAGCATTTATTACTTATTTTACATTCTCTATGTTAGTGTTAGTTTTTAGATTGCACTTTCCCTGCAGGAACGATCTAAGACGAACACGCTGAGACGAACCCTCGCTGCTGCTTATTCTCCCCGCAGGTTCGGGTACTTCGGCCGCGTCACGCCCGAGGTCGTGCGGCTGATGTTCTGCAACGTCTCCGGATGTTTGACGGAGGGACGGATCTTTCTGTCCAAGTCTGGGGAGGAGATGGTGTCCATCCACACCAGGGACACCGTGGGCATCCGCATGCTGCAGAAGGAAGAAGTGGAGGTTTGTAAAACGTCCTGCCTAAACACGTTGGAATAAAAACAAAAAAGGTAAAGAACATTGGTGTTTCTCTGTGAATATCAGACCAGCAGCCTTAAGCCGTTTAGCTTCTCTAATCATTTAACATGTGGAGCTGCTACTTCATCAGGTAATAATAGCCACTTTACCATTGCACAGCCCGGCCCCATGCCCTGAGAGCTGTTGTTTGCACATTACAGGCTACTAGTATCTCCAGGTTACGCCCTCGCTCGGAAAAACGTCACTGATCCAGCCCATTTTCAAGCAGGATAGGCGGAGAAAAGATAAAATAATTTACACTGCAAAAGTAACCAAGCAACAATAATCAAACGTCGACATGCAGGCTACAGCAACGGCACGGATCTTTTTTTGTTTTGGAGGTGGACAAAGCGCCTTATATGTCGTCCTAATATGATGTATGCAAACGTGTAGTAAGTTTAGCAATTTGAACGGCCACAAAAAAACGCACATAATAATTGATAATACAAACACTTACCAGACTCATCTTGCTCCTGTGGGCTAACCTTTGTGTCCGGCTCTTCCAGAATAATGGTCATGGTGTTACGACTCAAAATAAGGATATTTTTTTGGCTGTACTCCACTGCAGTTGTTGTGTATCTTCGCCGCCTTGTACTGGGCTCGTAGCTTCTTCAGTTTACGCGGATTTGCACCGTTGTCCGCTTTATGCCCAACTTCGCCAGTTCTCCAGCGATGTGTTTCATCACATCTTCGTTCCTGCACCCCCCCCCCCCCCCCCCCCCCCACCCCCCACCCCCCCCCTGTACGTCGTCCTCTGCCCACACTGCGAGGAGAGCACGGACATCGCCCGCAGACCAGAATTGCCGCTCAATCTTCCTAATACTTCCAGAAAAGCAAAAGCAGTTAGGAATTCCTTCGGTGGCGAGAGTTACGGATATACATACAGGTAAGCTAGCCATCCCCGCTTTATTATGGTTCCAGATGGTGCCCCCACCCCTACCTGGACACCGCCTCTAGGCCTGCCGCGGCCCCTCTAGGACCATCGTAACCCTAACCCGTTAGCGCCTCCCCCCGAATGTGTGAAACCCCTTCGCACCGAGCCGCCCCTGTAGGGTCGGCTTCAGCCCGGTAATGGGAAAGCCGCTAATGAGGAAAAAGACTAAAATAAGTATTGGTTTAAAAAAAGGCTCTAAAACTAGACTGAAATACTACAAAAAGAATACAAGTTTCTATATATGACTATAATAAAATGGGCATTTGAGACGAGTCCAAGACTAAAGCTAAACTGGAAAATCGCCAACCTGATTACCAGTGTAACCCGTGTCGTTCTTTGACCTTTGACCCCCCCCCCCCCCAGGTCCTGCTGCTGATCTCCAGACAGGACCCGGTGGCCCAGGATCTGGCGGAGAAGCTGTCGGCCAGGACGGGCTGCCAGGTGCTGCGGGTGGGGGAGGACCCTCTGGACGACCTGAGGAAGGTCGTGGAGGCCCGGAAGCTGGACTGGAAGGACGTGGCGTACATGGGTGAGGCGGCGACTCGTTGATCTAAAGCAGGTTTATGGGAAGATAAAGATCTGACGATATAACTGAGTTATAATAATCGATTCATATGTCCAAATTCTCTGGTTATAGCTTCTGAAATCCAACTTTTCTGGTTTCTTTAATCTACTATAATAGTAAACTGATGATCTGTGGACTGTTGATCTGGACAAAAAAAAGGACATTTTAGTTTGAATCTTCAGCTTTTGGAAACAGTGATTGAAATTTTACATTATTTTATGAACCAAAGCAACTAATTTGATTAATTGGTTCAATATTCAATAGATTAATAGTGGTGAGTTGCATTCTTTTGGAGGATGCTGCTGTCATCTGATCTGTACTCACACAGAAATCAAGAAGTCAAAAGGCGAAATGACTCGTGACAGTCTGGTCATGACTAGACTGACCCAAATATCACTCATAGGTTCCTACTTTAAAATAAATCAGTTTGTACGTGTGCTTCTGGGATTCCAATTTCCAACTTTGTGAATTTGCAAATATAACCTTAATAATAATAATGTGTTGGCAGCTAAAGTCTTAAATGAAGGCCTGATGCTACATCAGGATCTAAAATAGTCACAGCAGCTTTCGAGGAGAGAAGGCGACCTGTCGCGTTAAAGTGGATCTGAACCGGCCCCCTTCTTCCCTCAGGCAGCGATAAGCCAGACGTGCGCTGCCTGAACCTGGCGGGGCTGAGCGCCGTGCCCGCCGACGCCCCGATGGTCGCCGTCAACGCCTCCAAGTACACCTGCCACCAGGCGGGGGGCCACGGCGCCGTCCGGGAGTTCACCGAGCACATCCTGCTGCAGAAGGAGAAGGCCAAGGCGCTGATGAAGTAGCAGGACGGCTGCTGGTTTACAGCGAGAACACACGTTTATCGATAAATGTCACTTTGGTTTCAATCGAGTTTCTTTCGCATGTTCTTCAGTAGATTTCTGGAGGGGAAAAAAAAATGTGTGAATATTCAGGATCAGAACTTGCAGCCCGGAGAGAGGATTCTCCTCATTGGCCGAGGTTGGAGCATAAAAGCGCAAGATGCTGATTCTGTTTTACGTCCAAACCTGAAATACTCGACTAGGAACTGATTTCACTAGGACACTAGACACCATTCAACAGAAGAACATTTCTATTTAATTAATAGTAATAACATTAATATTTAAGAGTATCTTCGTATTTTACAGTGTGTGTATATACGTTTTAAACCAAAAACAGAACACAGGTGATAATATTTGAGAAACTGAAACTTGAATTGTCACACGTCTGTGTGTGCTCACGTGCCAATAAAGTTTGAGGCCGCGTTTTCTTTTCTTTTGCAGTAAGTCAGACAATCGCTGTTGATCTGTAGGTTTAATATGAGTTAGCTTAGCTTAGCTTAGCTTAGCATGACTGATTCTGTTTCTGAATCTTTTCAACATAATTGAATGATTTTTTTTTTGTTGTTCACTTGACATGACTGTACCAAAATAATATCCATTCAACACACACACACACACACACACACACACACACACACACACACTAATATAACGATGTGACACCACAACCTGGGAGAAAAATGAAAAACTAATCAGCAACAACAGGAATAAATAAGAGGAATTTTTCAGGAATGAGAAACCAGTGTTAACATCCGTATTTATTGTTTTATTCCTGAGCAGCTGATTTGTTCACATAGGATTAAAGTACTTAATTTTTTATTTCCAGCAAAAAAAAATGTGATTTTACGTTAGTTTGAAAAGAGGAAATGATTTTATTTCTAATCTGTTTTATTCTCTGCAAAAAAAACATGGAAGCGCTTTATTTTTTCCATTGTATGTGATCGTCATGTGTAATTGATTTTGAATGGAAATTGTTCTTTTGAAGATGAATGATAGTCCTGTGTGTGTGTTTTATTTAATGCATTTTGTTCCTATAATATTCCTTTTAACTTTCTATACGCTGACCCCACAGTGTTCCCTACTGATGTTGTATAAATGGTTGTTTTATAATCAGCACTGGAACTTCCTAGTATCTGAACTTGTACTTGAATGGTGAATGTAAGACTCCGCTGGGGGTCCTGCAGCTTGACTGACGTTAACATCCGTGGATTCATTCTGCGTTAGCATCTGTGTCTGTGTGTGTTTGGTGGAAAAGTCGACACGAGAGACTCAAATGTTGAACCTCAGCAACACAACGGTTAAAAAAGCTTCTATTTAATGACAGAGATGCACTTCTGGTTGTTTGTGTTATTTATATGTTCAATATTCTACAGCACAGCACACAAAATTAGGCTTAAGATGCATCAAAATTATAATTAAATATACTTAATTCTAATCTGCTGGAAACTTATTGAACCTTTTGACGTCTTTACACAGAGAGAAAGTAGTTTATATACAGGAAAACATACATTCAGTTATAATAAAATACTCTTAAAAATTATATTTATTTCCACAATATGGCTTAGTTGTGTGATTTAATGAGGTATAAGTGCATTTATGTGCTTATACACAAATATACATTCTTTTTAGCATGAAGTGTCCATACAGAAACAACATAAAGTCTAATCATTTTTGCATTTTATATAAAATATATGTAGATATTTTCATGTAATGAACAAAATAAGCTCGATACCTAATTATAACGGCATTTATCAGAGCCCAGAGTGGCGAGTGCATCATAATCTTTATTATTCCTCTGACATTTAACCCTTTTTTTTGCCAAACTTCAAAATGCTTCTTTCTACTTTTCCCCATCAGATCTGAAATTAGATATTTTAGTGGCCTCAAAATGGCAAATGGTTAATTTAATCACATACACATCAAATTATAGGGTGAGGCTTGTATCCCTATAATAAAAGCATACATGTGCAGATCATCACATCAACACCAAACTAAATAAATTGAAGTTTGTGAAAGGGAAATGAAATGAAACAGATGAATAGATCACAACAGGGCCTGATTCTACTAATAGTCACTGCAGGAATATTATTCACATACAAATGTCTCATCAGATGATGAATCATGTAAAGTACATTGTTGTCCCGTTAACGCACGTTTTCGTGTGAGGTCACGGCTCCACGTCGACGGGCGTGATGACCAGCGGAACGTCGTTCTTCCCGGATCTGTTGCTGCAGGGGCTGAAGAACGGGAACAGGCACTCGCTGAACGCGTCGCTGAACGTGTAGATGTGGAGTTTGGCCTCCACGTTGTAGAACGACACCTGAGGGGGGCGGAGACGGCAAAGAAATAAGAGAATATGACCTATGACCCCGCCCGGTTTCCCATACTGCACCTGTCCTCTGTCGAAGTCCACGAATATGCCGATCTTCTGGGGTCGCAGGGTCAGGTCGACGTCCGTGGACGGGTCAGAGCGGAAGGCGTATTTGTTCCTGAGGAGTGTGTGTGTGCGTGTGTGTGTGTGTGTGTGTGTGTGTGTGTGCAAAAAAAAAAAGCAGAATCATTGATTTCCCTTAAAATTCCATTTCATGGATAAAAGTTTCTTAACTGTTTTGTGCCGGTTTAATGTGGGAAAAGTTTCATCAGAAACTAAAGGATTTGAAACAACTTTATTTAAAAAAATAAGAAATGTGTCATTCAAAGAGAGAAAAAAAACCCTAAAAACTAGTTTTATGTTTCATGTTAAATATTTTGGTTACACCATTTCGTGTCAAAAACACACAAAATTATGATTTTGAAGTATTCGCCACTGTTTGCGCTGACTTTATAACAGTATGTGATGATCTATATGTTGACTAATAACTCACAAAACACTAAAATATATAAAAGAAAAGAAAAAAAAGGTTAAATTTCGGCACCATCTTATAATTTACAGCTTTAATTTCCCATAAAATCTTGTGTGTTTTTGGGCCTTTTAATCATAAATAAGGTTATAAATAAAGAATTCAGTTTCCTATAAATATACTGGCACCGCTATGTGAAATCTATTCTATATTGGCCTCTATTTAATGATATAATAATAAAATAATATACCACCAATAACATGGTGCAAGTTACTCATTTCACACTGCAGATGTACATGCACATTATATTTTCGTGATTCCAGGAATAGAAGCTGTAAAAGTTCTTGTCTCTCACTTGTCTCTCAGGCTGAGGAACCAGTAGCCGTTGCTGGGCGTCATCTCGATCTTCCCCTTCCTCGTGTTGGAGCGGCGGGCCACGCCCAGGTCCCAGTCCGTCTTCCCACCCACCTGAACCTGCACGGGGAAAAAAAAAGTCAGGTTAAGATCAGATTATGATCATAAGGAAACCAATTATTGATAGAATCATCTACACACACACACCCTGCACCTTCAGTATGCATTAGCTATGTATGTGTACATGTGTGTATGTGCGTATATATATGCACATATGTAAATATGTGTGTACGTGCATGTATGTATGTATATATGCTTTGCTTATGCATACTTTTTTCTTACTATTTATTAGTATTTTTTTTCCATTCTTATGTCCATAATGCATACTGTGTATGCGGATCAACAAATTCTACAAATATTTGTACATAGTGTTGTGTATTTTTATTTTTTATAGCTTTTATTTTCTTTTTCTTTACTCTGTACGCTGCAGTAACAAGCAAAGTCTTATCTTATCTTATATCTATTACATCCATGTTAATGTCACCACCAGATGTGGAAGAAATATTAATCACAATTAGAATGTGTGACTTTAAACCTGGAATTAACCTTCCTTTTATTCCAATGTGAAATTAAACTAATGTCAGGTCCATTGTTCATCACTTTTTCAGTGTTAGAAATTCTCAATGAAGTGAGGACACATGTTTATTGAACTGAAGATCCTGCAACTTCCTTTATTTCTTATATATATATATATATATATATATATATTTGGCTGCAGATTTATTGAATTAATTCATGTGCACATCACTTTATATTAAATTATTACTACAGATAACGAGTTTAGACTGAATTACTGTAAAACTTTATCGCTCACCAGTAGAAATTGATTCGAGAATCATGTCTAAAGCTTCTTCTGTGTCTTGAAGCAGCCGTAAAAAACATCATAAAAGCTTGTTAAGATAAAAGTTGATTGTAAAAAAACGTATTCCTATAGGGAATAAAGAGTATGATCGTTTCAATTTTTTTTTCATTTTTATCAGCAATAAAACGTCTTACACTGTTATATTTTAACAGGGCAGCTTTAATGTCCAGGTGTCTCACCTCCCAGTAGTGTCTCCCAGAGGAAAAGGCCTCCCTGCCCAGGACGCAGACGAACCTGTCGAACCTCTCCGCGTTGTCCGGCAGCGGCTGGTGTCGATCTGCACACTTGACCTGCACAAAGAGCCGATCAGCCAGGTTCCAACATGAAATATGTGGATAAGGCTGCAGGAAAGCGTCTCACACTCTTCATGTCCTCTGACAGGACCAGTCTGGGATGGGCGGTGTCCGAGTCCAGAGTTACGTCCACTGGGTTAAAGGAAAAGGTACAAAAAGGTTAAATCCACCATCCCTGAAAGCTGAAATCAGCTTCAGTCAAAACACACCTGCATACTCCTGAATCCTCTTCACCTCTGGGGAAAAAACAATAAAGCAACAATCAGAATATTGTTCAAATAAATATCAATAAAGCAAATAATGCTGCTATGTCCCTGTGTTTGCTGAGAAAACTACAGAATAAGAGTCTGTATCGTGACATGTAGTTTTATCCCTATGTCTCGACTGTGGGATGAAACTTGGTGGCTCACTTATTTCTATCTGTATCTCTGTTATTGGGTCCTCTAAGGTTAATTCCTTCGCTGGGTCGTGTGTGAAAGGTGAAGTGGGGGGACGCTTACTGGGCTGTGCTCGCACTGGACTCAGGTCCGACAGTGATGCTGGAAAACCTAAAGAGGAACAGGAAGTCATGCACCAACATTAGAGTTTAACCCCAAAAAACATAGATCAGATATTAGATTATGAGCTTTGTTAAAATCAGCAGATCTATAAATTACTTTTAATTTGTAATTTAACATATAAGAAGACAAGCAGCTTTATCTTCTGCCAGCAGGGGGCAGTAGTTCCTCATGGCAGATCTACTGTTTTTATATATTTAGCTGAAGGATGTGTGTCATGGTCATTTTAAAGGATAAATCTGTGGTTTTCTAAAGATTTCTTACTACCAATAAAACCAAATTGATGAAATCTGGTGACTTTTTTTAATAGTGCAACGACTGAGTTCTACAGCAAAGATTAGGAAGAAATTATCATTAGTTTCTTTTTTTAGATTTTACCCAAACATAAGATTCATTATTAATAAGAAAAATCCCCAATTTTATTCCTAATCAGGAAAATCTCAATTCATTATATAAATCTGAGATGTTGTCTATACATTTTAAATTTATTATTTCTTTTTGCTTTTCTCTGACCTGTTTCTGCCATATTCTTCAGATCGTCTCGGAACTTCTCCACCAGCGCCGCCAGCGACCTGTAGATGGCCCCCGTCCCCAGGTCGGTGTTCACCGAGACCCCGGACCAGTCCCTGGTCCCTGGAGGAGGACCACACAGCCTGGGGAAGGTCTGAAACCACGAGCCCCATGTGAGCAGGGTTAGGGTTAATCCACATGGGTAAAACCTTATCATACGGACCTCAGATTGTGCTGGTTTAAGGGTCTTTAATGTGGGAAAAGTTCCAAAACCTCATCAGAAACTTTTTTGGGCCTTTTAATCATAAATAAGGTTATAAATGAAGAATTCAGTTTCCTATAAATGTACTGGCACCACTATGTGAAATCTACGGTATATTGGCCCATATTTAATGATGTGATAATAAAATAATATACTACCAATAACATGTTTTACTTATATCAAAATGCATCTAACACCATGTTAACCTCCATGTGAGCAGGGTTAGGGTTAATCAACATGGATAAAATCTTATCATATGGACCTCAGATTGTGTTGGTTTGAGGGTCTTTAATGTGGGAAAAGTTCCAAAACCTCATCAGAAACTAAAGGATTTGAAACAACTTTATTTAAAAAATAAGAAATCTGTCATTTAAAGAGAGAGGAAAAACCTTAAAAACTGTACTAGTTTAATGTTTCATGTAGATTAAATATTTTAAAAGACTTCCTTTGGTTACACCATTTCGTGTCAAAAAAATTGTAATTGATTTAATTAATTGAATTAATTATATTTAATTGTAAATTGATTTTAAAGTATTCGCCACTGTTTGCGCTGACTTTATAACAGTATGTGATGATCTATATGTGAATGTATGTTGATTAATAACTCACAAAACACTGTGAAATATTAAAAGAAAAGAAAAAAAATGTTAAATTTCGGCACCAACTTATAATTTACAGCTTTAATTTCCCATAAAATCTTGTGTGTTTTTGGGCCTTTTAATCATAAATAAGGTTATAAATAAAGAATTCAGTTTCCTATAAATGAACTGGCACCGTTATGTGAAATTAACGGTATATTGGCCCATATTTAATGATATATTAATAAAATAATATACCACCAATAACATGTTATACTTATATCAGAATGCATCTAAGACCATGTTAACCCCCATGCGAGCAGGGTTAGGGTTAATCACCCCCCTCCCACCGAGCCAGACCCCCTGTGACCTTGAGGCAGTGCGTGGGGTCGTCGGACCGGGCCAGCTGGTCCAGGGCGCTCCGCCTCGCCCTCAGCTCCCCCAGCTCCAGCTCCAGCTGCCGCAGCATGGCGTCGGCCCGGCGCTCCGCCGCCCTCCAGCCCGCCTCCAACGCCTCCATCAGCTCGGCCTGCGAGCGCTCCACGGCCGACACCAGCGCCGAGAACACGCACACGCTGCCGGCCGTCTGCCGCTCCACCGCCAGCTGCCAACGGACCCGTGTGTGTGTACGGTTATTACATTAAACACAGCCTGATGAGGTCAAAAATGTACCAGGGGAAACACTCAAGTCAAATTAGCCTTTATCACACCTTTCAGAATCTTTGTGAAATGGAAGCTACGCCTCAAATTAAGGAAAGATACCCTTTCAACATGATTATTCCTCAATTCTCTGAAATTTGAGAAAAAAAGAAACATGCAATGCAATAAGAAAATTCCACAAAATTGGGGTATAAACCACATTTGAGCCAAGATAATACAGGACTGTGTTAAACCAATGGTGCTGTAATAAATGCCCGAATCAGGGAATTAAAAGCGTGAATTGAATTAAAAATTCAACTCATAGAGATCAATGAAAATCAACATTGATCGATAAGAAAAAATATGGAAACTGAGGTAATAAGCCTGGAGAAATCAGTTAAAACAAAAAAAAAGTAATGTCAAATTAGATATTTATATTAGAATTTGAATAAACCTATATAAAAATAAAATTCAGCCCAATCACTGAACATTAGGAAATGGATCAGAAATATAAGGAAAAATGTAAAATGTTGAATAAAGCAAAAAGAATAAATACTTTTAAATTTTGAATAGACTTAAAAAAAATATACACTATAAAATATAAATTAAGAATTACTAGGATATAGGAATAGACTATAAAAGTTAGCTCCTCAGAAATGTGAATGCAGATTCCGCACATTTTTAAGATGTGTGTGTGTGTGTGTGTGTGTGTGTGTGTGTGTGTGTGTGTGTGTGTGTGTGTGTGTGTGTGTGTGTGTGTGTGTGTGTTGGACTTACCTTCATTTCAGACACTGAGACTCTGATCTCTTCCATCTTCCTGATTCTTTGTCTGATCATTTCCTGGATCTCCTGCTCCGATACGCTCAGCCTGACCTATAAACACACACACACACACACACACACACACACACACATACACACACACACACACACACACACACACACACACACACACACACACACACACACACATACACACACACACACACACTGTCATTGTTGTTTTTCCTCCTAACAAACATTGTCGAGTTGATTCACTAACAAACCAAATAGTTGTCATGTTCCCACCTTGGTTTCCATCCATTCGGTCTCTATAGGCACTGTGTCGTGGTCCGCGTGGTCCTCGGTCTCACAGACGGGACAAATACACACTCCATCAGCCCTGCAATAGATCTGAAACCAATGATATAGAAAACATGATAACATATATGAACCATAAACCTCACTTTGTATGAGTATGAGACCCTATGATGCTCAGTTCCTCCTGAACCCCAGAAGGCGTAAAATCTGAGTCCATAATGCAGGTGGAGTACCGTTAGTCCCCTGTGGTGGACGTCGCAGACAGGGAGGCTCTCGCTGCTCGCGGCCCCACAAACTGTGAACCGTCTGCGGCTGCTGGGGCGGGGCGGGGGGGAGGGCGGCAGGGCGGGTATGGAGGTGTGGTTCAGGGCTGAGATCGGGCTGTGAGCCAGCGAGGTGGGCTCACCTTACAGGGCAGAAGACAAGAAAACATTGAAGAAGCTGTGGTGAAATGTAGTCTATATTCCTAAAAAACACCCACAGAGCTAAAGAAACCCCCATTTCATTAGCATGTAGCCAGAGTACCAGACTACCAGACTACCGACTACCAGACTACCGGAGTACAGGCTACCAGACTACCAGACTACCTGAGTACAGACTACCGGATTACAGACTACCAGACTACCAGAGTACAGATTACCAGACTACCAGAGTACAGACTACCAGACTACCAGACTACCGGAGTACAGACTACCAGACTACCGGAGTACGAAGTACCAGACTACCAGAGTACGGAGTACCAGACTACCAGAGTACAGAGTACAGCCTCATAGAGTCAATAAACCCAATCTAAGCATGGCTGGACCTGACAGAGCTGAAACTGATGATACACCTGAACTTCTTATTGGCGGAAACCTCCCCCCAAAAGGCATAGACAAGTAGTCAAAAGTATCAGGACCTGTCCAATTAAGACACCTTTTATAGGAAAGTATTGCATTATTGGGGTCAACCCTATGTTCCCCACTTTGTTCTGTGACAAGGGGACATAGGGATTTTACAAAAAGGGTCCTATGTCACTGGCCTTGTTAGACCAAACTTTATGGTTAGGAGTTAGGTA
This sequence comes from Eupleurogrammus muticus, assembly GCA_036785175.1. Classification (NCBI taxonomy): domain Eukaryota; kingdom Metazoa; phylum Chordata; class Actinopteri; order Scombriformes; family Trichiuridae; genus Eupleurogrammus; species Eupleurogrammus muticus. The sequence goes on along the minus strand of JAYKQN010000017.1, from coordinate 17,477,982 downwards.
AACAGGGAACATAGGACCCATGTTTCAGAAAAGACCTTCAGAAAGCCCTAGAACACAAACAAAGACTGTTGCCAAGAGTTCAATTGGGAAATTCATTCTTGATTCAAGAAGTGTAACTAGACATTGAGGCAAAACCATCATTATCACCAACCTTGGGTTTGAGCCTCGTTCGTCTTAGGTTGTGGCAGTTTCTTCACCAATTCGTCAAATATGCCCCCACCTCTTCCTCCTCCCTTCATTCCTCTTTTTTCCCTCCCTCCTCCTCCGCCTGCTTCTTGTCCTGTCATCGACCTGAACTGCTCAGTGATCTCTCGAAGTGTCCTGTTGATCTGGAGGTCTGGTCGCTTCTGGAAGGTCTTCTTACATAGAGGACACTGGCAAACCTGTGAGAGGATGGATGGATGAAGGAGGAAAATTTAAGAAGAAGAAGAAGTGGTGCAACAATAGAAAAACAAATATGTGTTGGAACAAAGCAGGAAATAACAGGACAAAGGAAAGGAAAGAAGAAGAAACCTTTGATCCATCCCAGTATTTGCTGATACAGGCCATGCAGAAGCTGTGGCCGCATGGTGTGGACGAAGGGTTGGAGAACACGTCCAGACAGATCGAGCACTGGAACTGCACGTCGGACAGAAAACTACCATGCAAATACATCCTGGTAAAGAAAAACGACAGTTTAATCAATGCAAAACAATTCCTATACAAGACTAAGATGTCAACCTAATGATGGGGATCCATGAAAATCTATTAATGTTTTCCAAAACACGATGGTCTGCACCAACGTTTCTGGCGACAAATCCAATAGATGTCAAGATATTTCACTCAAAACCACAAATCACTGCAAACAAAAAAAAGTCATGGCAGCACAGAGGATCACTGGAGTCAGTAATTACTGTAAAAAATATCATTGCAATCAACCAAAGCAGTGAACAGACCAACCAACATTTCCATCCATAGAGCTACACCACGTGTCCGAGGATCTTATTTGTTATAAAAAGGTCTAAAATCTACAAGGGTACCTCGAGGCTCAGTGCTCAACCCACTTCTCTTCTCATTAGACACCACCTGGTGCAACCACAGTTTCCCTCAGACCACCTCTATGCTGACGATCTCATCTCTTCCTATTATTCCCACCAGGAGACAACACAGTCTTGGCTTGGAATCTCAGCTTGTTTTCCTGATACCTAAATATGGATGAAAGAACACCACTTCAGACAGACTAAAACCTGTGTTTCATGAAACCCGACCCGTGGCATGCACCTCAGCTCCTGGTACAAACTCCTATCATATCACACGTTGACTCCTGATATGTCCTACCAGCGATATTTAGTTGTTTCTTTAGAAGTACGTAGCCACTTGAGATCAATCGGGCTCATTATATAACTCATATATATCTCTCCTGTCATCACTAATCATGTTATGAAATCAGAAGACTTTAGGAATGAAGCAGGGTGAGATCATAACAGATAACGTGGTATCGGTGAGTAGCTACATTTTTAACGCATGTTCAATTCCAAGCTGAAATACGACTGTCAACAACATAAAATTATATTATAGTATAGTCATATATGGTTCTAAAGCTAAGGAGCTGTTTTATACACTGGGTTTTTCAAATAAAGATGAAGAATCTGTAATTAATTAGAAAACTTTTAGAATAAAATCACATCACCATGCCTTCTTCATCACCTCTAATAGTCCTGAACCTTTAATTAGCACGAGCATCCACAATTATAACACTGTTAATATAAATATATTATTATTATAGAGCAAACAAAACATTTCTGCAAACTTAATAAAAGATGCTACAACAGCCGAGACATGTCAAGTAAGGAGCCTCCAGCTTAAAACAACACGTTTTGGGTAAAATTATACCTTCATACGCTGACTTGGAAGATTCAGAGAAAAATAATTCAAATTCTAATCAATGTATTTTTTCAGTCATGAGTTTTATCTTAATAACTAAACATGCGTATCCTTGCACTATTTCCGACACTTTGACAGTCAAATAATAGTGAAAATGACATAATAACAATGACAATGAAATAAATTAAAAGCCGTACCTCGTCTTCAGGGTCTGGTTTTAAAATCCAAAGAGCAATTTTTTCTTTTCTCTATCCTGTTGTTTCTTAACCTGTTGATGTTGGCTTTGTTTTTTGAAGTGTGTCTGCTGCCAAAGGCTGTGAAATATATAAGGGTGTGTTTGAATGTGTGTGTGTGTGTGTGTGTGTGTGTGTGTGTGTGTGTGTGTGTGTGTGTGTGTGTGTGTGCGTGTTTTTCCATAACACTCATTCACTTGTCTGTCTTCCGGTTAAATGTAGCCAGACTGGTTAAGGTGTCTTGCCCTTTAACCCACTTTTCTAAAGGAAAAATATGAATGTATGTCATTATTATATATATTATACTATAATATAATTTTTTCTTCTTGGTTATTCTTTTTGCATTAACTGTTTGCCTTTTACACTCACTTTTATTATTTTATTTTCATTTTACTTTTTTTTCTATATTATAATATACGTATTATATATAATATGACATTGTAATTAAACAAGCATTGTTCCTTCTGCTCCTTCTAAAATGTACCATTGTCAGATTTAGACTGTTTTTGATTTTCTATTTAAAATGGAAATCTTATGTTTTATTGTTTATGTGTGTGTGTGTGTTTTGTGTTTTGTGTCAAATAGGTTCTCAGTAGGATGGGGACAGATGTACCTAAGATAAAGTAAGCTGAGATAAGACGTGCCCTTAGTGATCCCCTTGTATGGAAAAATTCAAAGTGACACAGCAGCACAGGTGGATGTAGTCATGACGCTCTATATAATAATACAAAATAATAATAATAAGCAAGAATTCAAAATAAAATAGGATAGTAAATACAAACAAACTGATTTATGGTTGTCTCTGCATGCATGTGTGCAACCCTAATACAGTATTGGCCTGATGATAAGACTAAAGATTTGACATATGCATCATAGTATAGTGACACATTCACACACTCTTCACACTAGGTCAAAAAAACAAACTCAGCTCATCACTGTGAGTGTCACCCTCATATTTGACAACCTGACATTGACGCTGTGTTTGTTTCTGCAGCTGAGACGCCTGAAGATGCTCTGACCTAGTTTTCACACTCATGCATTTCTAACACACTTTTTTTTTTGGCCTCAATGACCCCTGGAGTACAGATAAACACCTGGATGTACAGGTTTAAATACACATAAGGCACACTGAGCAGGGAGGAAACCACATTGACGGCAAATACAACTACTACATGTGTGGAAATATATAATCATCCCAAGTACATGTCTCTTTTTTTCTGTAAAATTCCATTATCAATGTGGAGGATGACTTTATACAAACAAGCGTTAGTATCAATAAAAATGTTAATAATCTTATCCAAAACTTCTTAACTGAGCCAAAAAATCCCTATCAGGGATTCTTAGTACATTAAAATTATCTCATAAAAAGTGTGAAAAACTCAGTTCTATTTGCACAGTATTCCACGCTGATAGCTGTATTTGTATTTGATACATGTATGAACCATGCGTATTATGTTTTATCACTTCCTGCATTTGGTATCGGAGTCAAATAATGCATCTGGCTGGTTAATGAGAAGCAGAGTTAGGTGGAATCCAATCTACTACAAACAAGAATTCTTTATGAGAAAATCTGTGGTGTTTAATTAACTCATTTCAGACATTTTCCGCCTCAGAAGTTCTACTCTCTGATCTCCGATTTCGTTTTAAGGGGAAATTCTAAGAATTTTCATAGAATTTGTCCACTCGGAGCAACTCTTAGTGCAAAGAAAGACACATTCAGCAGCTGCACAGATTGCAGAAACTCATTTTTAGTGAACTGTGTTGTGCATATTGCGGGAGGTCTCCAACGTTGGTCCCACGTTGTAGGACGGTTATTAAGGGTCCACTGTTTGCTACGTGACTGGCTGACGGAGGAATGTGCTATCTGTCGCCGGCATGCGTCCTTGGCTCCATTTCAACTTCATGCTAAGCTAATGAGGCGCAGCCTCCCAGAGAGGTGAAAGATAAGGCTCTTATAGCATGTACCCAAACAGGACGCAGGGCATTGATGCAAAGCAGCTTCCCCGGTCATGTCAGAAGTAGCCGCAGCACGCAGCAAACCCACAACGGGGTTTCTAGGTCATTCCGACAAAATGGGCTCAAATAATGGAGTTAGTGTCCATTTGCTCCATTTGGCCTGTTGGCGTGCACCGTTTTTACACCAAAGCGCATCACATGTGAGGACTCCTGCGCTAGATTTCAGTTCAGGTAAAAGTCCTTCTGGGTAAACTCCTTTTATCCACTGATCAGCAGCTTTCTTCTAGTGCATTCCGCACAGTCACTTCTACTGTTTCACGGTGAGAGCCGTTGCAGCGCCGCAGATAACAATACGTGCACTTAGATTTCAGACACAAGTGTCTGATGTCGAGACTGAAGCAGGTTTTTTTTCTTCTCACAGACAGCTGCAACCATTCAGGTCAAATAATCAGTACAGTAATCCCCAGCTATTTTTATAATCATTGATTTTAGTCATTTTTTTAGACGTAAATGTCCAAGTTCTTCTCAGATGACGATGTTTGTTTGTATTTGAGCCAGTTTGAAGCCCAGAATTTCAGCTCATGATTGACAATAGAGCTATAATGATTCATTAACCATCTATTTTGTTAATTCATTCATTTAATTTGAGTAATTTTTTATAAGAAAATGTGCAATTTGTCTGGTTCCAGCTTCTCAAATCTGATTAGTTTCAGCTTTCTTGAGTTTTCTATTGATGAACATTCTTTTGTCTTTGAAAACTGTTAAAATTCTGACAACATCACATTAGATTATGGTGTTAATACAAGCTGAATAATTATGACTAAAACTAAAAAGGCATAGACCGGCCCGTTTTGTCTCATTGTGACATAATTATAATGAAAAACACAATCACCTACATCCTTTACCAACATTAGCTGATCGCCTGAACCTCTCTCAGATCTTCCTATTTGGTTTTGTTCAATGTTGTCTGCAACAAAAAAAGGAAATTATTCAAGTGGACATGCTCGAGGCTTTGAGTCGTCTAGTTGATGTATTAAATAATAAACTATATTTAATCTTGTAAAAGAACAGTGGGTTATACACATGACCAGCTGGAAAGGCTATAAACTCATATTAAAAATGTCTGTGCATGCAGGCAGTACAGTAAAGTGTCCACTAGGTGGTGCTGCAGGAAACTGTAAAACTAACATTCCTTTAATACAACCTTTAACAAAAAACAAATGCATGACGATAATTATGTAAAAGACACAGATGAAACTGTATTGAGATGATTTTGTCACTTTAAGCTATAAAATTTCGTTGTTTTTTTTAAATAGGAAAATTGAACACAATAGGTGTCACATTAGTAACGTAACAGACCAGCTTGTTTTAATGCTTAAGCCTTTTATTTGTGGATGAGACAAGTAATATATCTATAAGAGATGTGAGACAGTCAACAGCAGCAATGCTCAATAATCAATCATTTACGTTTCTTAGATGTTTATAGATTGTTTTGTCTTCTCTGGAAGTAAAACATGGACTTATTGAGGATTGACTTATGGAGGAAAATAATACAGACTAATCAATCATTGAAAATAATCATGTATTGCTGCTCATTTCAGAAAAAAAGGTGCTGAAAGCTTTCTTCCCAAAACACATTCAATCTGTTTGTATTCAAAGGCACGAGGCCTGAGAGACAAGCGGCTCCTGTTGGTGTGACTTGTCTCTTCGTTCCTTAGCGTTACAGCGATAGAAAGAATATTATTATTTTGAGTTATAGAGCTTTTGGGTCATATCATATATGAGCACAAACACGTCCACCAGCTTCTCTGTGCTTGTCTTATCTGGAGTCATCAGATCTTCTTGGCACAGACGAATGCTTTTCTATTGAAGCATCCATAGTCATTCCAGCACCTGTGGCCTTTAAATACCACGCACACACACACACACACACACACACACACACACACACACACACACACACACACACACAAAAGTCAGTAACCTACACAAACCACGTCACAAAGATAATTCATACATAGCTTTCAATTCACGCATGTTACATGCATGCATCGTCTTTTCAAAATAAAGCACTTCTGACTTCATGGATGGTAAAATAAAATATATATAAAACATATACCCTATGCAAGTATTTGTTTTAATTTTAATTTTTAGTTTCTGCAGTAAACGTTATTTATTAACATATAACATACTGCAACTGCATTATGGAAGTATTTTATTTTGAAAAGACGCCAGAAAGGCACGTTCAATATGGTTTGTTTGGCTGCAGTTGATAAAATAAGAAGAAAGAAAACGAGGTTTGTTATCTCCACAAAACTACAACAGGTAATTTGACCTACAACAGGTCCATCTGAAAATATGGATATTGAAATAATTACTGCAAACCTGCTGTTCACAGCTTTTACAGTAAAAGTGTGAAATATAATTTGAAGGAAAAAAATGTTCTTCAATGAAAATAACAAATTAAATTTCATTAAAATTCACTTATAGAAATTAAACATGAAATTCTCATATAGAAATTAAAAATTCCCTATATTCTAATTTTCTATATTTAGGAGCAGCTTCGCCAAGTTGCGTTCAAAGACCCTCAGGAAATTGTAGTACTATCACCTAACAGAACAGAATTGGAGCCTTAACATGTGACAATGTTAAAATTGAAAAATGCAAGTAGAATGTAAGTTTTAAATACATAAAAAAAATAATAATTCACCTCCAAAGTTCATTTCTAGGCATCTCTGCTTATGGCCGTAGTTATTGGGCTGCCCAACGCACCAGTTCCAATAGTTGAAGGGCGTGCCATCACTCCACAGCCAGCTCCCAACCTACACGACAGATTATGACGTTACAGTGAGTTTAAAAGAACTGCGAGGCCTCGTACAGTTATGAATGAAAGTACCTCTTGTGCATTCGAGCCTCCGATCCATGCTCTCTTATAAATGCCGGCCTGGGTCTGAATCAGGCGCTGGACCTTATGGTACTCTGGGATGTTGTGTACAGACGCCAGGTTTGCACCCATCGTCTGGCAGTACTTCTGCAGGGGGGGAAAAACAGGAAGAGACAGATCAGAGACATTAAACTTTTTATACCTCTTAAAGCATTTAGCTCTTAGTTAGCATTTAGATTTAAAGGTGAAATTATTACCTCAGCTTGAACCCACGACTTTCGATATGGAAAGAAGCGGAAACAGCGTTTTTTGTACAGTTTCCAACCACTGGAACACTTGTGCCAGAACCATCTCTTGGTCAGCTCCGTCTTTTCTTGAGGAGGAATAGAGAAAAGCGTCCGTGTCGTTAGACGGACAAGGCTGAAACACAAACTACCACGCCACAGTACAGTAACATGGCATGAAATCTGCTAATTTAACATTAAGGAAAGAAGAATACGTGTCTCACCAGATTTTTCTAGCATTGTTTTTTTTTTTTAAATTAAATTTATGCATCAGAACATTTCAATGCTCACAAATTCAGAATCAATGAGTGCAACTAATAAAGATCCAAGTAATACACGTTCATCTTGCCGACATTTCCTCCTATATAAATTCAATTTTTGAATTCAGATAAAAATTTGAATTCAATTTAAATTTGTATAGTTAAATTCAAAGGCGACAATTAAAACAGAAAAATTGGACAGAAAAACCTGATTAGACAGATTTATATTTATAGTAGAAAGCAAAAAATCTGAAAAAACATTTCTTTATGTTACTTACCTGTTTCATCATCTTTTTTTTTGCTTGCTTCTGGAAGAGCTAAAAAAAAAAAAAAAAGGTTGATTCAACATTTATTGACGGGATTGCTGCCGATTATATAGAATTCGTTTTTAATCAACACTTTCTGTAAAGACCACCCACCAGCAGTCAGAACAATGACGACACAAATAAGCGCTGTAGCAGTCAGTATCTTCATGGTGAAGGTGAAGATACTAACCTTGGATAAAGAGAAAAACACATTTTATTAATACTTCTCTATGGAGCAGATTCTTGGTGGTGTTCAGAGTTCATAACAAACCTGAAGGATCTGCTCTCCTCAGTCTGGAGCTTCAGTCTCTGCAGGTGAAGACGCTGGATCAGACAAAGACCAGCTCTTATATAGAGATATTTGTGTTGAAACCACTCACAGAAAAAGAGAACTGAGTGCTGATTAATGTATTGAGCAACAAGAACTTTCTTCTTCATGTGCCCCTATTTGTTCATATTGTAAAGTATTTAACTAATCGGCTATGATGTGAAAAATAATTGACAGTCAAAACTAAAAATAATTAAATTTACATGTTTATTTGACCCATACACGTTGAAAGTTGAATTTTCAAACACTTTAGAGAACTTGGTGTCCTCTCCATGTTTGTGTAATTCCAAGGTTAAATGTCCAGTGTTGAAACTTTAGCATTCATAAATGTTTTTTTTCAATTCAATCAAATACACATTGTGATTGTGTTTGTATCTCTAACACTGATATGCATCATAGGCCATGGACAGTCAAAAATGAAAAACAATCAAATTTACAGGTTTATTTTACCCGTTTAACAGTGAAAGCTGGGATCTTTAGTTTTAAAGCTTCAGAGTTTAGCAGAACGGACTTAGAAGACACGGAATATAATATAATAAATGACTTTCATGCGGCATTGTGGGCCACTTAGATGAGAGCTCACCGGCCATGGAAGTGAATCAGGCCTTTAGATACACAATGGACAATGGCTCTTTGAGCTCTTCATTAGAAAATGTTCATTAATATCATGTTCTTCAATTGTCCAAAATTGCACCAAATTTGACACTGCTGTCCCCAGTAATGGATCAAGGAAGTGTTAATTCCAGTGGATGACCAGTATATATTTATATATTTTTTTTTGTTTTGTATATATTTATGTGTGTGTATGTATATGTACATATATATTTAGATATATATTTATACAGTTTTATGTACATATTGTAACAGTTTTTATTCCTAAAAGTCCTAAATGGTGAGTTTTTGCATAAAAGTTTGGACCAAAGCAGAATGAGTGTATATTCTGTTCTTCCAAAAGAAGAAGTCAAAAGGTTTATAATGAGTTGATAATGTTCTTTTTTATTAGGAGGTACTACCAAAATATAGTGAAATAAAAAAATATAAAGCAAACTGTGTAATGTACAGATTGCACTGAGCAAACGTACAAAATGTCCAAACCCATTTAATGACTAATGAAAAAAACAACACATTTCACATGCTTCATTTCCATGTAATTTGTATCTGTATATTCATGATAATCTAATTCGCCTTGAAACTGTGCAAACATGTGTTTTACTAGGTAGCATCATGTGAATTTAAGAAAAGAGAAGTCTCCAGTTTTATCAGTGTTCACACTCGTTTCCTTTAACCCTTTGAGGTCCGTTCATAGTTCATAGTTTCGTATCCTTTATGCTTACAAGAAACATTTATTCATGTTTTTCATACTGTGTGCAACTAACAAGTTTACAACAAAAACTGTAAATAGAGATGGTGAACAATACTTTAGCATGAAGGTTGATCAAATGACTATATTAAAACCTTTCATTGTGTTTTGCCAACTTGTAGATGCTAAACAGACAATTGAGCAGTAGCCCCTGATACTTTATTACACTATAATTATTAATCTTTTATTTTTTCAATTAATTAATTAATATTTTTCTTTATTTGCACAGAACTTTTCACATGGGCTTGTGAATTTGAGAGAGAAGTTGAGTCATTATATCAGCTAAAAATAACCTTACACATTAGAGCATTTCATTGTTGTAGGTAATCGACTTTAAGCCAATTCTTTAAAAAACTTTGTAGCATAGATTAATAATGAAAATGACTGAATTTCTACCCCTATCATGTTTGCTTAATACAATGTTTAATAAGTGCATAAGACATTTTTCAAGGAAATAAAAAATGACAATTTAAACAGTAAAAATATATTATTCAAGGAGCTTTGCATCTGAAAAGTGACTAAAGCAGTCAAATGTAGTAAAGAGGAAGTCACTATCAGATATTGTGGAAATACTCAAATAAAGTACAGGTACCTCTAAACTGTACTTGAGTATAGTACCTGAGTTAATGTACTGAGTTACTTTCCAACACTGCTTTAACATATTAATAACCTGTATTCTTGGTTAATAATAATTATAATATTATTTGCATCTTGTGGAGAAGTTGAGCTCTAGTTGCAGATCTTTATTTCACAAACGCTGCATCATTCTACTTCCCTGAAAAAAAGAGGATATTATTCGATGCTTAATCACCCTTTAAGGCCTCCAAGCTTATCATCAACACTGGCCTGTCACATGTTTGTCTTCTCTTTTATTACCCCTTTTTACTGCTACCTCTTCTCCACTACTCGGATATTAATGTTAACTTCCATATCTATATCCTACTATAATATATAATATATACATTTTATTATTGGTTTCAGTTACACCTTTTGACATTTTGTGTCAAAAATAACACAAAAATCTTCAAAATAAAAGTTTTTCACTTTTTCATCTCACCAAATTTATATATATATATATATATATATATATATATATATATATATATATATATATATATATATATATATATATATATATTTTATATATATAATATATATATATGCTGCAGCACCCCTAGTGGCAGGCAGCAGGAGCTGCATGCATTTTTAATAAATTAAAATAAAATAATAAAATTAAAAATAATGAATACAAATAATTAATACAAAAAAACACATTTTTGGTTGGGGAAAAAGCAGATACTACATTTTTATTTCATTTGATTAAATTTATTCATCATAAGTTGTAGTTGATCAAAGGGCTCGTGACCTCCCTCCGCAAAACGGCCGTTAGACGAGTCACTGCTAGCGTCGCTCATCGTTGCTCACTCAACGACGAAAACGTTGAGAAAAACGCATTTTATTCAACGTTTTTAGTTTCAAGTCGGCGACAAAGGCAGCGAGGAACGAGATTTCAGGAGCTCCGAGCCCCAACAGCCCCGAAGAGCAGACAAGGACAGATGACCTGATGTTAGCTAGCGGAGCTAGCGCTAGCCGGCTAACCGCTACGGAGCTACTACCGGTGTTACGGTTTATTCAGGGACCGTGTTAACTTGTGACTTCCCGTGGCGTGGTGACGGCAGCTCCTGTCAAACTGATTGCTTATATTATTCATATTACGTATGTCCTAAATGATATATTACTTATATTACATTAAAAAAATGCCTTTGCATTTCGTGAGTTATGTGAGCACATTCGGCCAGAAGTCACCAATTAACACGGTCGCTCGTTAAACCGAAACACCAGCGGCATCGGCAACGTTAGCATTCCCGCCCAGAAATGCGCTTTCCTGAGAGGAGAACCGGGACAGGGACGTAGGAAATACCGGAAATATTTGCCCGTGATGCTCAATAGTAAATTGTGCAGCAAATTAGTGTCAAACTACCTTCTTTTTTTGTTTTAATTTTTTCTACGGCTTAACTGCAGACGCTACCGCCGATGTAAGGACAAGCTAACGCTTGTGCTAACGTGTTCTGTGCAGTTTGTGGAATCATTCATGTATTTAATTAAACACATCGTTCGATAATCTCGCGCTTCGTAGCGGTCTTGTAACACATATCCATACACAGATAGGCAGCAACACACCCATAAACATGCATATCTGCATAAACATTTAGTTTTACATTTATTAACAATATTTATAATTTCTTTTTCTTCCACTGCTGCAGGGAACATTGAGCTTGGAATCCTTTCTATGAGGTGATCATTTTAATAATTAAAATATTAACCACATCCTTTCACTTCATGTGTATTACTGTTGTTATCAAAAACATTTATGGTAACTTATTTGTCTAGAACCATTGTTTTCTTATTAACATATTTTATAAGCTACCATCTCATGTTTCAAAACTCTCAATCCACAGAGAAATGAAGACGCTGTAAGTCTTGAAACCAACTGTCAGGACTTATGTGAAGTTTTTACTTCAAAACTACCCACCCCCCATTGACAACCATTCAATGAAGCCAATCAGAGGTGAGGATAATTAATATGAATGAGATAGACGCGAAACGACCTGATCTTTCTAGAGCTCCAGAGAAAGCTTGAAGGTGGAGTTATGGAACTGTATTGAGATGATTTTGTGGCTTAAAACCATAAATATGTCTTTTTTAGGAATAACACAACTTCAATTAAAACCCAGTGAGAGTAAGCAATATGCAACCTTTAAATAATAATGTCACACACACAGGCTTGTTTCAATGCTTGAGCCTTTTATTTTAGATAAGGAAATAAACAGAGCTATAAGATCTATATAAGAGCAGCAACAAGTAATAATCGAATTAATACAATCAACAGATTTCAGCATCTTAGATGTGAATATATATCTTTACATTGTTTACTGTTAAAATTATTTAAAGATGCATCTTAGGCTTAGAGAAACATGTTTCACCATTCTCTAGCATTTTGTAGACCAAGTGACTTATTGAGTAAATGACACAGAATACGGACTAATCAATAATGACAATAATAATATATTGCTGCTCTTTCCAGGAAAAAAAAAAAGGTGCTAAAAGCTTTCTTTCCAAAACACATTCAATCTGTTTGTATTCAAAGGCACGAGGCCTGAAAGACAAGCAGCTCCTGTTGATGTGACTTGTCGCTTCGTTCCTTAGCGTTACAGCGATAGAAAGGAAACAATAATATGAAATGATATTATTATTTTGAGTTATAGAGCCTTCACGTCATATATGACTGATCAACAAAAGGAAATAAGCACAAACACATCCACCAGCTACTCTGCTTGTTTGTCTGGAGTCATCACTTCCCTTTGGCACAGACGAATGGGAGTCGATAGTTGCATGGAAGGTCATTCCAGCACCTGCGGCCTTTAAATACCAGAAAAAAAACACAATTGTCAGAAAACACTACCCAACAAAAACAAAAACCTGAAACTGTGAAATTTAATTTGGAGCAAAATATTGCCATTGTTCAGCAAAATTGAAAAATTCTAAATTATGCAAAGAAAAATTTGAATGAGGAAAAAGTTATAGAATTAAAATGTTGTGTTTAATATGCAAAAAAACCCCACTTAAAAAATAAATGAAGACCAGGATAAAAAAATATAAAATGTACATTCACCTCCATGATTCATTTCGAGGCATTTCTCATTGTTCCGTACGTTATTGGGCTCTCTCGGGCACCAACTCTTGTAGTGGAAGGTCGTACCATCACTCCACAGCCAAATACTCCTCTAGAAGACAGAATGCACAGTTACATACTGGGTTAATCATTGAAAAAAAGGTTTTAATCAAATGTGAGACCGTGTACAGTGATAAATGAGATACCTCTTGTGCATTAGAGCCTCCGATCCATGCTCGTTGATATCTATGCGTGGCGTACCATATCATCGACCGAATCTTATGGTGATCACTGAAGCTGCGTATGGATGCGAGATTACCCTTCAACGCCTGGCAGTATTTCTACAGCGGGGATAGATGGGAAGAGACAGAGCTGAGACACAAGGGATCACAACACGGGACAGATGCTCGACAAACAAAAACCAAGCACATGCATATACACATCAATTAACACAACACTTAGATATCCACCTTCAATATGACTGTAAAGTGCAATAGACCTGTATTAACCAATTCATGCAGTGTTTTCACTTAGTTTCTTTTTTGAGCTTTTGTATTTCCGATTACAGTAATTTATGTATAATTTGTTTACTTATTGTATGCCTGTGGATGGATGGATCAGGATGTGAGTTTTATCCAGTTGTCGCCTATCTCTATTGTCTATCTCTGTCCTTTGTCTACACTTGACTCCAACTAACCATTCCTATCAAAGAATACTGAATACAGAATATTTGAGCGTATGTGGAATCAAAGTTAACATTATTACCTCAGCTTGAGCCCAGGTCCTGTGGTAGGGAATGTAGCGGACACAGCGTCCATTGATCTTCTTCCAGCCGTATGAACAAGAGGTGAACCACCACCATTTCTGTTCACACAATCAGTCAGTCAATCATCATTTTTCATTAAAACATAATGAAACGCTAAGTGTTTCACACAGTGAAGCAAAGACATCTTATAAAACATCGAACAAAAACCCCTCGCACATGTGCACGTACACCTATACACATACCACATAGTCACACAGATACACACAGGATGCCTTTTCGCTTATTAACTGAGAGAGAAATGTTTGTATCTACGTGTATCTAGTTTTTAGACACACACAGAAAACACACTCACACAATCGCAAACCCAGTTTTTTAAAACCAGTTGTTTGATTGTTGTAGTTAGTGTGCAGCATCTTTGGGGGATTCTATAGCGGGCATACGGAATTAAAAGTTAACGTCATTACCAGGGATGAAACCCAAATCCTTCGGCGTGGGATGTAGCGGTAACAGTGTCCTCCAATCAGCGTCCAACCATGGGAGCAGTGAGCCCTCTTCCTCCACCAGCCTCGCTTGACCAGCTCATTCTTCGCTGAGAACGAGGATTTGGGAATAGTCACTGTGGGTTCAACTTCAATATCGTGATATAAGGTCTAATTTGGTGGCATAATAGAAAAGTCTATAACATCAATAAACACGTGTCATAGTAGAGTAACAACATCACATAACAAAAGTCACAGTGAAATTTTTCAAACAGGTGATTGAACACAACATTTAAGGAAAAAATATGGACGTAACTGCTGGGAGGATTTAAATTGGAATTTTCAAATTTTCAAGGAATTGTTTTTACTTTTATTTAAAGATTCTCACAAGAATTCTAGTTAAAAATGTACACGATGCATATTGCTTGGCATTAAGCGGTAATCTTAATTTTTTAATTCTAATTTTATTAACTTAAACATTAAACAATGAAGTTGCACAAGTTAACACTTTGCAGAGGTAAATTCAGAGACTAAACTTTCTAAAGTATTAGAATTAAATTCTTTTAAAAAGCTAAATCTGGTTAGACAGACTCATTAAAATAATAAAAATTGTTGTGCAATTAGTACAACGTAATTGAATTAAATATTTTAAGGCTACTTACGTGTTTCTTCTTTTTCTCCATCTTTTTTGTCTGCTTCTGCAGCTGGAAAGTTTAGATTTAACATTTATTGATTGGATTATTTCTGTTTATAGATAAGACATCTTTCATAAAAACTTTCTGTAAAGACCACCCACCAGCAGTCAGAACAATAACGACACAAATAAGCGCTGTAGCAGTCAGTATCTTCATGGTGAAGGTGAAGATACTAACCTTGAGATAAAGAGAAAAACACATTTTATTAATACTTCTCTATGGAGCAGATTCTTGGTGGTGTTCAGAGTTCATAACAAACCTGAAGGATCTGCTCTCCTCAGTCTGGAGCTTCAGTCTCTGCAGGTGAAGACGCTGGATCAGACAAAGACCAGCTCTTATATAGAGATGTTTGTGTTGAAACCACTCACAGAAAAAGAGAACTGAGTGCTGATTAATGTATTGAGCAACATAATTTGAATCATCTTCCATATTGTTCTTCTCTGACCTTTCTTCTTCATGTACCCCTATTTGTTCATATTGTAAAATATTTAACTAATCGGCTATGATGTGAAAAATAATTGACAGTCAAAACTAAAAATAATTAAATTTACGTGTTTATTTGACCCATACACGTTGAAAGTTGAATTTTCAAACACTTTAGAGAACTTGGTGTCCTCTCCATGTTTGTGCAGAGTCTGACTAGTTTAACCGTTTGGTAACTCCAAGGTTAAATGTCCAGTGTTGAAACTTAAGCATTCATAAATGGGTTTTTCAATTCAATCAAATACAAATTGTGATTATGTTTGTATCTACATGGGGGTGTGAGTCCCCTTCATGTCATGTTATAGATTAGAGCTTAGATGACCGGTTGAATATATTTCAGTGCGTCCATATCAACAACAAATGATAAGTCAAATGTAGTGGACTGAAAAGTACAATAATTACCTCTGAGATGTACTGAAGAGAAAGTATAAAGTAGCATCAAATGGAAATACTCAAGTAAAGTACAGGTACCTCAAAACTGTAAGTACTGCTTCAACATAATCAACCTACCTGATTTTTGATTAATAATATTAGAAACTGCATCTTGTGGATTTAATAGAGAAATGCAGCTACTGTTGCAGCGCATCATTTCACAACTGCTGCATTAGTGGACCTGTGTCATCTTCTCTGACCAAAAAGAGGATATTATTTGATGCCAAATCACCCTTTGTGGAATCCCAGCTGATTCTCATCAACAGCACTAACCATATTACCAAGCGATAATGTTAATACTTTCCTAACAATGAATGATTAACCAACTCCTCTACTGTGTTGTATATGTGGTAAGTGAAAACAGCTACAAAACAAATGTTAAAAAAAATTGTTAAACAATATTAACTTAAAATGTCTAAAAAAAAAAGAGTCTGAAGGGGAATAAACTTGTTTTACATTGTAGTTAGTCCAGTCGACAGAAGACAAATGCAGGGACCAGTTTTTTTTATTACTGATTAAATTGATAGCTTTTAATTGTTCTTCTTTGGTTGCGAACCAATGACTTCACTCTTGTAATCGTTCACTTGAAGGAAAAGTCTGACACATCCAATCAATAACTAGTTAAATGCATTTACTCAGCACCTGTATGGGATTATATTCCCCTGGTTTATGTACATGTATGTACAATTGTTTGTATCCCGTTAACATTTTTTGTTTTTGTTGTTTCCATAACCTAAGTCAATGAGAGCATGTAGATGCAGAACAAAGGAGGCCCCAGAATGGAACCTTGGGCAACGCCACATGTGCAAGATGTGAAATCACCTATAGACACAAAATAGTCCCTGTGCTTTCAGTAAGCTTCAAACTAGTGAACTGCCAATGCCGGAAAGTTCCACCCGATTTTCTAGTCGGTCTAATAAGAGATCACTGAGAGCACCAGGACTCAATTCTGCCCATTATCTTTGTTGAAGTGAATGCTGTTGCAGTCTCAGTGCTGGGTTGTGGCCATTTTGTTGCATCAGATCGTCATTTCACAACTGCTGCATCATTTGACCGGTCATAGTCCACAAACAAAAAGAGGATATTATTTGATGCATAATCACCCTTTAAGGTTTCCAAGGCAATTATCATCAACAGCACCACTCTTATATGGTACCAAAAGGCAGATTTGAACAATATTACCATAATAAGTTTAAAGTATAAACTTGTCTTATGCTACCCCTACACCACAGCTCAGATATGAATCTGTTAACTTCCATTTTTCTATCCCATTGTAATCTTATTACACATATACATTGACTATTGATCTATTGTTGCTTATAGAGGCTATCTACTTTATACTATATATACATACATATTAATTGCTACACGGAAAACAATTTACCAGCAGGTGCAAAGATATGGCTTTTAGTTGAAAGGGGTGGCCGATCATGAGCTGTGTGTCATCGACAGCCAATGAGGGGCCCTCGATTTATGCAGGGGGGGGTTTATGTTTTGCAAATGCGCAAATGATGTGCATGCAGCTGCCGAGAAACAGGAAGATCTTCACCTCTGCCTTTGGACCATATGCTACAAATAAGACCATAAAAGGCTGCTTTTGTTGATGATAATCAGCTTGCAAGGCTTTAAAGGGTGATTAAGCATCAGATAATATCCTCTTTTTGTTCAGAGAAGAAAACACCAGTCAATGAATGCATCGGTGGTGAAATGATGATCTGATGCAACAACTCATCAAACGGCCACAAAACAGCAACGGGTAAACTTTAGTCCTGGTACTGTTGGATCTCAGTGCTGCATTTGACAGTCAACCACAGTATCTTCACTTTCACCATGAAGATACTGACTGCCCCAGCACTTATTTTTGTTGTTATTGTTCTGACTGCTGGTGGGTGATCTTTACAGAAAGTGTTAAGGAAAGATGTCCTGTCTATAAACAGCAACAGTCCACACATCTCAACCGCATGCCAGGCAAAAGAGTTCTGCACATGCAAAAAAAAAAAAACAATATCCCCTTAAATAATACATATTCTGGACTTTATGTACTGGACATTTTTGCCTGTTTTATTATCTCTTCTGCAGGACTATTTTGCCTGGCTAACTTGGATAGAGAGTGAGTGTTTTGCTTTTATTGCAAACGTTAAAGCGCAGGTGACAGAGAAGCCATTTGTGGACGTGAAGCCGGTTTTGTGGAGGTGGAGAAAAAAGGGACAGAAGAGCTTTATTGTCTTGGAGACACGTCAGTTTTACTCTTTTTGTAGATAAAGCATTGTTTATTCAGATAACATCTAATGTTGTGGAACATGTATATATGCATGTATGTGCAAGTGCTTAGTACCATTATACATTTATGTGCAAGTGAAGTATTTGATTTTGACCCAGGCATCTTCTCATTAAGGATTAGTCTGTCCTGTCTGATCTAAGGCGAGTTTTAAGAATCCAACGTCAAGAGGAGTCACTGAAATCTGTGAGAGAAATAAGTTTTAAAAAAGACCTCATGGCTCACCACCAATCCTCAGTCATTTTTATTACACCAAAAGTGCAAAAGTAGCGACTGGTTAGCTCATCCAGTCTGTCAGAAGGCTGTCTGAATACTCTCAAACTGTATATATATGAAAACTAAAATCTGAAACTGAAATCAAAGTTATAAGAAGTTAGGTGAACACACCCTAAAAAAAGCTAAGTAGGTTCCACAACAGCTTATCCCAGGAATGGTTCTTCTTGACCTTGTTCCAGCTGTTTGTACGTTTTCAGGCTTATTTGTGTTCCTTCTTCCTGATGATGCTGTCAGCTGGTACCACCACGTCTATCCCCACCGCCCCTTTTCTGCACCTCCTCTGGTCCGGGTGGTCTGTCAGATGTGTGTGTGCGTATTGCTGATACATACTTGAAATCACATTCTGTCACAATAACTTTCAAGTCTCAGTTCTATCCACAAAAAAAACAACTTTTTCAAACATTGTTAGCCAACATGGCCAAATAGGATATCAAGTCATTATCTTTTCACATTCCTTCCATGAATGTATTTTTCTTCTTCTCCTTCCTGTTCTTCCTGTCACTCTTGATGGTGCTGCTCTCGATGTTGCTGCTGCTGCTGGCCCTCTTCATGTGGTACACCACCTGAGCCGCTTCGTCAGAGAGAGCCTGCAGAGCAACAGTCAGCTTTTATGGAATATGTGAGACAAGGACACTAAGGGTCACAATATATATATATACACACCTTAAACATATATATTGAATATGATATTTTATAGAGTTTTTCTATAGCCTTCTTTGGAAAACATGTTGCTGCAATTGAAAAAAAAAATGTATTTAGACTTGCAGCAAATATTAAGGTCTTGTTCGTGCAAAAATATGGAGATACATTTGATTCTATAATATGCAATCAAACATATTAGAAGAGTCCTATTATTGATTTAACTGTTTCCCTTGGCCCTCCTTATTTTGTATATCATGTGTCACATAAATGTAGTAGAGAACAGAGTAAAATATCTCCTTCTGAACTGAAGATGAGTACCAAGTTGCAAAACATTTAAATACTAGAGTAAAGTATATACTGTACTTGAATTCATGTAGTCAGCTACTTTACCCAGGATTCTGTGGTGATGTCATCACATATTGTTGTCATGGTGTCCATCCAGTTGCCATAGATACTCTCTTCCTTTTGGATTGGCCTCTGCATACTACAGGGCAGAAAAAAGGGGGGAAACTCTCATACTGTTTGTTATAGTATGTAATATATGGACATTTTTAACATGTTTAACCTTTTACCCGATTTGTTCGAGCAGCTCTTGCTGAGCTCTCAGTTGTCTCCGGGCTTCATGCACGCGTCCGTCCATGGTTAAACTGGCACAGAGCTGGGCGGAGTGAACGCCCAGCACCGCCATGTTCAGGCTGCCAGCCCAAACCCGACTTCACGTAGACAGACGTAGACATGAGAGGACAAAAAAACACGAATCATTTACTTTTCTCACATGTGGCCAACTCTATTCTTCCTTAATATATAACTGATTTTAGTATTATAACCTTTTTGTGACATCACCAAAAAAGTAGATAGTAAACATAGAAGATACGGCTAGAGTATTACAAGTTAAATATCAAGTCACTAGTGTTTGATGTAATTATTTTTTAATTACTTTGAAGTTGGATTAAAAACTACCTTCATTACCTGAACTGAAAAATGGAAATATTAGCTTGGCAATGTTAGTGCTCCTGAATTAGCAGAACATCAAATCAAATAAATCAAATACTTGTATCCTACATTTCTGGAAGGCCACAGACAGTCAGTGCAGTACTGGCACCACAGTGAGATCCAATGGTAGTATATGACCTCTGGTTCATTACCTGCAGGTTGTAACTGGTCGTTGTTCGGTGATGATACGAGTGATTCTCTGCTGGTCTCTAGTCTTAAAGATGAGCTGTAGTTGGAATGGAAGCCTGTTCCTCTGGAGAAAAACTGACAAACACACATATCATACAGTATGTTTTTTCTAGAGAAAAAACTTCAAGTACTTGAAACATTTATGAAACTTTCTAAAAATTCTTTCATAATAAGTTTACGCATGGACTTGTAATAAACCATAACTTAACCACAAGCAAATGTTCCCAAAACATTCTGGCATCATTCCCTACCATATCATGTCAACTTTTAACAGAACTTTAAACTCTCAACACCCGTCTTACCCTGGTTAAAATCTGGCTTGACAGCAAACTGGAAGGTGAGCTCCAGCCCCTCTGTCACATTCCCAATCTCTATCACCAGTTGGTGTTTGCTCTCCTCCAGATATGGAAAATACCTGCAGGGAAAGCAGAATCAATATATATAATATCACTACAAAAGAGCAAATATTCTTGGGTAGGATGTGCTATAGAGAGGAAGAAAGTGAGTTCATATTTTGACATTTAAATTAAACGTTCTCCATTAAACCTCCTATGGAGAATGTTAAAGTGCTTAAAAGTTAGCGTGGAGCAGTTTTTAGTGTCTACATTCACATTGTTGGGATGTTTGCATAGAAAATACACAGAAAATGTCATTCTATTGTGTTTTTCTCTGTTGGTCGCCACTCACACTCCGTCAGAGGCGAGCAACGTTGCCTTGGCGCCCGTTGCCAGGACGTTGTCCTTAGTGGCCGACTGTATCTCTGTTGCCACGGTACCGATGCTGACGATGTTCACCTGTGCATGAGAGCGATGTGTGTGTGGTTGTTGAGTCCACATTTATGTAGTATAACTTTACTTTATTTAGACTCATAAATACCTGAAAGTTAAATAATTACAATAACTTGGTCTGGTTTCTGCAAAACAAGTACAAATACTTTTAAAACTTTACAGAAATGTCCCTAGTAACTGCATTGTTACTTGTAATACTATGACTATTTTTACAGCCATACTTATATAAAAGATCTGAGTACAATTCCACTAGTGCTTAATTTATTAATTAAGGCAAATAATTAATCAAGGAGTTGACAAGTAATTAACAGGACTTAATTATGAACATTGGAAAATAAAAGTAAAAATTACTTACTAAAAATTTTAATTTTGAGGGGAAAAAATTCAAATGCATCATTTCAGTGCAACAAAATAAAGTAAATGGAGCACCTGTGTGTCTCACCTGTCCTCCAGTGGTGTCTGCCAGTTTCCCGACTGCAGCCAGCCGACAGTCCGTTCCTTCAAAGGTCATCACTGACACAATGACCCTGGCAGAGGAACACGCACATTTATTCTGAACTTTTCATTGTATTTATAGTATATCGTCAAAACATCAAGTGTCTGCGTCCTCACCCGTTCTCCACAGCTTGCGAAGCCAGCTGTTGGTAGAAAAACGGCGTGAGCTGAGAGAAGGACCGAGAGGACGTTTGCTCCATCTCGCCGAGTCCGATGTTGGCTCTGCCGTCGGTACACAGGATCACCTGCACCACACAGCAGCACAAGGACTCCATTACCCACGATTCCCTGTGTTTTGTCAGTTTCCAATCCCAAACTAGTGATTCTTACTAAGAATCATAGGTTTTCTGATATTTATTTATCTCACTGACATGAAACATGTATCTTTAGCGAGTGAATTACAGTTTAAAAGCTCCTTATTTATCTTATACTGTTGTGATTAACGTTGTTTTAACTCCTGTCTCCTTAAAGCCTGCCTACTGAGGAGCCTGCTCTCTTCTGATTGGCCCACTCCGGAGCGTGTGACATCGTCATCACAAGGAGGAAGTGGAGGTCAGTTTATAACGAAGCGTCCATTGAATAATTAGCCGTGTTTTTCGACTCATTAATAATTAGCAATTCTATGTTGGAGCTTCTATACTCACCTTTGAACCGGGGTACCTCGACGCCATAGCAACCGAGGCTAAAGCTGCAGGACCAAGGCAGGTAGCTCCGTGTTCCCTGAGCCTTAACATGAGGAAACATTTCAAAACGACTGTCCAGACTCCAGTTGTGTATAAGGAGCATTAAACGTGTCCCAAAAAGAACAGAAGCAGCCTCTTACTCTTTGACCCTGTGTGTGAGCTTCTGGTAGGTCTCAGCCACACAGTGTGGGATAGGATAGGCCACGCCCTGTTGCCATATATGGTCGTAGTCAACCAGTGCCCAATCCCTGAGGGTGAGAGGAGTACTAGTTCCATCTCCATATATCACTACCTTGGAGGAAAAAAAACAACACAAGATGAGGCAACAGGATTGAGAATTGAGCAGCGTTGATGTCAACCTTTGAAACAATGCTCACACATTCAAGTGAAATAACATCAAACATTTGATTTATTTGTTGTGGATAAGTAAGGAGCTCTGAGATATAGTGGAAAAAAACCTGCTTGTCATTCGCAAACAACTTCCAGAGAGAGATGATTCATGGCTGTAAACAGGAAGTTGTCTTTTCTTTTGAAGACTGTTTGAACGTTAGAGCTGCGATCAAAGTCCTGTTCTATCTGTTCTTTGAATGCTCTGAGCTCCTTTCCTCAGTCTTTTTTGTTCTTGAAACATTGAGGTAATACTGTTTTTAGCAGGAGAAAGTTAAACCCAAGTGACATTATTATGGCTCTGATACCAGCATTTACACTCCTTCCTTTCTCCTTAGCGCAATCTTTTATACACGTGTTCATATTGATCACAGACAATAAAGGCATTTATCATTACAATTTTTCACATATATCTATATGTTCATATACACATACATAGAATACTCTGTAATATGTATATCAGTAATAATATATTAATAATAATTCCTAGCGTTGTGGTTTGTCCATCCAAAACTGTCATGAATTGTATTTTCCTGTTTAGTCTACAGATTCACACTCTCCTACATCTTAGTTCTTCTCTCTTCTAATATGATGGATTGTGATTCATGACACAATTTAAATGGATGAAACGTGATCAAAAGATAAGTCGTTTCCCACCATGCATCATTTTCTGAAATAGAAACCTGTAGTTCCCAGGTACCCTTGACACTTCAATTGTAAAAGGTAGGAAGTACATTTGACTCCTACCTCGTCGTTGAACGTCACCAGAGCCACTCTCCTGTATGGAGACTGCTGCAGCAGGGACGCCAGCGCCCTCTGGAGGGCATCCTGCACACCCTGGGAAAACACACACATGCTGCGTTGCGTCTCAGATCACATGCGTACAGCATATCCTGCATAGCTGCTGAGTTAAATCACGCTAGAGTATATAGCCACGTATCCAGGAATGCACTTTGCACCAACCGGCAGCTCTATCAGAGATTTTCAGACTAAAACCCACCCATAAGGATTAATTTAGGTGACAGGTGGCTTTGTCCAAATTTTGCATGGTGACCTTACTTGTGTCTGCCTGAGATTGACCATGTATAGGATAAATCTGTATTTTATCACCTGAATCACTTGATTCATACATCGGCAAGTTTGCTAAAAATTCAGGGTGAGAAGTGGCCCCACTCAGCTTTTCTGACTGTTTTGAGTACACCATCTTCCATTTCCATTACAGAAATCTTTAAAAAGTCTTAGTGCAGTGCACATTCAGTGACAGTTCAGAGGGGTCTGATTACTCTTTGCAGTGTAGTTGAATGCTGTAAAAAGGGCTTATTGATTTAAATTCTTTCATTCATTCACCAAACAACGATCTCACCTCCAGTCTGGATGTGTAGGACACAGATCCACTGCTTGAAGTAACCTGGAGTGAAGCAAATATGTTAAGAAGTGACTTTGGACTGACAGCTCTCTTCAGTTTTAGCTAACTAGTAGTAGTAGCTAGTTAATTAGCTATTATAATATATAATGGATTCAGTAGTATTATTAACTAAACCTGCAAAACATTACAAAATCAGTCACAGTTAAAAGAACAGGTTGGATAATTGATGCAGAATTTTTATTTGCAATGGACACACACACACACACACACCTCCGTGGTGACGCTCATGCTTCCAGAGATGTCCACACAGAACACGACCAGCGTGTCCTCCAAGTTCTGGTACTCGTCGTCGTTCTGGTGCGGCAGGTAGAGGTCGTCGCCGCGCGCACCCTCGCACGGGCCGACGCACGACCCCCTCATGCTGCCGTCCACGCGGTTCTCACACCCGCAGAACTCACACGCCCACACCTGGTTCCGCCCAAAAAACAGATCACACACACATACCGCGTTTACATGAGGATAAAAAGCCAAAATGGAAAGAAATTAACTGACTGACGGAGAAATGAACCACTCACGTTGCTCTGTATAGAACTCAGACATGACACAGCGGCACTACATTTCCCACAATTCACCGGCTTCTGGAAATTCTCCATGCCGGACGCTGGTTAGTAAAGAATAAGACATTATTAGTCTTATTATTATGTGTGTGTGTGTGTGTGTGTGCTCCAGACCTTCACTGATGTCCACCAGTTTTCCGATGCTGAGCGACACCACGTTAACGTTGGCTTTCAGTCTGCTTTCTCCTTCCTGTTTGTCAGCTTAAAGAGGAAAATGAAGGAAAATGAGCTGGGAATATGGCATTGGTGATGAGGAATGAGAGAGCTGAACTGACCTCTGGGTGGGACAGGAGGAGGGAGGGACAGGTTAGCAGGAGGACACAGGGACGAGGGGAGAGGAGGAAGAGGCAGCGAGTTGGGCCTCGGTTTCCTCAGAGTGCGACGAGGGGGCAGAGGTGGAGGAACTTAGGAGAGATCAGCAAGAACATTTTAACATCTATATTAATATAAAAAAAATCTAATTCTGAATTCACAGTTATTCTAGTGGGCCTTAAAACAACCGCCTGGTGTCTATTTAAACACTGAAAGAGATTTTTCTCAATGTAATTTGTGGTGGATTACCAAGAAAACCACCTGAGGTTCTCTGTTGTATTTCTGTATAGAAAATATTTTGCCAAGTAAAGTAAATTGAACCTTTGAACAAAAAGATGTTAGTTACCGTTACTTGTTACTTCTAAAAGGAACTAAATTAGTCTTTGAGTTACACATCCTTATAAAAGAAAGTACTTTGGAAGGTAACTATTGCCTTACTTTAAAGTAAATGTAAACCTAAGTTTAAGGAAAAAGCTATTTTAACCCAACCTCTACCCTTCCTGATGAGAATTTAAAATGCACGTGCAGCTACTATGTTTTATGCTAAATCTGAATAGGATAAAATAATAAATTGAACACAGATCTAAACTATTGAGACCAGATATTATAATTACTATGTTTATATAGTGGATCCATGTCCTCTCCAAGGAAGAAAGAACATTAAGAAAAATATTTAAGAAAAAAAATATCTTACTCTTTACTGATTTAATAAATACTATTATACCCATCACTAACAGCTGGTAAGATTTAAGTGGATCAGTTGCACATTTTTCTTTTATAATTTATCTTATGGTGCTTCACCCTGAACAGCCTAAAAAAGTCACCCATACGCAGAAACCATTTCCTGCCAGTGAGAAACCAGATTCACACGTTTATTTGAGAGATATGTTGTGCATGCGATTCCTTTTTGATAAGGGTGTGTTACAATGATTACAAATATGATCAATGGAACAGGCTCGACCTGATCTAAGTTCGGTTGCGATGGAATGAAAACTCTCTGTGAACCACAGAGTTTTTTCTTTTGTTTTTTCGTTTTATCTGCTGAGTTTTCCGTGAGTGGACTTTCCCTTTTTGACGTGCTATCTCATCTGTACTTCTCCTCCTCCTCCTTCACTGCGCTGCTCAGTACTGCTGCATTTGCAAGCACGCCCCCCCCACCACACACACACACACACACATATTCGTTACTACTTAATATGCTTTCCTGTTATTTCACTGCAATACTCCTGAGAGTGAGACGATCACTTCAGACAAAAACAACACCATAGACATGACCTTTATGGATGTGTTTTGTACATACTGTACTGTACTGTGTGTGTGTGTGTGTGTGTGTGTGAGAATTACCTTCTTTACCAGCCACTGTGTTGTCATAAATTTGATCGATTCCAGAAGAACCTGTGGATAATGACAATCATTTCTTTATACTTCAGAACTAGTAGATCAGGGGTCACCAATCCTGGTCCCTGGGTGCAGGAGTTTGTTCCAACCAGGCAGTTACACACCTGTTTCTGCTAATAAAGGTCCTTATCAAGGTCTCTATTGGTTAATTAGTAGAATCAGGTGTGTTACTGCCTGGTTGGAACCACACTGTAGCCCTCCAGGACCAGGGTTGGTGACCCCTGTAGTAGAGTAAGTCACAATATATTCAATTGAACAAATAATGAAATGGAAGACAATGACAATTTTGAAAGACAAAACATACATGATAAAATAGAAAAAATAAATCCTGAATTAAACTAAAATCAGTGACAGCATACGAATGATTATAAAGTGTGGTGTTAGTATGGATCAGATATTATTTACCAACCTCCTCCATCCGGTCTCACATTACAAACAACATGACTGCAGGCAAACTCCATCTGGGACATAAACACATGACATTTCATTATTATCTGTATTTAAAGGGTCAGTAGCAGGTTAAGAGTAAGTCAAAACCTTTTAAAAACACAGCTTTAAGAAGCATTTGATGTACAATTTCTCTTTATGTTGGTCTCTTGTCATTTAAAAGTCTACTTGCACCAAAATCACAATTTAGTTTTTGGACTTGTCAAATAGTTTAACCAAAACAGAATTATACAATATGGTTTTTAAGATAGTTAAACTATCTGGTACCAAGTTTTTATAGTGACACCGCATGGCAGTTTTTGCATTGTCCTATTAATAGGTTATTATTATGCAAGCGGAAACAACATGCATGTTCCTATCAGGATCTGCACGAGTTAAAATAGATAGATGAATATGAACATCAGACATGACAGATCTGCTCTAGATAACAGAGAACAGTTTCCTGGCTTTAAGGGTTTATTATCACTGTGGTAATTGGTGTTTTTCTTGTTATTAGGTTAACAGGTGGCTGAGTGACAATATGAAAGCAGTCGCTTCCTGTTTAACCAACTGGGAGAGAGAACGGCACAATATGGTAACGTGCAACGGCTGCTAAGCTTCTTTTATGGAGCTCAACTATACATATTTATTTCTAATCACATCCTAATAGTTTATGTGCAAAATCAAGTCCTGCAGGACCAGATCTTTTTCGTTCCATGCATTCTTCCTCCCGGAAGAACCTGACACACACTAACCTTACTTAGTGCGCTCCACTGCACAAACTTGAATATGTTTGGAGGATTATCAATGATTTGTGAGGTGAATGGCATTATCAGCTGAGATACAGGCCTCAGTAAAGACTCTAAATTTTTTCCCCCAAGTCCTAGGAAACTATGGATGTGAAGTTTAAAATCAGAGTTCCCTTTAACCCACAGGGAGCCACAGTGACACCAGTGTAACAAGAACTTTGGTTCCCCCAGACTCTTCCTGATGAGGTTTTATGTCTGAACGTAACTCATTAAGCCCCAAAGTGACATTTACTAATCATCCTAATATGGAATATGTTCACCACTTTACCCCAACGGTACATATATGTCAAAATACAGTATTAGGAAAAAAAGTATTAGGCCAGACGTGTTCTATGTGGCCTCCTGGTCCATGGTATAACCCATATCATTTTCCTTTAAGGATAAATGGTTTATGGGTTGAAGGTAAGATATAACAGAACAGGATGCCCAAATCATCATCAACTTTCGCAGGGTTCACGAAACTGAAGCTTGTGACCCTAAAGGCCACAAGTCGGATGATGGGTTTTAGAGCTTGGTCCGGTTTACCCGACTGGACCAAACCTGAGCTGCTAACGATGAGTTTAATTAATTCTCATTGGCAGAAAGACCAAAAAAAAATTGTTTAATTGAAGCCTGTGATCATATTCATATTTTATTAAAATGTTATTTTTGTTCAATATCCTAATCTTCGATATGAAACAGCAGGTGACGCTAAGAATCTGGTGTTTTGAGTTCTGTACATCGGGTGCTAGAGATCTTCAATTATTATTGAAATCGGTCACGTTCTACGGAACATTAGAACATTTCTAAAGTTACAAAAAGCATCTCGTACGTTTCGAAACCAGTTGAGGTGTTGGCGGCTGCAGTTTCTGCCTTCACAAACACACGCAACACAACATGAAAGCACAAGAATATGCCCGACTTATCATTTAGAACACACACAAACGCTCTTTACAAGAAGATGGTAAATACCTTTGCTGCAGTCTGACAGCGATGTTGCCAGAACGGGAAGCAGGTTTTTCTAATGTGTGCGTGTGTGTGTGTGCGTGTGTGTGGGTGTGTTCAAAGTCTAAAGTGCATAAAGCATGTCAGGAAGTTGACACACACACACACAGTGAAACCAGTACTTTATTTGTCAGAATTAACACTCTTATCATTAAAGTGCTTTTAATCTGTTAACATCTGTCATTTTGAGAAAGAAAACCATATGTTTTATTACAAAATTAACAATATATAATTCATAATAGTAATAACCTCATCAAAATGTGCCTCTAATTTATATATATATATATATATATATATATATATACACACAACTATTGTATATGACTATTGTTACCTTGCTGAAACTCAAATGGCACTTGAACATGATTTATACATTTCAATTTTCATAGTTTTAATTTAATTGTAAATCTTTAGTTCAACGGAGAGTCTGTGATCAAGGCTAATAAAAAAGCTGAATAGTATTGTGTGATTTTACATATAAATTAAATTATCTTTATTACAAGCTTCAATACTGAGAAGGGAAAAGGGATCATTTTTGTGGTGAAAATTATTAACTATAAAATATCTTATAAAACATAATAATATAACACACCTCTATTTTATTTCATTATTAGTAACCAGGAATGTTCAAGTGATGATTAAACTCCTATTTCTATTGATTGTTACCAGAACACAAGAATCACATATATATTGTGCTGACAGTATTTCTGAGCTTGTTGGTCATTGAACACTGAATCGTTGTCCTGTGATGATCCCAGTTCAGGTTCTGACTGCAGAGTCCTGAACTACTCCCATCCCTCCAGCGTTTCCAGCACGGCCCTCAAGATGGCGGCCACGGCCACGGCGCCGGGGTCGGGCTGGGTGACCCGCTCGGCGGCGATGTAGCTGGCCCGCCCCGCCCTCGCCGTGAGGTCACGGGTCGACTCCGCCCCAGCGGCTGCTTTCTACAGGAGGAGAGAAGAAGACTCCTCAGGTACTGAACAGAAATTCATGTGTAAAACTACAAATACTTTTAGAAATAAGAAAATAATAGTTTTTTAGGTGGTATTTGTACCTGCACAGCCGCCTGTAGTACAGCCATCTGTCCACTGGGTGGAGCTGTGCTCACTTTCATCAGCTCATCCACTGCAGGACACAGAGCATCCAACTGGAAGAGAAGACAACATACAGGTATGTCAATTTTTTTACTTTCCATATAATCTAAATATCTGGTGCCATTATTTCCACAATCTTTCTCACCATCGTTCTGTCACCAGGGTCAGCGCCACCATATCTGCCAAACAGAAAAATTAGATTTACTTATCATTTATTGCTCTATGTGCAGAATAAAAGTAGAACGAATACTTCCTAAAAGCCATACATAGATTATACTATGTAAGATGTATATACACAGTGCACAATAATAATAATAAAAAAGTAAGGCTGTAAGCTTATAAAAAATTAGTAGTAGAAAAACTGTAAGAATTATACAAGCAGAACCACAAGTCTGACTTTTTCCAGTCACGCAGATGTCACCAGCCATGTCTCCGTTGCCGTACCTTCTCATGGCCTGTGTCCCAGCATGCATTGCACTGGCCCAGGCGGCTGCTTGGCTCTGCCCTGCGGTCACATGACCAGCCGCGGCGGTCAGGAACAGACTGTACAACTGAGACATGACATACAGGTGAAGTTAGGTGTTTCTACGCTGTCCATCAGTATGTAAGTAAAGCGGAAGACGTACGGCTCCTGAAGACCCGCCCATCTTCTCCTGCACCAATCCAGCGAGGATTGATAGCAGTTGCCCGGGGCAACCAGGGACCACATGATGCTGGAGCCACTCCTGAATGGCTGAGTATTTTAAAAACAAACCCAAAAAATTGAATTTGTCCTGTCTGTTCGTTGTTTTTTGTCATATGAAGTGCGTTTTTAATAATTGATTTTCTTTTCTTGCCTCCCTACCTTTAGCAGCCTGTGCGTGTGTGTTCCCACAGTCTCCGTCCCCGGCAGCGCGGTCCAGGGAGTTTAGTTCCTCCTGCTTCTCCAGCAGCGTTGAACAAACCTTCTCCAACGCCCCACGCATCACAGGACTCAGAGGCCCTGTAGGTAAAACATGTCATTACACTAATTGGAGAATGACTCAAATTGCTATTCCTCTAAAGGTCAGAATATGGCAGTGTTTAGTAATCATTTGTTTTAATTCACCTCCTGTTTTAGGATTACACTGGACAAAATATGAAAGTGTGATTCAAAGGTCCATCCATCCATCCATTGTCTATCCCGCTTATTCCCTTTCGGGGTCGCAGGGGTCTGCTGGAGCCTATCCCAGCGCGTTAAGGCGAGAGGCAGGGATACACCCCAGATGGTCGCCAGCCAATCGTGGGGCACACACACCATTCACACACCATTCACTCTCACACTCACACCTATGGGCAATTTAGAGTTTACCAATTAACCTGAGCATGTTTTTTGTATTGTGGGAGGAAACCGGAGTACCCGGGGAAAACCCACGCAGACACGGGGAGAACATGCAAACTCCACACAGAAAGGCCCCAGACCCAGGCCCAAGGCGGGTCTTGAACCTGCGACCTTCTTGCTGTGAGGCAACAGTGCTACCCACCGCACCACCGTGTCGCCCTGATTCAAAGGTAATCTCATTAAATATAAAATGAATAAACTCCTCTTTAGAAATAAAAATTCAAAAGAAGTCAAAACGCAGATTTTACATGTTATAGTCCCATATGGTTGAAAGGTAGATTTTATTATCCTTTTGAAATTCTGTCCCAACTGAACTGAATGTTAAAGCAGGGAGCAGAAAACAAAAGTTGCACACACAATAGACATAATATACACGTTATGTAACCTGGGAAACGGACCTTCAGGGTGTGTGTGGTCCTGAGGTCGGCTCCTCATAGCTGGAGCATCTGTGATGAAGCTGCGACCGCTCACACACACACTGCTGAGGTTTGGCCAGGCGGGGGCGCTGGTCCTAGCATCTGAGAAGGAAAGCAAATACATTTACTATGTTTGTAAAGTTATATCACATGGCAGGTTTAAAAAAAAAAAAATTATGTTATACTGTGTGTGTGTGTGTGTGTGTGTGTGTGTTTGTTCGTTTCACCAAACAGTTTCAGAATTTCCTGATTCGCCCTCATCAGCGTCAGAGACACTCCAGCCATCTCCAGCGACGTCATGAAAGACCCGTACATCGCCCTGGTAACCACCACCCCGCGACCCTCTGTAACCGTGGAGACCGTGAAGAGATCACATTCCAGGACACTCGCCATCGGAGAGAGGTCAAAAGGTCAAAACTTTTCATGTATACTTTAACCTGAGAACACAGGCTGTAGTTACCTAGATATGTGATGGCAGATCTCGTAACCACGGCAACCTCAAGACAGGACAGGGCTCCCAGGTTGTTCACGCACAGTACCACACTGTCACCTGCATCAGGACACACACACACACACACACACACACACACACACACACACACACACACACGCACGCACGCACGCACGGTCGCTACAGACACGTAACGCCATTATAAAAAACTTTATGACAGATCATCCTAAACGTACCAGGATTCAGGGCCAGATGTGATTGGCTGTCAGGATTGGTCATGTGATCTATCATGGTCTTCACCACCTCATCTGCAGACAAAACCTGTTTGAGAAGATAAATTGATAATGATGATCTTTCTTTGTATAGCACTTCTCATACATAAAACGTCATAAAAAGAATAAAATAAGACCATAAAAAAAAACAACAACAATATAAGGTAAAAAGAAATAAATACTAAATTATTACTATAACTAAATCTGACTCACCTTTGACCTTTTGATGCCAGGTTCACCGTGGATTCCTGCAGAGGAGGAAAAGCTTATTGCTGACTAGTTTGTAAAATAAATTCCAATGTGTCATCATATTAATTTCACTTATTTGATTGTTTAAAACAGGGAAAGTGTACAGTAAATATATTGCACAGGGCTGATTTCCATCCTTAATGTTGTCCGTTGGCATTTATACATGAACATATATATAGTAAAGTAAAGTTGTAGGTCCTTGTGACTGAAACATATGATCAGGCATCATGTGCTGCTGCAATTGAAAAAGTAGAACACTGCAGCAGCACACTTCACCACAATAGGGACATTGTTACCTACACGTTTCTAAAAGAGAAAAAAGGTGCTGTTGACTTTTTCAAAATGTCAAATAAAATTCCATTCACCTCAATTGTATTAAGATGGAGACAGATACAGTTAAAAAAAAATGAATGTGGGAGAACTGACTTTTAGTACTTAAATGTAAACTGTATGATCAATAAAAACATTTAATTGAGTTCAGAACCAGTGGATGTATAATCTAAACTCCAGAGTGTTGTCTTTACCCAATCCCAGCTCCATGTCTCCTGGTGGCAGCTGGAACGACGGCAGGCAGCCAGGAACGCTGCAGGGAGACAGACTCACCCCCAGAGTGCCTGGAAAACACAAAAATGACATTGAGAAGTGTCCTGGTGCCGCTGGGCTGAGCGGGCAGGTGAAGGAGACTCACCGATCCCCTTCAGAGCTTCCGTCACCATGGAAACAATCTGGTCCAATGAGCAGCCTTCTTCTGCCAATGCACCTGCCAGCTGAGAGAAACAGGGCACAGATATTTAAAGGCTGCAATTATTTTTTTTTAGTAAATATACAAATAAATATTTAAAAAATGCTGTAATGAGTTAATACACATCTGTCTTCTTATCCCATCTTAATTAAAAATGGTTCAACAGAACAACTAGAGAACTAAACTTTGATAAACTAAAAGGACCAATATGTAACATGTCATTTTTTGGTTATTTATCTTGTTGTTTTGATTCAGAGCAGCAGAAAATATACATTCTGTACATTTGATAGCTTTTTCTATACATTTTATTATTAAATATCTAAACACTGCATCTCTTATAATTTGCCATTTATTTGCTTATAATATATATTTTTTGTTGCTTCTGTTTTCTCAGTAGATGGAGTTTGCTCTAAAAACTGAGCAATATGCTGAGAGACGTTAAACTACTATTTCCATCTCTGTTTAAAGTAAGTGTTATTCCTAATTTTTTTTTCCCTCTAATTCAACATGCCATTAAAAGATAGACCGTAATTTACATGTCTAATTAAGTGTAATTTCTATTACAACATGATCCAATTACAACATTAATGTAAATCAAATGTGAAATCATTAAACATAGATTAATGTAAAAGGTTTAAATATTATCCTCCATATTAATCTACACAACGATTTTTTTAATTTCTTAATTATGACAAATGACAGTAATTTAATTTTTCTTTCCCCACCTTGTGTACGAGGACGGTGCCACACAAGCCTCTCCTCCCCGCCTTACTCGGCCGGTCAAAGGCGCAGTCGTCTGCCACTATCACCATGTCGACAGCGACGCCGTGGTTACGGGCCTGTTCCGCTGCTAGGCCGAAGTTGAGGCGGTCGCCGGTGTAGTTCTTCACTATGAGAAGAACCCCGGAGGCTCCTGGGAGGGAGGAAGAGTGGTAGTCTTCATCATTTATCTACTTCTTTATTTCAGAGCCCTGATATTTGCTGCCTCAGCAGCCACTGTTCTTCCAAAATACCAAAGAAAACACACACATCACATATATTTATATATATATAATATTGATGAATAATAATAAAAAGAATAAAACAAGAAAATTGTAATAAGTCAAAAAAGAACAAGCTATATGTTAAATGTTAAATTTGATTTAAAATGTATAAATACCAACACACATTTTTCTTAAAATTTAGCATCAATCTATAATAAAAGGAATCTATATCATTCCATAAATGTGTCGCATGTCTCGAGAAACATTCATCCGATCCACTTCACACTTGGAAATCCAGTGTTGGAACGGCGGTGCTATAACACACACACATTCCAGGGAATGAATGAATGAATATATATATATATATATATATATATAGCCATTGGCACACGATTCTTTCCTCTATTTTATTATCAATTTTCATTGATATTTTATAGATTACAGGCCATTTTTTTGTATTATAATACAAGCCTGAAGGACAAAGTTATAGACAAATGTTTGTGAAACAATTTTTTGCATTGGATTT
The DNA here is from genome assembly GCA_036785175.1 of Eupleurogrammus muticus. Taxonomy (NCBI): domain Eukaryota; kingdom Metazoa; phylum Chordata; class Actinopteri; order Scombriformes; family Trichiuridae; genus Eupleurogrammus; species Eupleurogrammus muticus. The sequence continues at coordinate 17,443,245 of JAYKQN010000017.1, read as the reverse complement.
CAAAATAAAAGTCAAGTCCATTTTTTGGTATTTGTTGTCCTCAATATAGGAGGCTGAAGTCAATACACATACTTTAACTTAACAAATGTGGGAATGAAATTTAAAAAAGGGGGTTGCAGCCCAACCCCTTGTTGTAGCATTTGAAAATTCCTGCACGGACACTTATAATAAGTTTAGTCTTTATATCCCATGATAAATGTGTTTTTTACCTGCTGTGTGCAGGCTGAGAACAGCAGCCAGGATGCTGGCGGGAGGCGGTGACGCAAACACTCCGCCGGCCACAGCTGCCGACAGCATCCCTGGACCAACGTAACCTGCAGGAGACGGGAAGCAGGTCAGCATGGACAGCACGTTAAAAAAACAACTCACATTGCGGGGATGGGTTCCTACCGGCGTGCGCGGGCTCGTGTCCCGACCCCCCCCCTGACAGCAGGGCCACCCTGCCCCTCAGCTGGTCCAGGTCGGAGCGCAGCACCACCCTGTGGCCCTCCAGCAGGGACAGGCCCCCGCTGGCCCTCACCAGGCCGTGGAGCGCCTCGTCCACGCAGCCGTCCACCGAGTTCAGCAGCTTCCTCTGGGGCTTTAACAGAAATACAGAAATTAACGTAGAAATATGCAATATCAAATGTCTTGTGGTGCTTCTAACTGGTTTTAACAAGTAGCTGACTTCATTAAATGTCAACATTGTTTATTCTGCACTAAAGCTTAAGATGATTAATTGATGATTAGTTGATTAATATCACATTAATCACTAACTATTTTGATAATCAATTACCCGTTTTGAGTCATTTCTCTGGTTCCAGCTTGTTTTTTTATTCTTCTAAACTGATGATCTTTTTGTTGTAGACTGTTGGTCTGGACAAAAGATAGTAATTTATCTTCAGCTTTGGGATACAGTGATCGACCTTGTACCATTTTATGCAATTGCACATTTTATGCCATTTTTCGACGATTCGTTCCAATAATCGATAGATTAATCGATTATCATATGTGCTCCAGTAGACCAGTAGAAAGTTCCTGCAGCATTCTGACAGGTGGACTCTGATCTGTGCTGAGGGACTAGTGTGCGGCACAAAGCCAACAGCAGCAATCCGATTAATCACCGATTAATCGTCCTTCCTGTCGGCAAACACACGCACACCGACCGCTGATCGATAACCAATAATCACAAACCGTCGTTTACCTCCATCAGGACTCTCGTCGCTTCTTTCACCGACAGTGCAGAGTCAAGTCAGCCAGATTAAGTCAGGGTGACACCGGATGTAATACGATTCTGCCTACAAAATAAAAGCATGTATTTATCTGCTATAAAGCCGCTTTGCACAACTACAGTAAGCATGAACATTATAATAATGTATGATTATATAATGTTAAATATAAAGAAAAGACCTGGCGTTTTATCTTTTGATAAAATCAAAGCCTTCATTATTGTAATGTTTTATTTTGAAACTACCAGAGGAACGCTTTAATTGACTTATTTTTTATTTCCGGTAAAAGTAGAAATGATTTCTGAACAGTTGTAGTGGAGTTATACATCTCTCTCTCTTTACTCTTAAATATAAACCTTTATTTATATTAATAAACATCATGTCTATGACTTATTATACTTAAATACATTAGGATTTAATTAGTTATACTTCTTATTTTAGTACTAAAATTAATTATGTAGATTCAGTGAATGTAATTCACTTCAATCAATTAATCGACAATCAGCCCTAGAGTAAGATTTTACACAGTTTAATCAGAGTTTACAGAAGCTGCCTAATAAACTTTTATTTAATCCGCAATAAGGCTGTGACGATTAATCTACTAGTTGTCAACTATCACATTAATTGTCAACTATTTAAAAAAATCCTTTTGAGTCATTTTTATGAAACAAATGTCCGAATTCTCTTAGTTTCAGCTTCTCAAATCTGATTATTTTGGTTTCGTTAGTCTTCTGTTACAGTAAAGTGATGATCTTTGGGTTGTGGACTGTTGATCTGGACATTTTAGGTTGAATCCCAAATTTTTGGTCATTTTTACATCATTTTATGAAACCACGACTTCAATAATCAATAGATTAATATTATTATTTATATAAAGAGTTTGTGAAACTATGTATATTATATTGATAGTGTGCATACTGACAATATATATGGATATTGTTTTATTACCTAGGCCTAATATAAGTTATATTGATGAACAGGAGCAGTTATTATAGGGATTTTTAAACTTATTGCTTTTTTCTCTGTTGCTGTATGCTGCATTGGAATTTATTTTTTAAGGATAATACATATATATTATTTTTTTTTAATTTAGAAATATTTTTTTTTATTTTTATACACCTGTTTTTAAAAGAAATCAAATGTAAAGTAAAAAATAGTGACGCTGTCCTTTATTGCTCTGTGCATTCGGGCTGCAGCGTGAACAGCATCGAACCAACCCTCCGCGCCGCCGCTGCCGCGTGACGCACCGAGCCCCGCAAAGCCAGTCCACTTCGGCTCAGCTCGGAACCGGCCGGAGCAACATGCAGGATGGCGAGTGTGGAGACAGCCGCCGAGCACGAGCGAATCCTGCGGGAAATCGAGAGCACGGACACCAACTGTATCGGGCCGACCCTCCGGTGAGTACCTCCCTCCCTCCCGGTGCGGACGAGGGGTTGACAAGGGGCGGCTTGTCCCCCCGCAGTTTTGCGGGTGCCGCTCGGCTGGAGACAGCGAGCGGCTAGCCGCCACTTAGCCCCCCCTTTAGTTAGCGACTCTTTCGGGCTAGCTCAAAACTTTACCGTCCCTGCGCCCATTATCGGACGGCTAGTTCGGCAAAAACGTTAAACGCCGGGGCTTAACGTTTAAGTCCCGCCGCCTCCGCCCCTTGTTAGGCGGCTCTTTTCCTTAATTCCCCCCTGACTCGACAACTGTCACCGCCGGTTCTCACGGCACCAAAGTGTGTCAACTTGTCCGCGGTGTGTGTCGGTAACTTCGGGGCTAGCGTTAGCCTCGTTAGCTCAGTCATTGACGTTCTGCTCAAACAAGCCTAACAAACCGGAGTCGAGAATTGGTGTTGTTGTTTCCAACTAAAAACACGCTCGTTAAAGTTTGTAAACTCGTGTGCGGATGTTTTTATTTTTTATTTATTTGTTTTGTTTTCCTAAAGCTGTCAGTTATCTGTTAGCCTGCTAGGCGGCTAGCAGCAGCAGATACACCGAGGAGTGTCGAGCCCCCCAGCCCGGAGCCCTGCCTCGGTCTGCGGGCGAAAAGAGCGGAGGAATTGTAGGAATTTTCATTATTTAGCACCGGAAAAAGACTCTGATTCTTACTTCTCAGTTATCGGAGAGTGTTTGCTCTGTAATGTGGAAACTTGTTCTTGAAAACAACGACGTGTTTTTGCCATTATTGTTCACTTTTCCTGGGTTTTAATTATCAACTTTTGCTTTCGAGATAAATTCGTGGTTTTAAAATGACAAAAAAATCAACTCGATGTAGTTTTACTTTCATCTTCATCATCTCTCTGGGGCATTAATGTTAGAAAACAACAGGTTTCATTAATATTAATGAGCCTCTCCTACATGACTGATTTGAATGGTGTTGGCTGTGACGTCACAACTTTACGGAAGTTCTGACGATCAATATATATGTATATATCAGCAATGTCCACCTCATCATTGCAGTAAGAAATAGTTCAATATACCAGGGCTGCACCTACCTGCTGCTCTATTGATTATTGAATTGATCAATCAATCATGTGCCCCAAAGCTAAAGATTCAACTTTAAAATGTCTTTTTTTTGTCCCGAACCCAAATATCATCTGTTTGTTATTGCAGAAAACTAAAGAAACCAGAAAATAACCAGATTTGAGAAGATCAAACCAGATAATTCGACTTAACTAAATAATCAATTATCAATAATCGACTTATTTCTCAGCTCTACAATATTATATCTATAGTTTTACCCAATGTTTGCTTTGAAAAAAAGAACAATATTTGGCTCATAAACATCATATTTCCCTTAATATGATAATGGATCAATCAATTAATCAAACAGCCAGTCATTAAATATACAAATGATCAATCAAATTTAATATAAATTAGGTACATTCAGCATTTTTTCGCTGGTCGTTATTACTTATCAATATTCAAATATATCGATATCAAATATTTTATATCAATATATGTTGCAATATATCACCCTCTCCTACATTTACATATTAAAGTAGGTCATTAAGTAGTAAATGCCCCCCACAATTTTAAACAAAAATATCAATATCGATCAATATATCGAAGCTGCAACTTCTAGCAAATTGACATGTTGAAAATGGCAACTTATATTTGTATCAGTGATATAATATAGTCAGTATTTTTCTTATATTGTACTTTGTGGGTTTTTAGGAGCATAAGCGACTGACTACAGTATTTTTTTTAGCAGAAACGATAACTTCTCTTTATAAGTGTTTGAAAAGGTCATGGTGAGTGAGCTAAAATCTAATAAATATACTGAAGAATAATGACTCCCAATATGTGAGCTGTCATCATTTTGTCACAAGAGTGCAGTTCCCGATTGGCCCGGGTACTTTCTAAGTTTTTTGAAAGCGTCTGCAATGGTGAGAAGTCCAAGATACCACCAGACTGCATCTTACATCCGACCCTGTAACACTGTTATACAAACGAAAAAGGCCCAAACGTGACAAAAACTTCCTCTTTGTGGCTAAATGTTGTATAAACACGGCCTCAGTAAATTATATTATGGTCTGGCTGCGTGAGACTATAAATCCGGCAGGAGGCTTTGAAGTTACCGACGAAAGAGGAAATGGTGATTAGTGGAGGAACCGAGCTATTTCTGGCTCATTCAGTGTGTGTGTGTGTGTGTGTGTGTGTGTGTGTGTGTGTGTGTGTGTGTGTGTGTGTGTGTGTGTGTGTGTGTGTGTGTGTGTGTGTGTGTGTGTGTGTGTGTGTGTGTGTGTGTGTGTGTGTGTGTGTGTGTGTGTGTGTGTGTGTGTGTGTGTGTGTGTGTGTGTGTGTGTGTGTGTGTGTGTGTGTGTGTGTGTGTGTGTGTGTGTGTGTGTGTGTGTGTGTGTGAGTGATTCTCGACCTTCAGTGTTGCTCATTTATTGTCCCCGTAGACCTGTTGAAGGTCGAGTGTGTGTGAATGAATCAGTACCATGGTGAGCGACTCAGGCAGACAACAAGGTTCCTATTTTGTGTTTCACAGCGCACACACACAAACACTCTGCTGTGTGACATCTCATCTCTTCCAGCTTCTCATTTTCTGTCTGACCGAGTCTCTCTATTTCCACTTCAACCACACACACACACATTAAATGCAGTAGGACAGCCTATGTTTGGACCGGTCAAATTTATCATCAGCTATATTTAGCCTCGGGTGATGTTATTTATTTATTTTTAAATAGAAAAACTGTATATCGGATGATGATCTACTGTTACTGTTCCTGTCTGCACCCTTGGATGAGACGATGAACTAGTTTCCCTTTTTGCAGAATCTTACAAGAGCAACAGAAGCTGCTGCTTTACCACTTCACTGGATGTAATTTACCTCTGTTCTGCAGCGATAACAAAAGGAAACGTGCGACTAGAAATTAAAGGTAGCACCGTGTTTTTTGCGTCGCGGCGAGCAGGTCGAGGCGGGCTGCAGCATTCCTTCCTGACAGCAGGATTAACGGTGAGGCCGGCCAACGCCCTCAGGTTATAAATGGCGGCATGAGTCTACAAGTTCCTCATCATGGGACCACTACGTTATGTCCTATATCACACGGGTGATGACGTGGCAGGCGGATTTCCATTTAGGAGTCCGTGGTCGCTAAGGGTTTGATGATGATGATGACCAATTTTATACCTTATGTTTGTCAATTACAGATTCACATTCACTTTATTATTTGTCCTTTGATTTGGTGTGCAGCAGGTAAATATACATTGAATAGATATACAAATATACAACACAGTTGCATGTTGAGAATAGTAAAGTGTGTAGAACCAGTGAATGAAAGTACTTAAAACCATACATCATATAGAATGCGTAAAAGCATCTGAAAGATTCATCATAGTTGTTGTCATATAGTTTGAACATTATAAAATGCATTAAAGCATCTGAAACATAGCTCAGTTTGCAATGCATAAAACTACAGTCATGCAGTAATTCAATATTAATTTCCCTAATATGGGATTGATTGCAGCACAAATTAGGAAGTTGAATCTTCTCACCTCTGTATTAGAGACTATTATTGGTTTTGGAGATTCATCCACACATATTGGTTGTGTTTGCACATCTGTGTGTCAGATAGAGGATTGAGCAGTGGCCTTCTAGTGGCTTTATGTGATTGATGCAGTTTGTAGTAGAATCGCCGAGTTCATCTCTGTTCTCTGACTCATTTATGCCAGTTTGACACCAAAACAACTGCACATGGTTTTGTTTCATTCACTGCTCTGTCCATTCATAAGTCTTTTAAATGACTGCAAGTAGATTCCTTAGCGAAGGTCGCATTGGTTTTTGAAGGCCTCTTCATTCACTGATTGCGTCGCCCCGGCAACGGGTCGCGACCTCTCGCCGTGTTCCTTATCTGTGTTTGTCTCCGGCTGAGTTCACGCTAATCTAATCTGTCAAAGAAAAAAAAAAAAAAAAAGAGAGATTTGTGTGTTCACGTCAGCCTGCGTTGTAACGGCGTGCGGCGGGTTCGTCTGGTCAGATTTAGCCTTTTAATGACAGGGCAGATCCGTGGGCCTGCTCCTTATGTGGCTTCTTCCACTGTGGTCACAAAACAACAAGTATGTATACCCAACTGTTGCAAAGGCTACTTTAATAGTCAATTAATATAATTGAATAGTTGTTTGGTTCATAAAATAGTGTAAAATGTCGATCACTGTTTCCTTACGCCTGAAAATGCCAATGATCCACTACCCAAAGATACACTAATGAAACCAGAAAATAATCAGATTTAAGAAGCTGGAACCAGAGAATATTGACATTTTCTTGGTGATTAATGAAATAGTTAATTAATCAACTCATTTCCTGCTTTTCTTGTTTTCTTTGGTCTTCTATAATGGCTTGATGATCTTTTTAAAAAGACATTTTAGTTGGCATCTTTAGCTTTGTGAAACAGTAATTGTCATTTTTTTAATGAAAATTATGAATTGATTACTTGTTTCATTCATCAATAGATTAATCAATTATCAAAATAGTCTTCAGTTGCAGCACCAGTTACCAACAAATCCCATTTTTATTTAAATTTCATAGCATTTATTATACAGTAAACAAAATCCAAAGCAATAAATCACCATGTAAATCAACCTGCTCATTTTAAATACTATAGAATAAACTTTTGGATCAGGACTCTGTTTCTGGAGCTTTTAAACACATCTCATGGTCTTCGGCAGAGTTTTTTACTGTTATCACATGATCAGCACAGAATTTGGACTTTATTGATGTTTCTATGGGTGTGTTGACTCTGGCTCGATGACCTTTGACCTCTTCCAGGTTGATGCTGTGAGTTGTGTTTGGTATTTAAAGATGATGATGATGAAGTGTCCTATTATAAATTTAATTTTAGTGGAATTCAGATGGATTATAGGGGTAATAACATGTTTTCTTTTTATCAATTTCTGTTTTAAAAATTATTGATCCAAAGCAAATTGTGATGAACAGTATATATGTATTATTAATTCAATATCAGTCATGTTGCAAAGGTGGAGGAACAAGAACTTCAGTGTGTGTCTGAAGGTTGAACAAGTCGGAGAAGAACCTGCCACAAGCTTGTTAGCGCGCACACACACACACACACACACACACACACACACACACACATACCCTACCGAGTCATTGGACTGTAACTGTGAAGAAACATTCACACACATCTTATTTAGCCAGCTGTCACACAGTCTGCAAACAACTATTTGGTGAACACGCACACACACACACACACACAGCTGTTAATAATGATGTCATAACTGAGAGCAGCTCTGTGGATCTTTTTAGGGTCATTGCTCCTCGTCCTTCCTCCTCTTGTACACGATTTACATTAGGGGTGAGATTGCGAAGCAACTTACGCTACGTATTGCGATACAAAAAAGAGACCGGTTTACCCAAATGTAATTTTTATTCTGCTGTGGTGCATCATTTCCGCTGACATGCAGCTACATATGCTGAAAGTAAATTAATAAACATAACATACATAACACTACTATTGATAGCAACATTGATAACAACTAACAATTAACATTGATAGCAACTCACCCAGATTTTGTCCACTGTGGCTGCCGTACAACACTGTGGTTTGCAGAGCATGTCAGCGTTGTATAGGCCTGTGTTGCCCCTCGACGTCCACCCATCACATGTAATGGAATCGATTGCACGCCGTTTTACCTCCGCATACAAACTCGGCCTCACCGCATTTTCCTCATCGCATTAAGTCTTTGCCTATGTGGGATATCAGTGCTGCTGTGATGTTGAGGGGAATATCGCCTGAAACCTACTTGTGTAGTGCTACTGTTAGCATTCTTTGGTTGTGAGTTGCACGCGTGATGTCGGGTCATGTGGAGGTGCAGATTTGTAGTGTTGCCGCAGTACTTAATTTCCATTCTGCATACTTGTTTTTTGCATACTGCGTGTGCCCTGTCCGGGTCCAACTTTTCATGTTTTTTGTTAAATCCGAAAATGCTCCCAAACCTGTGCCTTGAATTTGGCTGGGGGCGGAAAACAATTTCTTGTCTCGGTCTTCGTCCATGCTTTTGCATCCATTGATATCTTATCCGCATTTTTTAAAAATTATTATTTTATTATAAGCTTTAAAGGAATCTTGTTATTGTACTTAGAAGATTATGGAAGTGGAAGCTCTTCAGTTTATTTATATCCCACCTTGTTAGCATCTGTTTGCGTTCCCACATCCACCATATGAGCATGGGACAGGAGCACAGGTCACTCTCTGCTAATCTTAGCCGCTCCTCGGCATCAGGAAACCAGCTATTGTTCAGACACTTCACAGGGGACTCCAGTCTTTCTACAAACCTTTATTGTTCACTGGACGGCAGCACAACATGTCCGGTCCGCTTCGACCCCTCAGTGTGAGACGGGAGAAGCAGAAACACCCAACAACGCTAATCTGGATTATAATTAATCTATAATCGCCCAGACAGTTGACACCACTCATGGCATGCATCCTCATTCTTTAACACGTTAAATCAGCAGCCTTTAATATAATAGGGCCCCTAAGTGTCTAACTTTCTCACAAAAATAATGTGCAGCTTTACTATTACTTGATTACTAGATTAATTCGAAACTATTTTGATTGATTGATCGATCAATTTTACAAATTTTTGACCCTCTATTACATGAAATATCACTATATACATATACACATACACACACAACCGAAGTCTAAGTAATCAATCAATCATTTTAGGTTGAATCATCAGGTTAACAGAGACTGATATTTTCCATCATTTGTATGAACTAAAAAACTAAATAATTGATTAATAAACTAAAAACTTATATAAAATCAAAGATGCACATCTATAATCAAAACCATTTTACCTGTAGAAATTAAACCCCTCTGCAATTTAAAGCTCTTCCAGCACATTATTAGTAGCATCATTAGGTTTGAGGGACATTTATTCCATTTGTGGATTCATCACAGGATTGATGATCACAGGATTTTACATTTTCATTTTTGACTTTTCCACTGTTGTATCTGGTGTCATTAACACACAGTGTGTTTGTGTGTGTGTGTGTGCTTCTAAAGAAAGCTCCATTGTACAAGTTGGGCATTTCCTGGTTGACCGGAGAAGGGGGTGTGTTTGGGGGGGTTAAGCATACACAGGTATGTTTATGTGCTGTTTTTGAATGGGGAAAGTACACAGGAAGGACCGTGATGATTATTACAGACACACCGTCACACTCACATTACGTTTAGTCTCATTGAGAGAGACGTTTAATGCAGATCTTTCCATAAACTAATTATTTTCTGCATGGAATGAAACATGTAGAATGTGGTGTAGTATGTAAAAAAAATCAACTTTTGATCATTTATAGTATTAAATGCATGATGTTGAGTCAATTGTTTAATTTTTTTTGTTTAAAATTTTACTTTGAACCAATAGAAAATGTTAAAAATCAGTTTATTTTTCATATAGTCATTTTTTTGCCGATTTTTAGTAACTTTTTTCAACTTCCAATATTAAGTTTTAAAAATTGTGCTGTTTCCCCATAGCAGCTAAGGATCATGGGAGATTGCCGTCCAAATCCTGACTTTTTTAAATAGATTAACTCTAAGAATATATTAAATTGAATTAAATATTAAAAATGCTGAAAACTCTATTGAGGTAGGCGATAATCTCCAGAGAATAAAACCTGCTGCCAGTTGTGACTCTATACAATTCTAATCCTGTTGTGATTATTGGTGCAGTAACGCCCCCTGCTGGACATCTGCTGCACCTGCTTCATCCTAATTTACAGTCGATGCAATTTTCAAAGCATGGCACATATGACATTAAACAAAAAAACAATATTAAGATATAATCGGTTCATCCTTATCCATATATAATAAACCAATATTTGGTATGTAATATATGTCTATATGGGTTATCTTTGTGTAAATTGATTAGTTGTAAGCTATTACATTAATTTTCAGTTTTTTCAGTCTTCTATAATATTAAAGTGATGACCTTTGGTAAAATTATGTCTTAGACTTTGGGAAGCAGTGATGGACATTTTTCACTATTTTAGCTTCAGCTTTCATCTTGAAGTGAAAAACCTAACTTTTTTTTTTCCCCTTCTCCTCCAGGTCGGTGTACGACGGTCAGGAACATGGCCTCTTCATGGACAAGCTGGACGCACGGATCAGGAACCACGACCGCGAGATCGAGAAGATGTGTAACCACCACTTCCAGGGCTTCGTGGACTCCATCACGGAGCTGCTCAAAGTGCGGGGGGAGGCCCAGAAGCTGAAGGTGAGAGGAGGAGCAGCGAGGAGGAGGAGGAGGGGGGGGGGCGTCTCCAGGCCTTTATCTAACCTGTTGATTTTACCTGTCGCAGAGTCAGGTGACGGAGACCAACAGGTCCCTTCAGGATGAGGGCAAAGAGGTACGTGCGCTCACCGATTACTGCGTCCTCCAATCAGGACGCGGCTCCGCCCGCCTCACTTCCTGTTTCTATCTCCTCTCAGCTCATGAACTCCATGGAGGAGCTGAAGCAGTGTCGCGTGCAACAGAGAAACATCGCGACCACCATCGACAAACTGACACACTGCCTGCCGGGTAACACACACACACACACACACACACACACACACCCTCACACACACACACACCCTACGGAGTCATTGGACTGTGATTGTGAAGACACATTCACACAGTTTAAATCTTGTGAATCATTTGTTTTCCAAAATGAAACCAAAAAGAGAAAATATTTTATTTTAAATAATATTTGTTCCCTAAACCAAAATGAAAGAATTCAGAATTTCTTTTTCCAGATTTCAATTGGGAAAAAAAGGGGTTCTGGTTTCTTCTTTTTTTTTTTCTTCAATTTTATTAACAATTTAAATTGTACAGGATATGAACATAATATATAAATAAATAAGTAAAAAAAAAAAAATATATATATATATATATTATAGAAATATTAAATAAAAACCAGGTCAGATAGTTTCAGAGCAGTTAAATTAGATTAAATTAGTAGTTAATAGTGATTTAAAGTGGACATCAATTCCATAAAAAAAAAAAAAATATTTAAATAGTGATGGTGAATTTAGAAATTTATATTTATGCATATGAAATTGAATGAAGGTTAATAATATAGCTACATTTAAAATAAGTAATGACATTTTTTTCTTTTAATGTTAATTGCACGTGTCATTTTACATTGTATATCGTTTTTTTTAATAATGGTACCAGTATTTATTACTATATGGGGAAATGAATAAAGTAAATGAGTACATGTTCGAGTTTGATTTCATAAATGGTGGCTCTGGTTTCATGGAGTGTTGATCTAAAGCAAGTTGAGTCTTTTCTGTTCACACAACTACGTCTGATGAAATAGGAAACACTCGTTATCCCATTGATTGATTGATTGTAGGAATAAAAATCTCTCTTTGCTTCCTGCAGTCCTGGAGATGTACAGCAGACTTCAGGAGCAGATGAGGGCAAAAAGGTACGTCAGCCTTTCATGTCGTCGTCTCCCATCCTCCAGGTTCCTGTAGGTTGACGACAGGTGTAGAACGCAGTGAGCTGGTCCTCAGCTTTGTTTCAGCAGGTTAAGACGGAGGTTGTTGATGCTGAAAACTGAAAACTGATGCACGAAACAACAGCTTTTACCAGGAAATGGAGCTGTCATATAGGCCTATTTCCTTAATTCTGCTCCACTATCAGCTCTAAACTTAGAGGGAACAAAATATTTGATGTAAATAAAGTCTTCTGACTTTTTAAAGTGTTCTATTTATGGTTGATTTTTTATTTTTACAACCTTATAACTGCAATGAACGGGCTCACAGACCAAATTTTAAAAGGAGCGTCCTGTAAATGAAAGGTTAAAGTTTATTAACATTATACTCTTTGTAGTCTGCTTATTATAATTAGAGTTGAAATGATTTGATGATTTACTAGTTACCATCATGTCAAAGATTTTTAAGCATGAAAGAAGCTTCTTTTCAATGTTCTATGATCATATTAGATCATGTATTTTATATATTTTTAGCCAAAACAGGATATCTAAACAGTTTTTGACATACAAGTATGTATTGCAGCTTTACATAAAACATTTAAAGCATTTAAAGAAACCTGTTATAAAATGACATTTAGATGCAATTAAGGACAAATAAAATGCTCACAGTGCAGTGTAGGGAATATATATTTGATTTAATAGCATGTAAAACCAAATATATGGTGCAGCTATCTTTCCTATTTCCTTATATTTTATTTAATTTTATCGTCTATTCAATCTACTCTTTTTGCAGTATTTATGCTGTTGCTAATGCAATTTTCCCACTCTGGGATAAATAAAGGATTATCATTCAATCAATCTACCTTGCAGATTCCCAGATCTGTGGATCTTAAAAACTGTATACTACTCTATATTACTAGTTGTATTTTCTCCTATCCTGCCTGACGTGCCGCCACTAGATGGCGCTCCAGCCTTTAGAATAACCGGCTCTCCTCTCCCCCTCCCTGCCCTCGTCCTGACCCGTCGACTGCAGCAGCCCGGTTGGTCATAAATTTGTTGTTTGTGTGTTTTTCTACTTTCTCTCTCTCTCTCTCTGTCCCGCGGCTGC
>JAYKQN010000017.1:17397500-17422500 GCA_036785175.1 Eupleurogrammus muticus | reverse complement strand
TGCGTCTTTTTTTTTCCGCGCTGACGTTTCTACGCCTTTCACTCTTTCGGGGCTGCCCGTCGTGTTCATTTGCATGTGAGGGGGAAAACCCTAGAAAACGTTAGAATAAAGAACGTTGTGCGAGAGAAAACGAGACTCTTCACTTCACGTTCACGAAGTCTGTGCCGTTCCCTTTGATTCTTGTGGATTACTCTGCCGTTCTCACCGTCCTTTATGCGTCATCGGGTTGATTGAGATTTGGAGAATCGGTGAAAAGACTCTTCGTTGGAGTATTTTTAGAGATTGTGTGCAACCTATTCTTCTTTCTTGAGCTGAGAGGGCACAGCTTGGCACATTATCCCCCCCCCCCACCTCATAACCTCATCTGCAGACTTTCCACTCATTCTGTTTTTGACTTATTGTGTTATATGACTCATTAGTCTTCTATGTGTATATGCGAGTGGGCATCAGATCAAAGATGTCATTGTATTCCCCCAACTTCTCTGATATCGCGTTCTTCCGGGGTTTGAACACCAGTTTTTCTCATTAACGGCTCAAATCGAGGCACTTGCGGCCTCTGACGCATTAATTGACGTCCTTATCGGCAGATTCGAGCGCGCCAGGTCGGTGTACGTGCTGGCGCCGGCGGGCAGAGGAAGCCGCCGCATTCACCCAGGTCTTCTAAAAAGGAGCCTGAGGCGGATCTGGGTGTGGGATTGGAAAGACGCCTCAATAAGATCTCGGAGGGGCTTTCCCCACTAGCGTAGCACGGTTTTCCCACAGAATCCTCTTTGGTGGCCATGGTGCCAAGCGGGATCGGCCGTGGGAATGAGTAGCCTGAAGAACATCAAGCGTGAGCAGCGTTTCCAACATATTTGAGTTCCTGTCATTAATGTTCATATTTATTATGTGGTAAAACAAGTTCAATTATCTTGCAGTAATAAATAAAGAACATATCTTGAAGGTAGAATTGGGCGTTTCTATGAGGGCACTTTGTTTTGGATACGACTTCCACTCATTTGAAACCAAAACTTCCTGCTTCTGTATCGTTCTTTTTTTTATTTTTTTTATTTTTAGTTTTCTTGGTACAACGGTGCCGCAGAGGGAGAAGGATGCCTCATTTCCCATAATACCTGTTTTCCCAGACAGGACACAGGTTGCATCAGACATCACATTGTTCTGTGGAAGAGCTTTCCATTTCCTCCTTTCTTTGTCCCTCCTCGTTGGATTGTTTGTTTTGGGATGTGTCACGAACGTGTTCTACTTGAACATAAAAAAATGTGATGGTACGTAAGGTAAATATAGACTATTATAGACTATCTATTTAAAAATATGTTCAGTTCACATTGTCTTTAGCTTTGTAATAATTTAACTTTTAATTTATGTGTGCTCGAAGGTGCGAGATTGTGGATCAGAGGTGTGAGATTATTACTCAAAGGCGTAAGATTGCGGATCAAAGGTGTAAAATTGTGGATCAAACGTGAGATTATGACTCCACGGTGTGAAAATCACGGATCAAAGGCATAAGATTGTGGATCAAAGGTATAAGATTGTGGATCAAAGGTGTGAGATCAAGGTTCAAAGGTGTGAGATCAAGGTTCAAAGGTGTGAGATTATGACTCAAAGGCGCAAGATTGTGGATCAAAGGCGCAAGATTGTGGATCAAAGGCGCAAGATTGTGGATCAAAGGCGCAAGATTGTGGATCAAAGGCGCAAGATCGTGGATCAAAGGCGCAAGATCCAATATCAAAGGTGTGAGATCAAGAAACAAAGGCGTGAGATCCCATATCAAAGGCGTGAGATCCCATATCAAAGGCGTAAGATTGCAGATCAAAGGCATGAGTTCGCAGATCAAATGCGTGAGATCCCATATCAAAGGCATACGATTTTGACTCAAAGGGGTGAGATCGTGGATCAAAGGTGTGAGATTGCGGATCAAAGGCGTAAAATCCCATATCAAAGGTGTAAGATTATGACTCAAAGGTATGAGATCAGGGATAAAAAGGCCAAAGATAGATGATCAGAGGTGTAAGATTACAGATCAAATGTGGAAGACGATTGATCAAACATGTCTTCTCTCTCTCTCTTTCTCTGTTTTCAAGTCCTCAGCGCTGATTTTCTGTGCTTTTGTTTTTTAAGGTTTCATTGACTCTTCATCCTTCCTGCTCATCCCTTCCTGTCTTGCTATTTTCCCCTCCAGTGTATTCTTAGGTGGTTTGGTAAATCACTTTTTATAGGTCCTTTCCAGAAGGGTGTTTTCACAGGACGAGGAGTGGCTCCAAGGTCTCAACCGGTGACCTCATTATGTTGTCTACAGTTTCTAAGCTTTTCCTGAAAAGGTCTCAAAAAGGGGAATTCGAGCCTTTTATTTGTCACTTTTCCAGAGATGACTGACACTTTGTTTTCTTGTCTGGAAGCTGTTTCTGTTTTATTGCCTGGTGTATTTTTATATCTGTTCTACTTCTCCCTGCTTTGCCGATATTATATATTTGTAGGCAGCTACAAGCAGTTGTGGGCAGTTTCTTAACTAGAATTACCCACTTCTTTTGTCTTCAGGTCAAATAATTGATTAGTTGCCAAACGTTTTGATAATCAACCAATCAATTTGAGTCATTTTTAAAGAAAAGTATGTCCAATTTCTCTGGGTCCAGCTTTTTAAATCAGATTATTTGCTGGTTTAATGTTTCCTATAATGGTAAACTGGTGTTTTTTTTAAGTTCTTTGTAGGCGAAAATAGACATTTTGGGGTAAATCTTGGGATTCAACCTATCAATTATTAATCAATGGCTTTGGGACACCATTATCAACCTTTTGCACACTTTTTATGAACCCAACAATTGATCGTCTGATAAATTTACCATTAAATAATCATTGTTTGCAGCCTTACTTGGCATTTTCATACCACTCTGATCAGGTTTATAGGATCAGATTTTCAAGAAGGCTTAACTGTCTGTTTAATTCATCCATCCATCCATTTTCTATCCCGCTTATTCCCTTTCGGGGTCGCAGGGGTCTGCTGGAGCCTATCCCAGCGCATTTATGGCGAGAGGCAGGGGGATACACCCCAGATGGTCGCCAGCCAATCGTGGGGCACACACACCATTCACACACCATTCACACACACACTCACACCTATGGGCAATTTAGATTTGCCAATTAACCTGAGCATGTTTTGTATTGTGGGAGGAAGCCGGAGTACCCGGTGAAAACCCACGCAGACACGGGGAGAACATGCAAACTCCACACAGAAAGGTCCCAGACCCAGGCCCCAAGGCGGTCTTGAACCTGCGACCTTCTTGCTGTGAGGCAACAGTGCTACCCACTGCTCCACCGTGTCGCCCCTGTTTAATTCAATCCTCCTTAATTGATCTATAAATCAATGGAATGAACTTATTGACCTTTTTCTTTTGTACTGACAGTGGGTGAATGGGGTTGATATTGACCATGCGTATCGCTTCCAGGCTCAGCTGCAGCGCTCTCTGGACAGCTCCGTCTCCACCCAGCCGAGGGCTCTGATTGGCCGACGCCCCAGGAAAGTGGCGGCGGCGACGCCCAACGACGGGCATGGCGGCAGCCCCGCCTCAGAACAGGACTCTGGGATTCTGGACGTGGAGGACGAAGAGGACGATGAAGAAGTGAGGACATAAACACACACATTTATTAGTACTGAATACTATAGCACTGAGTTTAAGTTTTTTTTATCCACAACTTTATTGTTCGTATACGAATTTCGCTAATGTTATTGTCCCCTTCTGGACTTTTGTCCCTTCTCCGTGCACCTTGGAAGTAGTAGAAGGTGTTGCCAGAAACCGCGAGCGACTCTTTGCTCTGTGGATCCGCTTTGAAGCTTCACTATTTCTTTGTTTTAATTTTCTTTTTCAGTCCCCTCGCTTTCATCTCCTCTG
The DNA here is from genome assembly GCA_036785175.1 of Eupleurogrammus muticus. NCBI lineage: Eukaryota > Metazoa > Chordata > Actinopteri > Scombriformes > Trichiuridae > Eupleurogrammus > Eupleurogrammus muticus. The sequence continues at coordinate 17,418,616 of JAYKQN010000017.1, read as the reverse complement.
ACGTGTCCCTTTTTTGCCCCCGGCTCTTTTTTTTTTAAAGGAGGCACCTCTAGTCTGAATGTTCTGCCCGGTTACTGGGATGTCGTCCGGGTCGGTCCCGCTGTCCCCGTGGAGGTTTTTGTGGTGGATCACGTCACTGTGACTATTACAGTGAACCCATAACAGCATGCAAAGCAACACAAGGATCAGTTGTCTAATTACTGATACTAGAATGGAGAAATGCAGGGATTAAAACCTATGTACCGACTGGTCGGTGAACCCTCGCGGGATCCCGGTGGTGTTCACGCTGGAGGAAGCGGAGAGAATGGGGCTTGAACTTGTCACCTCGCCGCTGCCATTCTGTTTTCAGGTCCCTGTCGTCCCCCCTCCTTCCCCCTCCCCCCGCTTATTTACGTCCTGTAAACTCGACTCAACCTTCTTCACGGGAAGACCGTGGCTCGAACAAAAGGCCTGACCCCCGCGGCCGCCCGGGGTTACGACCGCGTTGGCGCCGATGCCTGCGCGGCGATGCCAGCCGCCGCCGGCCCCGCCCCCCTGCCACGCCGCCAGGCCCTTTTTCTTTCCCCTTCCCCTGGTTTACAGTCGTCCCCCCTGTGGGCCATCATCCTATTCTCTGCAGCGTCTTTTGTTTGTTCCCCTCCGCGCCTCCTTTACGTCGACCTCCCGTTCACCTGCTTTTCTTCGCATGTCTCCTAGTTTCTGGCCTACGTCACCGTTTGTCTTTGCGGTCTCGTCTTTCTTTTTTTTTTTTTTTTTTTTTTTCCCCCCTTTTATTCCCTTTAAATTTTCAATTCAAGTAGCTTTATTGGCAGGAACAAATACAGAAAAAAAATGTTGTTACAAAAGTAGATTACAAAAGACTATGTGACATTCATATAAATGTATACCATTAAATACAGTTGTATTTAATAATCTAATAATATATTCATATTATTAGTTCTAGTAGTATTATATCCCATATGTTTAGTACCCAACAATCATATTAATAAAAGTGATAATTATATGGTATAAAATGATTCTAAAGCTAATAAAAGCTAAAATATAATCACTTAAACTTTATTGGCATGAGCAAATTCATTTACATATAAGTGTGTAACATTAAATACAGTTGTATTTAACAATTTAACACATACTATTAATCATCAAACTTAGAAATTATCAAACTGATGGTGAAATAAAATGGAAATATTAATAAAAGAAAAGCAAAAAGTCATATAAGTATGTGTATATATACACATATATAGTATAAATTGATACCAAAGCTAATAAAATGAAAAGGTCCTTCAGATACAATTGAATGAAATTAGCTTTTTGGCATGAATAAATAAATAAAAAAATTATTTTAGCATGTAATAGTATATACTATTACTATATTATATTACAATAACTTCTAATCATATTATGCTAAGTAATAATAATGTTTATATATATATATATATGTGTGTGCTGCAGCACCCCTAGTGGCTGGTAGCAGGAGCTGCATGCAACTTCAAAAAATAATTTTAATGAATTTAAAAATAATAAAATAAAATTAATTCATAAAAATACAAAAAACTTGAAATACACATTTTATTAGGGAAGAAAGCAGATACGGACATTTTTATCAATTTATTCATCATAAGATCATAATCATTATACATTATTAGTACTTAGCATAATATAATTAGAAGTTACTGTATATTATTAGTAAAAAAAAAGTAATTTGTAGTACATAAACAAAAAATGTTAAAGTAATAATGAAAATAAACACAATAAAAAAAGAATAGGAAAAAAATATACATAAAATATGACTTTAAAACTCCTCTCTTTTCACTTTCAGTCATTGCCCTCCGTTTAACCAAGGTTGTATTCTATTTGTATTATATTTCTATCTTGAAGCTAATCTTCTAGATTAAATAGTCCTTTAATCTAATGATTACTGAGGTGTCCTTAGTTTCTCAATTGCGTTGTAGACTATCTTCTATCTGCTGTATATTGCTGTGTGTGTGTGATTATACTTGTTTTTTCTGCAGGTTCCAGGAGCTCAGGATTTGGTGGATTTCTCTCCTGTTTACCGCTGTCTGCATATCTACACTGTGCTGGTGAGTCCGTCCTCTTCATGTCTTTGACTTCATCTCTGTTCATTCCTCCTCTCCTACGTTTTAATCCCTCCTCAACACTGTGAACACTGATACTAACATGCACTTCATGAATTCATGGCTCCATTCATGCACCATCTTGGCGCTTACTTTACTTTAATTGTGTAAAATGTGATCCGATTGTGTGAAATCTTGTTCTTTTGGGGGAAAATAACTATAGAAGGAATTACTGAAACCATTGTTCATTTGGATTTTGTATATTTGTGGCTCCTAGTGGACACTTTATCCTTTAGTCATTGTCTTCATAGTGAAGTATGTTCAGGTTCATGCACATTTTTACCAATAAAAATCCACTGAAAGCAAATTTTCACAACCACACATTCTCTGTAATGTGCATACGTGAAAAATGTTGACATGGACGTTTAACCATTAACATTACCATTAATATAGGGTCCTACTGCCATGAACAACCTGGAGAAATCATGGAATTTCTCGCAATTTCCAGCAAAATGATAAACCTAAATGTTTTTTTTGGGAAAAGTCAAGTACAAATACTTTAACTTGAGTAGAAATGTTGAGTATCTGTCCTTTACTGTTTTACTTTACTTTATATACATATATATCATTTAATTCTGGCTTGTTTCCATGACAAATGTCAAGTCAACGATGTATTTTCTGCCAGAAAGTGGATTAATTGACCTGCTCTGTGCCTTAAATACTTTTTTTCCCCCCTTTACTTTCATCCTTTTCAGGAGATGCAGAACCAATACTTTTACATTTTTATTGAGTAAAAAGTTGAGTAGAAACTCTTTTTAAACCATAGTATCTATACTTTTCACACCTCTGTATCTGGTTCACTTTAAATAGGCCAAATAATAAATGACTAAATTTATTTCTAAGGCACCTTTCATACAGAAATGCAACTCAAAGTACTTCACACCAAAAGTAAAATAAACCATTAAGTTAATATTAAGAAGGGAAATTAAAGACTCATTTAAGATAAGCTGGAAATATAACATGCTATTTAAATAATATAATATTAAAATCAATGTCATTGTTTTTTTCATGTATACACAGATGTTTTAGAGAATGTATGGCCATGAAAGAAGCCTTGGAATATGTATGAACCCTGTGTGTGTGTGAGAAAGTGTGTGTGCATGTGTGTGTGCACACACACTCGCTGGGGTTGTGACCAGGCCAACGCGGCCAGAGGGTCGATGTTGTGTGTGTGTGTGTGTGTGTGTGTGTGTGTGTGTGTGTGTGTGTCTGGGGGGCTCGCTGGCAGGGGGACAGGAAGTGCATGAACTTTGACAGGAAGGAGAAAGTGAACAGGCAAGAGGTGGAGGAGGGGGGGGGGGAGCCAAAAGAAAAAAGGGAGAGTGAGGTTCGAGAAGAGGTGAAGGGGTGAGATAATGGGTAAAAAAGCGAAGAACAAGAGGGGTCAGGAAAGGTTTAGGCGGGTGAGAGAGAAGGGAACGTTTCACCATGAGGGAAAAGAAGGAGAAAGAAAGGAAGTTGAACCCGGAGTCAGAATTCTGACGGCCTTCTGCTTCGGTTCAGGTTTCTTTAACTGTTTTTGTGTGAAGTTTCTGTGATTTCTTCTCTCCTCTATCAATAAAACGTTCGCTCTTAGCTGGGATCAAATCAACTTTGCCCATTAACAGCGAATAATCACCAACATTTTGAGGCTTTTGTGTTTAGAAAATTAAGATTTCAATTTAAAGCAGTATCTTAACTTAAAATGTATTATTAATTAAAAGAGATATTGCAGCTTATGTGTTATATTGTCTTTTTAAAAGAATTAAAAGAAGTCATTTTAAGTCAAAAGCAAACTTTATCTCCCAATATATGAACTGATTAAAGATTGCTGCTTACAGGTCAAGTAGGTACGTTTGGCATGTTTTTTAATAAATTGCCCGTTAAAATGAAAATATTAAACAGTGAACAGAACCTTTTTAATGGCTACAACATGAACAACCACTGTAATGGTCCAGGTAAATGAGGTGTGATGGTAAATGGTGGGAAAATAGAGGTAAAAGTAGTGGAAAGGTAAAAATTTAAAAAAAGCAAGAGCCAGGAAAGATAACTTTCACGGTTTCACACATTTTATTGGAAATAAAATGTCATTTATGTAAGAAAAGCATATCATTTTTAGGGAAATGTATATAGCTTCCTGTAGTGAGGAACAACAAAATACCAAAAATGGACTTTTGCACTTATATTTCGGACTTTTATTTTGAAATGCGACTACACACAGAACAGAACAGAATCATTTTTTGGCTTTTCTCCCTTTTTGTCTGTATGATATAATACAAACTCCTGATTAAAAAAACACTATAAAGCAAGAAAACCTCTTGAAATCTACAATCTGCTGTATTTATTTGTGTTTAGACTAAATTAGATGTACTTTATTATCTATATAGTTGTTTCAGTAGTTATAAAAGAACGGAACTACAAAGTAGAGAAGGTTAAAAACAGAGTAAATCAATCGATAAGGAGAGAGAAGAGAGGGTGAGAGGAGGAGGAGGGAGGTCGCCTGGAGGTTAAAGGGCCAAAAACAGGAAGACGAGGGTGAAAACAAGACGGGGGGTAACTAGGAGGAGGGGGGGGAAGAGGAGCTTAATAGAAGAAGGGATGAAGGGAAAAAGCAGTGCGTTGCGTCTCAGGAAGGTGTTGAAAGGTTTGACCTCTTCACCTCATGAGGTCAACTCCACTCTGTTTGTCTCACACACACACACACACACACACACACACACACACACACACACACACACAGAAACAGAAACACTGTTTTATCCATTAAAGAGCACCGTCCCGGCGGTTTTGAGTGACAGCTCATTGGGCAGAGAAGTGGATTTACCATTAGACGAGAAAATGTCCAGCACGGACACACACACACACACACACACACACACACACACACACACACACACACACACACACACACACACACACAGTCCAGGGAGACTTGCACTACGCTCAGGCACGCGCCTGTAACGGCCTCATTTATTTTTCTAGTAAACCTGGAACGTACAATCCCATTTGCAATCAAGACCTCCACTTTGTTCCTGCTTTTATCTTTCTTCTCCCCTTCTATCCATCCTCTCTCTCTCTCTCTCTCTCTCTCTCTCTCTCTCCCTCCTTCTCTTTTCCATGTTTAAAGTCCGTGTGGTTTTTCCAGTGCTGCCGGAGTCGGGTTTGAACAAAGCTCCTTTTGTTACCCTCGACACACGTCCTGCACATTGAGAAATGTGGACACGAGTTGTGATCAATGTAAACAGGGGACCGGAGCCCAGCTGCATGATGGGAGGAGAGGAGGAGGAGAGGAGCCATCCCTCCATCCCTCCATCCATCCCACTGGTCAGACCAGTACCAGCAGCTTGTTCTGACATGTTCAATCTGATCTTTTTCTTCTTCACTTTCCTTTTCACATTCCTTCATCTGTTCATCTTTCTTTTCTTCACTCCTTCATTTCATTCTTACGGTTTGTTTCATATCTGCAGGTTTTTCTTCTTCTTTCTTGCTTCTCATCCTTTCTATTTCTTTCTATTTTCTCTTTTTATCGTTTATTCCTCCTTTCTTTCTGTCTTTTTTTATTGCTTTTTGTCATCATTTCAATCTCTTTTCTTTCTTTATCTACCCTTCTTTTATTCCTCATTCTTTCTTTCCGTCCTGTGTCTGTGCTTCTTTCTTGTTCATTCTGTCTTTATTTTCTCACGTCTCTGTTTATTTCTTTATTTCTTAATGTTATTCTTTGGTTCCTCGCTCGTGTTTATTTTCATTTCTTTCTCTTGCTCCTTTCTCGTTGCCCGTGTCCATGTTTTGTAAGTTTTGCCATTTGCACCGATGTTCATGTTTTTCTGTCTCCGTCGACTTTTTATTCCGATTCGCCTCCTACGACTTTTTAATTCGTTTGTTACCTTTATTTCCATCAATCCGTCTTTTTCTATTTTACTTTAATTCTCCTCGGGCTCCGTGTTTTCCTTTCCCCTCTCCTTAAGTCTGCGCACGATCCCTGTTTCTCACGTCACACACACACACACACACACACACACACACACACACACACACACACACTCTCTCGGGGGCAGCGATTCCTGCATAATGTACGATGAAGAGTTCACGGCCACTCGCTGCCTCTGCTCTGTTGAATACACATTGTTCAGCCCAGGGTCAAACTGGGAATTAAAAACCCGACATCAAACTTAAACGCGCTTCGACGTTGTGATTTTTTTCGACACATATACAACATTCCTACCTTCTCGCGTTTTTTTATTGTTTCGTGATGTTTTCAATAGACATTGTTCAGCCGAAGGGAACAATTAAATAATTAATGAACGCTGTTGTTTCAGCGCGAATCTCCCCCTCTGGATCTTTTATTTTTAACACGCCGCATGTGTTGTATTTTGGGATGTTTTTGTTTGAATAGCCTTTTGTTTTCAGTCGAGGGCAAAGAGGTTCAGGCAGAATTAAAGCTGCAACCGACGACTATTTTAATAATCGACCAATCTATCAATAATTTAAACCATTTATGGATTAGTTGTTTGGGTCATAAAATGGTAAAAAAAAAAATTTTTTTATTTGTCCGAACAAACGGTGCACAACCCAAAGATCATCAGTTTACTATTATAGAAGAATAAAGAAACCAGGAAATAGTCAAAATTTCTATATAAAATAAATTCTAATTGGATAATTTGGACGTTTTCTTCTTGAAAATGATGTATATTGATTTATTGATCGAAATAGGTGTCGATTGACTAATTATTATCTCCATCAAGGAGGTTATGTTTTCGCTGGTGTTTTGTCTGTTTGTGAGCAAGATACCTCAAAAAGTTTTAGGTGGATTTTAGTCAAATTTTCAGCGAATATTAGTAATGGTACCATGAACAAATGATCAAATTTTGGTGATAATCCGAAAGAAATCCTTGTTTCTAGATAGCTTTGAATTCATTTTTAACATTGTCGTAAATGGACTTTCAAACAGGTGCCATTATTGGGGGTCACCTGGTGGAGTCTTAATTTGCTTGGTGGAGGAAATGAATCGTTGCAGCTTGAGACAGAATCCACATAAATGGGTTTAATGACATTTAGCCACATTTAGCATTTCCTATGTTAAAGGCAAAGATCTGATTTTATCCAATTTCCCTCCAGCTGGATTCTCAATATAATGAAAGTGCACGGGGCATATTTGAAATCTAGTAGAAAAAAAAGGATTTAACATTGTGAAAAACTGAATAAACACTGTGTGTAACTGTATCCGCCTCGGCGAGCTGCACCGTGTAATGTTTTCCATCTCGTTCATCTGTACTCGCTTTGGAAATGAGCTTTTCGCTCCTATTTATGACAGAGGGACAGAGGTTTGGGGCTTCTTTTCAACACATATCCAGAAAATTGAGTCTTTTTTTTTGAAGGACGAAAAAACGATCACAATATGTGACCAGGAAGTTCTGTTTTTCACTCCTTTTTACATGGATTAACAAACATTTTATTGCAGAAAACTTGAATATCGCACTAAATCTGGGCCAAAATAAGAAAGTGTATTGTAGGTTTGGGTATTGCGAATATTTAATGGTCTTGCTATATGCAACACAAAAAGTCGATTCAGTTACAATATTGTATAGTTGTATATTAAAAACCTGTAAGATTAAACAATGAGTTTCCTGTTGGATAAAGAGTTACTGAAAATCTGCACTGTGCACTTCCATTATATTATATTATTATATAATATATAAATCTATCCAGAGGGAAATCAATTCAAAGCCTGGACTGGATATGATGTCTTTATGCTTTACATGCAATGACAGGAACATGACAAAAGGGACTTAATGTCTAAAATACCAAACTTTCCCTTTAAAACTGGATATACATCCAAAATACCAGGTTTATGTATGAAATAAGTTGACAAAAATGAAAGATAAGGTCATTTTTTAAATAGTTTTTGCTATGTTTACTTTTATGAAGAGTTTTTCTTTTTTCTTTTTTATTCATTTTCATTCAAATTCATGTTCAGTGAACATACTCTTCTCCAAAAAAGCCCAATATTCACTAATATGTGGATGTAGATAAGAAGATCCGAACTAACACTTATTATCATCATCAGTTTAATCTTCTTTTATTATTTTCTTAATTCAATCGATTGCTCCATAAATGTCTAAAAGCATGTTCATCGCCGTTTCCCAAAGCCACAATCCAATAGATAAGAAATTTACTCTCACGGAGAATGAAATCGGAAATCAAAGAAATGGGGAAAATATCATTTCGGATTATTTTCAGAAACTGGAATTATGGGAACGTTGCTTTGGCAGCATCAGGAGCTGAAGGTGGAGCTGTCCGCCAGCGTGGTGCTGAAACGAGAACCCGTCCAGTCCTGCTCCTCTACAGGCCTAACGACGCGTGGATCATCATTAATATTAATCTGATATTACAGAAGATGAGGCAAATCTATTTAAGAGATTATGAGACTATAACCCACGTCTCTGGATTATCTGAATTATCTGAATTGTCTCTGGATTTTTAATAAAATTCATCAACTCTGTATTGCATAATACAATTATAATATTACTACAAAGGCAGTAATACAGGAATCTATGTTTTACTGTTCAGTTGTAAAAAAAAAATCAAGTCTTTTATTTTGAAGGACGGAAAAATAATCACATTGTGTGACCAGGAAGTTCAGTTTTTTGCATGGATTAACAAACATTTTATTGCAGAGAACTTGAATATCGCACTAAATCTGGGCCATAATAAGAAAGAGCTCTGTATTGCAGATATTTGATGGTCTTGCTATATGCAACAGAGGTCGAATAAGGTCAAAACTGACAGGATGAGTGGATTTTATCACTGTCAGTGTTCAGCCCACACATTCATTTACCTCTCTGGTCCATGTTCGCTTTTTGCAGCGCAGCACAGGAGAAGTGAGTTAACAACTACTCAGGGACAGTCTGGTGTTTATCTGCAGTCCTGTGCTCTTATCTCTGAGCTCACGGAGGGGTCCTGGTTTGGGCTCCGGGAAAGAAAGAAAGGGAACGATAAGCGAGTGAGAGCTTCTGTGTAATGGCAGCCAGAGATACGAGCCGCCGTGTGTTCTTTGCTTTTGAAGTCTTGACCGGTGACGCCGGCCAGAGCCAGGACCCGCAGGCCACCAGAGACGCCCTCTATCTTCCTTTTTTTTTTTTTTTTTTTACACGCCCGCTGACCTCAGCGTTCCCGTCTCTCGGTGACTAACTTCTGGTTTCTGACTCCCTACGATCTGTTATCGGCCCGTAAAGTGCAGCTTTGCACGGTTTCCACTCAAGTTTAAGAGCATGACGAGGATTCTATTGCAGCTATATTCACAGATTATGTTACCAAGCTGCTTTTTAGTTGTTAAATAACCAACATTTAGATGAATTACAGACCAGTCATCAGGCCTCTACTTTCTGAAGTGACTGATTTGACAAAACTTTTTATCGTATTCTAAATATTTGAAGTGTGTGTGTGTATTTGAGTCAAATTAACTTTATTCAGCATCAGTTTAATTCAACTTTCAGCTGTAGTCCAAGGGAATAAATGCTAATTTACAGTGTATGATATTAGCGCATGCAGCCTTGTTACTTCTGAATTGTGTGCACACATTTATTCTCAAAAGTGACTGTAATTTTTTGGGGGTTTTGGTAATATTTATGTTTAAAAAATGATAAAAATTTAATTTTTTTTTATACATAAACTTGAAGATCACAGCCTCCTCTTGGCAATTGAAAAAGAAAATCTAATTAAAAAGCACATTTTCAGTGATTTTATAGTAAAACACCTTCAAAGTAAATTTATTATATTTTTGTTTTTCTGTCTAATGTTGGTTGTGTGTGTCTCTGTGTGTGTGTGTGTGTGTAAATCAAGTCTGCATGTCTTAATTTCTGGAATTTGTGGAAAATGCACATCAAGATTGGTGCATTCAGCATCCGTACAATGGCGCTGATTTTTTTCTTTCTTTTCTACAATCCGTTGCAGTTTCTCGAGCAACGTTCTCTCCCGCTCTGTTTCACCGCTCCTCTTCACGCGTGATTTCCCCCCAAACCTCCGGCTTCCTCCCGTGTGTCTCACCTCCTGATTTGTTTTATTCCAGGGTTTGCGTGATGTGTTTGAGAACTACTACAGAAAGCAGAGGAGGAAACAGGCTCGCCTGGTGCTGCAGCCTCACTCTAACATGGTAACGACTGCACAGGCACCGCTGTCCCCGTGTTCGCACTTTTACATGTGATGCTCCACTCACTAACCTACCCCACACACACTCACACACACTCACACACACACACCCTTAATCTCTAACTTATTGAATGTAAGTGATGCAAATGTTTTAAATAATTACATATATTTTCGATTGAATGCTAGACTTTAGCGTCTTTTTTTGTGTAAGTTTTTCTGTGTAAGTTGAAATAAATTTGCAGCTTTTATTTTGAAATAGTTTGTTGTATGAATGTATTTAAGTTAGACTAATGCAGAAATGTATAAAAGCAGTTTTCATTTATTGATAAATCATAATTATTATTGATTTTAGAAGTTCTTAAAGGTAAGAAGCCAGTTTATCATTTTTGGAATTCAGGATTCTTCATCATGCTGCAGAATTTTCTTATGTACATTTTGTTTTTTAATCTTTTATTGGTAAAGCATAAAGTTTATTGTTGTAAATTGTATATTATTAAATGTAGTCTTTCTATATTTTCCAGTTTTATCTGCGTTTCCCCCTCTTCTCTCCATTTTTGTTTTTTTATATTTAATATTTTATTCCGTTTCCAGCACGAAACTCTGGAGGGATACAGGCAGTACTTCAACCAGATCGTCGGGTGAGTCCGTCCACACCTCACCTCCGTAGACCTCTTCCCTTCCCTCCGTCATCCTTCCATCCGCCCGTCGTACGCTGAAAGAAAACATTTCAGCGTTCTCGCTGCACCTCGTTTCGTTTTCAGTCGAGGGATTTCTGACCATCTGACATCTCTCCTTTTATTTCTCCTTCATTTCGAACGGTTTTCCCCTTCATCCTTCTTCATCTCTCCTTTTCCTTTTTTACTTTTCCTATCATCTATCACTCCGTCCAAATCTCTCTTTCTCCCTCCCTTCACTGACACACACACACACACACACACACACACACACACACACACACACACACACACGCAGAGTGGTGACGATGGATAGAGTGTGTGTGATGGTGGTTGGGCTCATTGCTGTTATTCCTTATGTCTGTCTGACTGGAGTAGACGCTTCCACACACACACACACACACACACACACACACACACACACACACACACACACACACACACACACACACACAGGCCTGTTATTCACATCTAAAGAGCTGGATAGTGCCATCCCGTGTCTCTCACCTGCCGCTGCTGTTCTACCAATATTTCCTGTTGTGCGTCTCAATTTATTCAATCAAACTTTATTTAAATGTGGTCACACGTGGAAAAACAAAATGAACAATAAATACCGGACAAAGCAAATGAAAGCAACAAAAAAAGAGGGAAACACTCATTTCTGTTTGGTTGATAAGGTTTTTGCTTTCATCTTTGACTGGTTTCTCTTTTCTATTTTATTACTATTAAATAAAGCGCTTTATGAATAAAGTTAGGTGGAGAGCGTGAATCTATAAACTGGAACAGATTGCTCATTTTAACTTTAGATATTTTATTACAGGACATTCACACATTCTGTTGTTGTGTTACGAATGGAACTGGAACTTTTCCTCCATTTATATAGAGAGTTTTTTTAAGTCTTCTGACCACTCAAAAATAAAAGTAAAATACTTCCATTTTAGCCAGGGACCCCCTTAAAGGAGCCCTGGCGTCTTTTCGGCAAAAACGAGAAGTGCCGGCCGTAAATTCTGAAGGACACGTGATGACGCGGCGGAATGGAAAACCCCCGGTTTAATGAAGTGAAAATGTGTGAGGGGGGAAAAAGTTACAGATCAATTGCAAGAACTATACGATGCGGGGCCGAGGCCTCGTTGCGGGCTGTTGTGGACATGTTGTCAGTGGACTTAAACCAAAACTACCCCGCGTAAAAAAAAAACAAAACGTGTGATTGACGAGTGCGGTCTGCCTGTCGCTACGAACTAAAACAAATATAATAAATAGGAAATACAGCGAACAGCCCGGTAAATGATCCTGTCTGTTCTGTGTCTTCCCTCCAGCTTCTTTGTTGTGGAGGACCACGTCCTGCACACCACGCAGGGTCTGGTCAACCGGGCGTACGTGGAGGAGCTCTGGGAGCTGGCGCTGTCCAAGCTCATCGCTGCCCTGAGGACACACTCCGTAAGAACACACACACACACACACACACACACACACACACACTGAACTCCCTGACACACACACGCACTCTCTGACACACCCCTCTGTGTCCTCAGTCGTACTGCGACGACCCTGACCTGGTGCTGGATCTGAAGAACCTCATTGTCCTCTTTGCTGACACACTGCAGGTATGTGTGTGTTTGATTGTTTCCAATTCTAATTTGGTTCCGTTATCTCGGCTTTTCCTAAAAGTGGACGTCTGCCAATCTCCAAACAGACGATCCTTTCTTTCCTACCTGGACGTGTTGTGTCACGTCAGTTTGCTCCCCGTGAAACTTTATTATTCTCCGCTAGAGCGTATGAACTGAGCTGGGTGGATGGAGTGTGGAGGATGTGAGGATAAGAGGATGAGAGGATGGAGGGATGGGAGGGGGGAGGGGGGGGGGGGCCGGATGGGAGGAACGTTCTGAGATGAGTGGTGGAGGATAGAGGGAGAAGTGATGTGTGGATGGTACCGTGCCCAAAGGTCCAAATGAGGTGCTGCCGATGACTGAATTTCTCTCGTCTCCTCGCTCGTGTCCTTTACTCTCTGCTCTCCTGTTTTTTTTTTTTTTTCGTCTTGCATTCTTTTCGTCCTGTCCTCTCTTGTGTCCTTTTTTCCTTTTCCTTTCCTCTTGTATCCTTTGTTGTCTCCTCTCTTGTATCCTCTGTCCTCTCCTCATCTCCTTGTATCCTTTGTCCTCTCCTTGCCTCCTCTCTTGTATCCTTTGTCTTCTCCTCGTCTCCTCTCTTGTATCCTTTCTCCTCTCCTCTTGTCTCCTCTCTTATATCCTTTGTCCTCCTTGCCTCCTCTCTTGTGTCCTTTGTCCTCTCGTCTCCTCTCTTATATCCTTTCTCCTCTCCTCGTCTCCTCTCTTGTATCCTTTGTCCTCTCCTTATCTCCTTGTATCCTCTTTCCTTTCCTTATCTCCTCTCTTGTATCCTTTGTCCTCTCCTCTCCCTCCACTGAAATCAATTGCAAATCAAAATCCACATTCATTTTGACATGTTTTCTTTTTTGGATCCATGTTACTTGAGCTATTTTTTGTTCGTGACTACACCTGTGTTGTAACCTGCAGGGCTACGGTTTCCCAGTGTCCCAGCTGTTCGACATGCTGCTGGAGATGAGGGAACAGTACGGGGAGATCCTGCTGAAGAAGTGGAACGTCACCTTCAGGTACTGATCCTCAAGGAGCGGGTTTTTAATTTATTTTTATTTTAACGACTTCTCGTGTTTGCACGACACCGAATAAGCGACAAGACGACGTCAAGGCCAACGAGCAGCACGATCCTGAGAGTGTGCTGGCCTGACCTTCCCCTTTCTAGTCGTAAGGTTGAGTTTGTGGCACACACACACACACACACACACACACACACACACACCAGTGTTGGCTTGTGGGAAAACGTCCTGGTTTTGAAGTTTTATGACCAGCCAGAGAAAGGAAGTGTTTTAAAAGTGACATCCGGAACATTCCCTACCCTTCAGAATTGGGTAGTACCCCCTTAAAAGATTAGGAGTGTGTGTGTGTGTGTGTGTGTGTGTGTGTGTGTGTGTGTGTGTGTTTGGGCTTACATGCCATTGTTTTACCATGGCGTTTTGTCCAATGACACCAGAGGGACTTGAAGCAAGAATGAACAAACAAACACACACTCCCTCTCTCCTTCCTACCCCCCACCACCTCCTTCTCACTCACACACACACACACACACACACAGAAACACACACACCGGGGAATCCGCAGGAATGTTGTGTTGTATTGTTGGAGAGCGAGCGCTCTCCGGTTCACGGCCTCTCCATGGAACGTTGGAACGTCCGAACTCTGGAGTGCCAACAAGAAGGGGAGGTGGTGAAAGACGGGGGTGGTGTGTGTGTGTGTGTGTGTGTGTGTGTGTGTGTGTGTGTGTGTGTGTGTGTGTGTGTGTGTGTGTGTGTGTGTGTGTGTGTGTGTGTGTGTGTGTGTGTGTGTGTGTGTGTGTGTGTGTGTGTGTGTGTCGGCATCTCAGTCACCCATGTTGATTCCTCTCCTCCAGGCAGGTGTTGGACCAGGACAACTTCAGTCCGATTCCCGTCTGCACGGAGCAGGAGTACAAGAACTACACCTCCCAGTTCCCCCTGCAGGACCCTGACCTGGACAAGGTAGACGGTCACACACACACACACACACACGCTGTAATATAGAAAACATAAATTAAAATAAAGAAAGAGAGAAGAAATCTGCATTTCTTTCATTCTCCCCACCCAGCTTCCTTTCCCCAAGAAACTTCCCTTCTCCGAGTTTGTGCCAAAAGTCTACTGCCAGCTCAAGGAGTTCATTTACGCGTGTCTGAAATACTCCGAAGACCTGCATCTCAGGTACTTTTACTTTATGTCCTTTATCCTTGACCTATAAGATAGATAGATGCATAGATAAGACTTTATTGATCCCACAGCGGGGAAATTTGTCTGTTACTGCAGCGTACAGAGTAAAGAAAAGAAAATAAAAGCTAGAGAAGATAAAAGCAATAAAAACATAAAAATACACAACAGTATGTACAAAATTTGTAGAATTTGTTGATCCGCATACACAGTATGCATTATGGACATAGAATGGAGAAAAATACTAATAAATAGCAAGAAAAAGTATGCATAAGCAAAGCATATATAAATACATACATGCACGTACATACCTACATACATACACATATTTACATATTTGCATATATATATATATATATATATATATATATATATATATATATATATATACATATATATATATATATATATATATATATATATACATAGCTAATGCAGACTTAACCCCCCAACACCACCACAGCTGCTGTGTTTCTCCAACTGGAGGTTTGATTGCACCATTGAAATCTCAGCACATCTTTGCAGAATAAATCAAGCAGCAGTTCCGTTCTATTGGAAGAAGACCATTCACCTTGATTGACAGGTGGTCTATTCCACTTATTTCAATATAAAAATACCAAGAGGTTTCTTTTTAATAATTTGTTTTAATATACAGGGCAAAGAAAAGTTTAAATACGTGAACAATATGACCATCAATTTGGTCTAGAATGATTAAAAAGACATAATATGATAATAAATACACATACATGTGGTCAAAGTTGATTTCAAACATTAAGCTCAGTCCAAATGTTTAAAACTAAAATGCTGCAAAATATAGTGGAGAACCCCAAAACTGCTTCTCTGTGGCTTTGTAATGCAGTAAGGTTATATACCTTATTTTATACACTGATCATGAATTTAAAGTTTTAATATTTAATTAGAGTTTCTTGAAACGTGCCAGTTGTGCACGTTGGACGTCAAATTAAACACAGAGCTCCTCTGCAGGGGGCGAGTGTTTTGTCCTTTTTAATGCTCCACTTAACCCCCTTTTTTTCCCCTATATTACTTTCTATGATTGTCACACACACACACACACACACACACACAAACACACACACAGGAATCTCTGTCTCATTAGATTTGGCTCACACAAGGACACATAATCAGCAATCAAGTCAGTCTCCTGGTCCATGTTGTGTAGATGTTCAACCTTGTGTGTGTGTGTGTGTGTGTGTGTGTGTGTGTGTGTGTTGGTTACGGTTGACAGAAGAATTAACTAAAACAACGCAGCTACTTTTCCATCGATGAGACGCGAGCAATTAGGAAACGACTTCCGCCATCCAGGAGGATTCCATACACACACACACACACACACACACACACACACACACACTGAACAACACATTGACGTGGGGTTTTTCATGAGTGTGTGTGTGTGTGTGTGTGTGTGCATGTATAGGAATCCATTTGAAACACAAGCTCTAGCCTACAAAACGAGATAAATACACACACTTCACTATTTGATATGCGTTAATATCGTAGCCCAATAAAGAATCATCATCTGTGTGTGTGTGTGTGCGTGTGTGTGTGTCCTCCGTGGGGGCTGGGAACCGGGGTGGTACCGATGATCCGTGACCAGCGGAAGAAAGAGAGACGGCGGTGGGAGGAGGAGGAGTGATTGGAAATGAATAATCAAGGGACAGGAATTGGTGAAACAGGAAGTGGTGAGGGGAAAAAAAGAGAAGAGATGAAAGGAAAAGAGGAAAACTGTCCGTCGTGTGTTGTTTTATCTCCGCATCCTCAGCCATGATGTTTTATTTGCACAAAAAAGTGATTCCAAATATGACAAGACACACACGAGCTCTGAGTGATGAATCAATGGCGGCTGAGCTGCATCGCTTCTTCATTGTAGTATCAGGTGGGAAATAAAGAAGTGGTGCAAACCTCTTACCGCTCTGCTCCCTGGCTGCAGAGCAAGTCAGATTACGTTAAAATAAAGCCTCTGGACTCCGCTCTGGAACCGTCTGTCTGAACCCAGACAGATGTTTTTCAAGCACGCGTTCCGTTTCTCGCTGATCAGACAGCACTAATCGCTCTTCTCAATCAGAGTAATGACTCGTCTGTTTGGCCTGGCTTGATTTTTGTTCGCTCATGCAAAGAGGGGAAAAAAAAACGGCTTCAAACGCATCGAGTCCGGAAGCAGACGGGAAGTCATTGATCCTCGTGACCTCTGACCTTAACCTCTGTTGGCCTTTTTCTGATTTTGGGTTTTCTTGAATTGTTTTACTAATGTTTTCTTTCCTCTTTCAGTCAGCCACTGATCAATACTCATGCGTTAGTCAGAAATGTTTGAGACAAAATATTAACTTTTCGTAAATTTCTTGCCCCTAAAGAAGTAGAAATTATTCAGCGACTAAATGGGGAAACAATATGAATAATTGATGCATCCTATTGTTAAAAACTGCACTTTTAATGAATCCTGTAAATATTTATCACGTATTTCCTTAGATAAAACAGAGGAGGGATTCCTAGGTGTTAACCTTTGTAAAGGAGAACCTACGTTGACACTTTCCCAGTTTGATATCTAAATGTTTGTGGTTCATTTCTAACAAATTGGCATGTTTTTATAATCCAAAAGCACCCGGTTAGACGAGGAGTGGAAGTTTCCAGTTCCAAAGGGCTCGTGTTCAGCCAGGTTTTATTAACACTGCGTGTTAGTAGTAGGTGTTCTTATTTAACAGATTTGTGTTAGCAGGAACAGCAGAGACATCAATATTTACACACAAACGCTAAAAAAAGTGTTTTTTTTCTCTCATACAACCAATTTAAACCCTTATGGTTACTGAAACACCTAAATATTAGAGTTGTTTTTATTTTTTCTCCTTAATAAACGTCATTTGGGTTCAATTATTGTCATTTTTGTATATAAATCTATTCAATTGTTCAAGTCTCTAGAAAAAAACAAAACAAAATCTTTTCGTACCTGGGCTGAATAGTTGTTTATTTGCGGTAATTAATTATAGCTGCCATTCATTAAAATGCTATTCTTATTTTCCAAAGCAGAGTATAAAACAGGAAAAAAAAAATCAGATGCACAACATGATTGTTGGTGACTCAGCTGATAATATTATATGCGTGATTATATTGTCTCAAATGGGTTAATTACAGGTTACATGTTGATTGCACTGTATGTGGCCTATTTATATGCTTCACATGTGGAATCTTTTCATTATTTCTGACAGATGGGACGAGAAGTGGCTCTTTAGTAAAGGCGAAACACAGACAAAATCACAGAAACTTTCTATTACGTGCGTATTATAAGCAGGTGCCTTTACTTTCTATTCCGTACATATAAAACATGTTTTTGTTGTTGGGTGAAGCAGAGACGTCGGTTCAGGTTTGATGGACGCGTGATGAGTTGTTGGTTTGGCAGCAGCTGCAGCTCGGAGGTAGAGAGGCTTCCTTCTCGGTTTAGACGTTTGCAGGTTTGTTCAGATCCAGCTACGTCACTGTGAATCAACGCTCTCTCTCTTTTTTTTTTTTTTACTGTCTGTTAGTAATTGTGGTGAGTTAATCGCGTCCCCTTTTTTTATCTGCTCCTGCTTGTCAGGTTCAGTAATAAAAATCCCCCTGACTCCTGTCAACCGTATAATTGAGCAATTACGATGTGAAGTGTTGCAGAGAATTGAGTCTGTTTGACTTGTTGTCTGGAGGATTTAATCTCAGCTTGTTGGATTAGCAGTGTTTGCTGCATCCATAGCGTAACACTCTGTTTTTATCATAAAATGATATGATACAGCAACAATTTAGCAACTAATAACAAGCAATTAATTAAAATCCTCCCATTAGCATTTTGCAGAGCATTCATGTGGCCTGTTTTTCCCGTTAAACTGTGACTGATCCACCATGTTGTATTTTACGAGGTGACTCGACCTTTGAGCTTTAATAAGACAAAAACAGGTATTTCCTTTTCTCAGCAAGTCTTTGTCATTTTTTTTTTTTTTACAAGAACAGGGATGTGATAAATACATTTAATACTAGATAATAGTTCAGAATGTCCAGACACGGACAAATTTAATATATATAGTATTATATCTATATAATAATTATAGATACTACAAACAAACAGACAGATCTAGGTAAAAATTAAACATATTGTCGTGTCCCACTTTCATTGAATGCATCATTAGACATTTTCCATAAGAAAAACTAAAACCTAATGAACTCTTTTGCCTTCACTATATAGAAACATTTAATATGATCCAAAAAGCTTCCTCCTCGTCAACGAAGCAGCTACCTGCTGCAGCTCAGGTCGTGTTATCCACTCGTCATCGTCTGAAGAGTCTGAATCTCACTTCATTTCGGCGGATTTATCTTTAATATTTTAAGAACCGAACGAGAAGGGAGTTATACACTATTCTACCTGCAAATACACACACACACACACAGTTGATTGTGTTAATCAGTGAGTGTGTATTTTCATTATTATTTCATGCCTGTGGCTTGCTGTCTGTGCACTTTTAACCCCTCTTCTCCGTTATTGCTGCTCGCCGCTGTCGTCATCGCTGCAGCTCGCCGTGCATTCGTAGCGGGGGGGGGGAAACGCCTCCGTGCGTCGGCGCCGCTCTGGTGATGTCATCGCTCCGGTTCTTCCTCCTGACAGCAGCGACCGCCGCGTGTTTTCACTGTGACTGATGGCAGCGCGAATATGATGAAACCCAATCTGAAATCTGCGGTGTGTGTGTGTGTGTGTGTGTGTGTGTGTGTGTGTGTGTGTGTGTGTGTGTGTGTGTGTGTGTGTGTGTGTGTGTGTGTGTGTGTGTGTGTGTGTGTGTGTGTGTGTGTGTGTGTGTGTGTGTGTGTGTGTGTGTGTGTGTGTGTGTGTGTGTCTATATCTGTGTGTGTGTGTGCACAGAGTTCACTGAGATACATTGACTTTTTGCCACTCTACACACACACACACACACACACACATAATAATAATTTTTGTCCACTCAGCACTTCTGCCGCTCCAGGAATTTTATTTTTTTTTCCCCCTGCTCCGAATTGAACGTTTTTAGAATTCTTCTGCTTTTTTGGAGACGAAGTGAGTTTGGAATTCCAACGCTGGCTCTGCCTCAGGCGACACTGTGTGTGTGTGTGTGTGTGTGTGTGTGTGTGTGTGTGTGTGTGTGTGTGTGTGTGTGTGTGTGTGTGTGTGTGTGTGTGTGTGTGTGTGTGTGTGTGTGTGTGTGTGTGTGTGTGTGTGTGTGTGTGTGTGTGTGTGTGTGTGTGTGTGTGTGTGTGTATAAGTTAGGTTGAATCCAGGCGCAGACAATTTACTGATTTGGTTGGAATGTGTTTGTTACCCACAGGGCTGGATTCAGATTCACAGTAACACACACACACACACACGATTCTTCTTCTTCATCCCACAGCGGGAGAAAGTGATCGCTTTCGTTTCCGCTGATGCTCTCTCTGTGTGGTGTGTGTTTGACCTCCTCCGACCTGGACCTGTGTGTGTGTGTGTGTGTGTGTGTGTCCCCTCTCTGACTCTCATGTTCACTGACCTCCTCCTGACTGTATCGTAGTTTCCGTAGTTAACCGCTTCTCAAACAGGAGGCGACAATTTTTGATATTTTTTTTTTTCCTGGCCAAAAAGCCACGAAAAAAACATGACTGTCGTCTGGATTTCTTCACCGACCCTCTCCGTCTCATTTTCAAACATGACAGACTCGATAGTGTGTAAGGGAACCAAATCCCGGTGGCATCGCCTATGCATCTATAATCAACGTCCAGTCTTACTTTAAAGGTGTAAACGACGTTCGGCTTCTAATGAGCCTGACGGCTCCCAACAGGATGATATCTTCATTGGAGTTGGCTGACATTTAGACCTTTTCCACACGGAGAGATTCTCAGACTGTTAAACTGTTTGCTCTGGCGTTGAGAGAGTGATGGAAGAAATGGCTTCTGTGCAGTCATTGATTCTCTTTGTGTGTGTGTGTGTGTGTCTGTGTGTTTGTGTGTGTGTGTCGTCAGTTCCACAGAGGTAGACGATATGATCCGCAAGTCGACAAATCTGTTGTTGACCAGAACCCTGAGCCACTGTCTGCAGTACGCCATTAAGAAGAAGAATGTCGGCCTGGCAGAGGTACTGTGTGTGTGTGTGTGTGTGTGTGTGTGTGTGTGTGTGTGTGTGTGTGTGTGTGTGTCTAATGTCTAAAGAAACTCTGCTTTAAGCTTCTAACAATCTCTCGTCGGGAACAATCTCAACAAGAGAGATTTCCCTTATTCAGCCTAACTTTGTCATTTAATAAGTGGGTTCTTATGGTCTAAATAAGTTAAGTTGGCTCGATTGTCAATTTTCTTTACATGAACTGGTCATACAAAGAGTTTGAAATTAGTTAATGAATT
>JAYKQN010000017.1:17372500-17387500 GCA_036785175.1 Eupleurogrammus muticus | reverse complement strand
GCGGATCATTGCTCCTGTTGGTGAGCGCCGATAATCTACAGTAGCATTAATGGAGATTACGTTTTAAATAAAGTTTATTCATTTTTAGCACAAAATCCCCAAAAATGTGGATGATGCATAACTATATAAATGTAAAGCTGTGCATTTCCTTGTATTACTGCAAACAACTGCAGATAAAATAACTTTAACATAAGTAGTCTAATATAAACTAACCTATCAATGCACAATACGTATTTTAAAGCTCATGGCACAAGGTTATAATAGTTTGGGATTTTATATTAAGATTAAATTTTATTCTAGTTTGATTTTTCTGCTTTTATTCAGTTAGCTTTTTTTTGGAAAATCCTTAGTTTATTAGGTTTAGTGTTTATTAGTATTATTGATATCTTGTTGTAATATTGGGAGTTAAAGATTATAAACAAAACAAGACTTAAACATCCATTATGAAAAAAGAATTCCTTAAAATACCATAAATTGCGCCTTAATTTACCCTTAAAAACTTAGAAAACCCCTTAACTATGATTTCTGTGGGTATTGGAGATCCCTTTTTAACTTAATTAATGTCTCTATTTGCTAATAAGATGCCATTAAAGAGAGCTAAACCCCTGAAAAAGCAGCAGAATATTAAATTATCACAGCAGTAAGGAACTCGAGGCCTTTTTAAGGTGTAAATTAAGGGATAGTTCAGATGGTTTAGATTCACCACGACGGTTAATAATAGTCATGTCACACATTTTTTTTCCTCTTTCCAAAAACATGTTCTGTAGTTTAAACAGCATGTTATATATTGATATGTTGTAGGTTACATCCCTTGATATAAAAGCAGGGTTTCAATTTGAGTGCAATAATAAGGAAAAAAATAGGATAAAGTCAATTATTGGACTTTAATGTGCACAATTCTATATGTGTGTGTGTGTGTGTGTGTGTGTGTGTGTGTGTGTGTGTGTGTGTGTGTGTGTGTGTGTGTGTGTGTGTGTGTGTGTGTGTGTGTGTGTGTGTGTGTGTGTGTGTGTGTGTGTGTGTGTGTGGTCTCACTGTGTGACGGATGAAGGTGATTTAATATGCGGAGCTGGAAATGAAGATCTGTTGTTGACTGATTAGATCGCAAAAGTTCACACGATTTTCGTAAGGTTTTGTTTCCTTCACGATTTACGAGAAACGTTTTTTCTCGGTTTCACTTCTACAAGCTTCAACTCGTGTTCTGTTCTTTTTTTCTTTTTCTTTCCCCCCTCGTCTCCCGTTTGCTTCATTCTGTTGGAATGCAGACGTCCAGGTCGAGCTCAGGGCCGCGGCCGGTCGCTGAGATTACACACACACACACACACACACACACACACACGATCAAACTCACACGAACACATGTTTTGGTTTCTGTATTAATGCGTTGTCATGAACTTCCTCATCTGCTGCTTTTATTCTTACTGTGCTCCTTCATCATTCTGACTGCATGTGAACCCAGGACACTTTATTACGGTCAGTGTGTGTGTGTGTGTGTGTGTGTGTGTGTGTGTGTGTGTGTGTGTGTGTGTGCGTGCGTGCGTGTGTGTGCATTTATACTGGAAAAAAAAAATCCTCTTAGAATAAAGTTTACCTGAACTAATTGTGATTACCACTGTGCATGTGTGTGTTTTTAAAACAACCTCATGTGGAAACAAAAAAAAAAATCTACATGAAGTGTGTGTGTGTGTGTGTGTGTGTGCTCTCTCACAGCAGAGATGTGCCGTTTTATTTTGAAATTTGTTTTATTTTGAAATTCGTTTTATTTAGAAATTCGTTTTATTTAGAAATTCGTTTTATTTTGAAATTTGTTTTATTTTGAAATTTGTTTTCTGAAAACTGAACAGATGCAGGTGTGGCCCAATTTTGTTGTTAGTTGTGTGTGTGTGTGTGTGTGTGTGTGTGTCATATCTGCCTCAGCTTCGTGTTTGCACATTTGTGTCATGAAAAAAAAATCACGATAAACTCTGATTTTCTTTCCTTCAAGCACTCAAAAGTAAAGTAAAACACATGCTTTTTGAGGTTTTATCATCTCATTCATTCATTCATTCATTCAAACCTTTAAGCCTCATAGATCATTATTATTTTATTATTGTCTTATTTTAAACACACAATTTCAGACAACTTGCAATATGAGAAATATTAGTCTTTAAAATGGTGAAATCCATTACCTGCCTTGAGTACACATCTGCTTTGTCGTGCTCCGCTGCTCTAATTGACGCAGCAGCTTCCTCTCTCTTTTCTTCTCTCGTGCGTCAGGGTAAAGTGGCGCAGACGGCCTGCATGTCGGCGTGCAAGCACATCTCCACCTGCCTGATGCAGCTGCTGCTGGACCCGGAGGTGAGGCAGATCTCCATGGGGGCGCTGCACCAGCTCTACACCGACATCAGGGAGTGCGAGAGTGAGTGTCCGCTTTCAGAAATTAAAAAAAAAATATCACAGTGTCGTTCCCCATCCCCTTATTGTCCCCTCCTCTCTTTTTACATTTACAATTTCCTTTACTCACACATGCTCGTACACTCACAACTAGTCACGAAAAGCTTTAAAATTGTGTATTTAGTGATCGCACAAGTGAAGCGACTTGCACTTCGACGCGTGCAGTTTGTGTTTGAGACCAAAGGGGGCGCTACGGAACAACTATTTCACCCCCTCCACCGCCGTCCTCCAGACATCACCAGTCATCCGTCTTCCCATCCCTCCCTCTTCACCGTTCCCCCCCTCCCTCCATCTCCGCCTCGGGTACCCGTTCCTTTTCTCACCTCCATCCTCTTCATCTTTTTCCTCCTCCATCCGTCCATCTTTTCCATCCCTTCCCTCTCTTTCTCTCCTCGCGCCGAGACTTTCCTGAGCCCTCTTCGGATAAAAGGAAGGTTCTTAGAGTCACACAGTGTGTGTGTGTGTGTGTGTGTGTGTGTGTGTGACGTGATGTGCGGTGACATGCGTGCAGTGCTGCCGATGGGTTAGGAGGTCACAGACTTACTTATTCAGGGCAGACGGAGGCCCCCCATGAGGGGGGGGTAAAAAGAAAAACTGTAAGGATGGATGGAGGGAAACGAGATTGATGAAAAGGTGGAGGTGGAAAAAGGGGGAAAATTAAAATTAAGTTAAAAAGGAGGAAAAGAAAGTTCAGCAACATGTGCAACGTGCATTAAGAAGCAAAGAGGGATGGACAGAGTGACTAAGAATTATGGGAAATGAGCAACAGAACTGTATTTTTGTATAGAGATGAACTGAGAAAAGACTAGAAATCAGCCTGTTGGAGAGCTTTGGAGGAAGTAAGTGAATTTTGAAGGGATTAAAGGGGAAAAAGGGGAAGAATGGGATGTAAGAGGATGAGGGACAGGAGGGCAGTGGAAATGGGATTAAATGTAAGAGGTGTGAAATTAAAAAAAAAAAAGAGAGAGAGAGAGAGAAGGGAAATACATGGATGAGAGGAGGGATTTAATGAAAATTAACGTTGCGTGTTGGAGAGGAGGAGGAAGTGAGGGGACAGCGAAAGAAAGAGGGATTAGAGGTGAAATAAAAGGAGGAATTTCAGGATTGTGACGCCTTAAAAAAAAAGGGCTTTACGGATGAAATGAATATGATCACAATGGAAGGAGAGAGACGGAGGGAAACCTGAGGAGTGATTTAACACGTTGAGAGAAGAAAAAATGCTAAAGAGACCAATACAGAGGCTTCAAAGAAGAATTTTTAAGTAGGAAAGCAGCCTACGAATTAAGGAAATAAGAAGAAGAATATTCTTAAAGAAGAGAGAAAAGGAAAAACATGCAGACTAAATTAAATATTTCCTGAATTTGGATATAAAGAAAAAGACAGGGGAGGAAAATAAATCAAACAAAATGGGATTAGGAAAAAAAAGTGAAAGAGAATTTCTGTCATTTCATGTGAATAAGCAAGGTGGATTAAAATGCAATTATCAGCAGTTTATTTATTATTTCTATCTTAAGTTTTTTTTCCCACTCGACTCATTCCGGAGGCTTTTAGAAGTCAATCAGAGGCTCATTAACATGAATGAGACAGACCTACGTTGGGAGGATTTTTGCTTTTTAAAACTCAACTTAGCGACACGGTAGAATCATCGTAAACCTTCATACGGGTCATTTATATTCGTATTAAGCCGTGTGATTCCTCTAATGGAGCTGCGACTAATGACGTATAGAAGCATTTAGACTAATAATAATAAAAATACTATTTTTTATTTCCTCCCACAAAGGTTAAAATGAAAGAAATTGCATCTACCTGCAGAAAAATCCAGAATCTATCAATATACGTATATTTATTTCCTGCTCGTTTTAGAACATCTGATAATAAATCTGTTGATATTGAAACAATTAATTGATTAGATTTACTTTAGTGTAGAAATGTTTTTTTTTCTCCCCATCATGTCTTTGCATCACTTTGCTGTTATAGGAAATTAAAGAAGAGATCAGAATGAAAATGACTCGAATCAATAATTTGATTATTATAAAGGAGTCAGCGTTTTAACGTGATGTTTGGCAGCGGAACGATTAATCGTTCACGTTTTGTGGTTTCGGAGGCGATGGCAGACGTTGGATTTGGATGAAAATAAAAAAGAAGAAGAAGAAGAGTGAAGCAAAAGTTAACAGGTAAAAAGGAGATAAAAGGTTAGCGTAGCTGATAGCATCGCTGTGTGTGTGTGGTGTGTGTGTGTGTGTGTGTGTCAGGGGGGTCACTGAAGATGGCAGGCGTGTAATCCGTGCTGTGGTGTGTATGGCGGTGTGTTTCTGTGTGTGTGTGTGTGTGTGTGTGTGTGTGTGTGTCCTGAAAGAGATTAGCTACAGGCTCGCTCTTTCTCTCTCTCCGCTGCGCTGCACTCCTCTTTTCTCTCGTTCCCTCGCTCGGAATACCAGTCTGCTTGTTTACGGGGGCCAACTGACGCCAGGACCCCGGCTCACACTCCGTACGACCCCGACACACACACACACACACACACACACACACACACACACACACACACACACACACACACGGGCATCACCCTGGGTTAAAAATCCAACAGTCCTCAACTGTTCTCGAAACATGCAGGCGAAGGCTTGTACAAACAACAAATAACACACACACACACACACACACACACACACACACACACACATACACACACACACACAATCACTTTCAGACAAATGCTAGAAAATCTCTGTCATTCACACTCACTCAAACTCGCCCTTATTCACACACACACACACACACACCAAATCTCGCTCGAACGGCACGCACACACACACACCGTCTTTCTCCCAGCGACATGACTCTGACGCCCCCCCTCGCGCGCACACACACACACACACACACACACACACACACACACAGACACCCTCCCCCCTCCCCCTCCCCAGGCTGTCATTTGTCTGCCAATCCATCCCGATGCATAGCGAATCCGACCAGGTCTTTTATTATTCCGTTTTTTTCTCCCCCCCTCTCCCCCCTCCTCCTCCTCCTCCTCTCTTCCCTCTCTCCGGGGGTGGATTGGGGGGGGGCGGGTTTGTATTTTCCCACAGGTTTTGCCAGAGCCGGCCCGGTCGCAGGCTTCCAGGGTGACACGTTGCTTCTGGCCTTCAGTGACTTGAGACAAGTAGGTCTTTGTCTCCCTCGTGGTCCTCTCTCCTTCGTTTTCTCTTTCTCTGTGTTTTTTTTTTCGTCCTCCACTATCTTTTTTCTACCTCCTCCCCCCGCCCCGTCCTTTTCATCCTTAACCCCCCATCCTCCCCCCTCACCCCCTTTTCCTCGTCTTCCTCCTTCATTTGGTTTTCTGATTTTTTTATTTCCTTCGTCTTCTACCCTCGAACCCGTCTCACATCCTCCTATCGTTTTTTTCCTGTCTTTTGCCATTTATTTGTCTGTCATGTGTTTTAAATTTGTTCCTCCTTATCGTCACGTCAACCACAGCCCGAATTATATATATATATATATATATATCAATAATCAAGATAATGAGACAAAACGGGCCCCATAGTTCAGTCTATAAATGACTGACATCAGTTCACTATCAGTTCAGTATATACTCAGTAGTGAAGTAAGTTTCAGCAGTGAAGTAATTGCAAGTATGTACTGTAGTGAAGTAAGTTTCAGCAGTGAAGTAATTGTGAGAATATACTATAGTGAAGTAAGTTTCAACTGTGAAGTAATTGCAAGTATATACTATAGTGAAGTAAGTTTCAGCAGTGAAGTAATTGCAAGTATGTACTTTAGTGAAGTAGGATTCAGCAGTGAAGTAATTGTGAGAATATACTATAGTGAAGTAAGTTTCAGCAGTGAAGTAATTGCAATTATGTACTGTAGTGAAGTAAGTTTCAGCAGTGAAGTAATTGTGAGAATATACTGTAGTGAAGTAAGTTTCAGCAGTGAAGTAATAGTATGTACTATAGTGAAGTAAGTTTCAGCAGTGAAGTAATTGTATGTACTGTAGTGAAGTAAGTTTCAGCAGTGAAGTAATTGTATGTACTGTAGTGAAGTAAGTTTCAGCAGTGAAGTAATAGTATGTACTATAGTGAAGTAAGTTTCAGCAGTGAAGTAATTGTATGTACTGTAGTGAAGTAAGTTTCAGCAGTGAAGTAATTGTATGTACTGTAGTGAAGTAAGTTTCATTAGTGAAGTAATGGCAAGTATGTACTATAGTGAAGTAAGTTTCAGCAGTGAAGTATATGCAAGTATGTACTATAGTGAAGTAAGTTTCAGCAGTGAAGTAATGGCAAGTATATACTATAGAGAAGTAAGTTTCAGCAGTGAAGTAATAGTATGTACTGTAGTGAAGT
Source organism: Eupleurogrammus muticus (assembly GCA_036785175.1). Lineage (NCBI taxonomy): Eukaryota > Metazoa > Chordata > Actinopteri > Scombriformes > Trichiuridae > Eupleurogrammus > Eupleurogrammus muticus. The sequence goes on along the minus strand of JAYKQN010000017.1, from coordinate 17,380,727 downwards.
AAGTTTCAGCAGTGAAGTAATTGCAAGTATATACTATAGAGAAGTAAGTTTCAGCAGTGAAGTAATAGTATGTACTGTAGTGAACTAAGTTTCAGCAGTGAAGTAATGGCAAGTGAATACTATAGAGAAGTAAGTTTCAGCAGTGTAGTAATGGCAAGTGAATACTATAGAGAAGTAAGTTTCAGCAGTGAAGTAATTGCAAGTATATACTGTAGTGAAGTAAGTTTCAGCAGTGAAGTAATGGCAAGTATGTACTGTAGTGAAGTAAGTTTCAGCAGTGGAGTAATTGCAAATATGTACTGTAGTGATGTTAAGTGTCAGTATATCAAAAAGTAAATCAAGTGTCAGTAGTGAAGTGTGTGTGTAGACTATATATACACACACACACACACACACACACATACACAAAGCATGTATGTGTATGTGTGTGATATATCTCTCTTTCTCTGTTATGTGCTATCAAGCAGCTGGTTAAAGGGCTGTGAACAGACTTTTACCATCTTATTTCCCCATTTTTGGGGCTTCTGGAACCCATCTATTTGACACAAAATCAGCCATATATACCTTCAACCAGTGGATCGTGGAAAGTTCCCAGTTAACAGGTGTAGGAGTTTTTTTTTTCCTCAATGTTACACACAGTCCAGATACGAGTGCCAGAGGTAAGATGGTATATGAGAACTTCAAGAAGATATTATTAAGAACCTATACAAGTTCTGTGTGCAATTATTTAAAGTGTGTTCATGTCGTCATGTTGTGTTTCTTCAGGGCAGCCTTGGTGCTGGGGGGGTTGTGGCGTGTTGTTCTGGGTCCTGGGAAAAACCAAGTAGAACCAGTCAAAAGAGGGAGGGACAGAACTGGAAGCTGTTCTGGAAGGCTGAGAAAACCAGGATGTTGTGTGTGTGTCTGTGTGTGTGTGTGTGTGTGTGTGTGTGTCTTTGTGTGTGTGTGTGTGTCTTTGTGTGTGTGTGTGTGTGTCTGTCGCATTTTGAGTTTGTGGAAAAAAAAAAGTGGTGAAAGCGGCGTGCGAGCATCGGAGCGCGTGCACGCGAGCGAACTCGCGTCGGCGGGTTTTTCGGGATATTTTCTCGCACGTTTTTTTTTTGTTGTACCGTCGTCGTTGAATGTGTGAAACACGGCTTTTCGTGTGTGTGTGTGTGTGTGTGTGTGTGTGTGTGTTTTTCGCAGTGAAAGCGAGGAAAACAGCATGCGTGTGAAACTGAGCGTGTGCGTTCGTTTGTGTGTTGTCGCGGCGAAAAACTTGTGAAACAGGGCGGGGAGCAAAGTCAAAATGTGTGTGTGTGTGTGTGTGTGTGTGTCCGTCCGGCAGTCTTTGATGCGTGTGTATGCATGTGTTGTGGTTGTTGTTGTTGCTGAGTGTGTGAAAGTGTGTGTCTGTACTTGTGTGTGTGTGTGCGTGACAGCGGATGACGGATGGGCCGGCAGGACGGAGCAGGGGACGATGAATGAGGTGACAGACAGAGACGGATAGCCCTTTATCCCTCCGTCACAATCCCTCTTTCTCTCTCCCTCTCTTCTCTTTCTCCGCCTGTCGGGATGATGCAGTGCCTCTTGTTCTCCCGCTCGGAGGAGAGGAGGAGGAGAAGGAAGGGGGGAAGACGGGGAGAAGGAGGAGAAAAGGGAAAAATTGCATTCATCGATGTTTACTTCAACCACCCCCCATCCTCTTTCTCCTCCTCCTCCTTTTTCCTCCTTTGCACCCATTGCCTGCTTCATCCTCCTGTTCGTCCATCTCCATCCCCTCCTCCTCCTCCTCCTCCTCCTCTCTCCTCTTTTGCCGATCAGAATCGGTTGACTCCATCGCTCCTTTTGGAGTTATTCAGCTCATTCGCTCTTTTATTTCTTTCTCTTTTGGACTCTCATCCATTGTTTTTTTTAACCTTTCTTATCATATCAAAAGAAGCACATTCCTACAACGCCCCCCCCAATACATGCTCTCATCCCTGATTCCTGTGTATAAACGTGAGTGTGTGTGTGTGTGTGTGTGTGTGTGTGTGTGTGTGTGTGTGTGTGTCTGTGTGAGATCTCATTCTTTCGGGTGTGTGAAACTAAACTTTTTTCGTGTTTGCGCGTCAACACGCTTTCATATGTGCTCATATGCGCATGCACTTTCTTTGGATTGTGTGTGTGTGTGTGTGTGTGTGTGTGTGTGTGTGTGTGTGTGACCCGGTGCTGAATGGTCGATAAATCACGCTGACGGGGCCGTTTGTTGTGCAGCCGGGTCCCGGTGTTCTGGAAGGTTCCGGGGTCCTGGGACGGGGCCGAGACCAGAGCCCCCCCCCCAAAGACACACACACACACACACACACACACACACACCCAGTAAAATTTCAACACACGCTGCATAAAGCCATGTTTGCAGGAATATTGCTTTTGGTTCATGCTGTGTGTTTTAACCAGATATATTTGACATGTTTCTGTGGTTCTCTCGTGTTCCTGTTTCTGTCGGAGCTGAAGCTCAGTTTGAAGTTTTCTTTCTGGACCAGGAAGTCGACGTCGACGTCTGTTTCTGCTGCTGCTCAGACGCATGGAAACGCTCCCCTGGCTCCTGCTGCATGAGATAAACAAGAGCTTTATTCACACATCTGTACACAGCTGTTTGCGCTTAGCTTTACATGGAATTACTTTTTTTCTTGCATATGTACAATGAGCCGCTTGTAGAGTTTTTTTTTTTTTTTGTACGGTCATGAGTAGTTCCGAAGTCCATTTAATCGACTTATCACAAGTGTGATGTGATTTTTATAAGAAAATGTCCAAATTCTCTGGTTTCTTTAGTCTTCTATAATGGTAAACTGATGATATTTGAGTTGTGGAAACAGTGTTTCATGTTTTTGTAATAATAACTTACATTAATTGATTATTCCAATAATTAATAGATGAATTGATTACCAGAATAGCCATTTATTGCAGCCCTTTGTATCTTCATATATCAGTCGCATACATAATAATGTCCAACTTCCATTTTTTTAATGCACAAAATCTCACTTGACATTGACAACTGATATTGCTAACAACGGCTAATCGTATTAGTTTCCAATTTACAATAGAAAGCTGTCAACTTTGCCCCTTTGCATTACCAGGAAACTTAGTCTTCATGCTCACATTTGAATAAACATCATTTTATAGCTCTCCTGTGAACGAAAATCAAACCTATTGGCAACAATACGAGATCCCGTGTGATTTATCAGTCGCTTTTTGAGAACTATTCAGAGTAATATTAAGAAATTCCGTCTTCAGAACATTGCTCTCCTGCTGCTTGTGCAACTTTCCCCGTCTTTGCATCTTTTTTTTTTTATAAGTCCACCCACCTCCCCCATGGGGACTTGTACAGACGTCATCTGTCTCATTGCGTCTATTTCAGACGTCGCGGGAGCTTTTATGAAAGTCTGTGGGACTGCCCTGTGTGGGGAAAAATGACGTCAAGGGGTTACCAGTGCATGGAAAAGTAAAAAAAAATGCAATAGTTAATGCTCTGTGACATGGAGATGATATCTGATATAATAGCAAAAAAAGAAAATCAAAAGTCTAAGTCCCGTTCGCCGTCTTCTCAACACTTGCCCCATGCTTGGATAGACGTGTTAAACTCCATCCTCTGGTGTCCTGACATTAATCGCACAATAAGAAGCGAAATCAGCCAAAGTTTCACTTTTATGGAAACTTATTTCGAAAGCGTCCATAAAACAAAAAAAACAAAAACGGCTGATTCACTGTAAACCAGCTTATCTGGGCTGTCAACAGCTTTCTCCTGTTCGCTGTGATTGCTCAATGATTTGGTTGTGTGTGTGTGTGTGTGTGTGTGTGTGTGTGTGTGTGTGTGTGAGTGTGTGAGTGTGTGAGTGTGTGTGTGTGTGTGTGTGTGTGTGTGTGTGTGTGTGTGTGTGTGTGTGTGTGTGTGTGTGTGTGTGTGTGTGTGTGTGTGTGTGTGTGTGTGTGTGTGTGTGTGTGTGTGTGTGTGTTCCCCTGTCTGCCCTTTCCCACAGATCCTATCAATCCCCCTATATTTAGAACATTCAGAAGTCTGTGGTGGCTTCAAACCTTTGGCTGGCTCCTGTGTGTGTGTGTGTGTGTGTACATTTGTGTGTTCGTGTGTGTGTGTGTGTGTGTGTGTTGTGGTGTGGCGTCACCCCAGAAAACCGCTTGCAACAGTAGACATTCACTCATCCCTTTCTCCACTCATTCATACGCCAGCCGAGCATTTTTCCACCTTTGGTGTGTGTGTGTGTGTGTGTGTGTGTGTGTGTGTTCAGTCATTGATTGGTTAGTAGTTGACCAGACGGTGAAATTCCATCCATTCATCGATCTCTTCTGCTTCTATTTCTTCCTTTTTTTGTAATTCCAGCTGTCATCTTTAACCTGTTTCTCTTAAAGTCTCTGGTTTATTGAACTCATCTTCTCACCCCAAATATGCATTTTTCCTTTTTATCCTCTGTCATTCTCATTTTCCTTTTTTTTTTTTTAATTTGTCCCCTCAGCATCCTTCACCTGTTCTACTTCATCTTGTCTTTGTGTCCCTCCTTTTTTTGTCTCTTGCTTCATCTTTCTTAATTTTATTTCACTCTGATACATTAACAAGTTATATTGGTCAAACCACACACACACACACTAATTATGTTTCAGGGCTGTCTACCCTCTGACTGTGTGTGTGTGTGTGTGTGTGTGTGTGTGTGTGTGTGTGTACTAACCATTACCTCACAAGGCTTCCCTCTCCAAAAGCAACATGTCACAGCATGACAACTGCTCCCCTTATCCTGTGTGTGTGTGTGTGTGTGTGTGTGTGTGTGTGTGTGTGTGTGTGTGTGTGTGTGTGTGTGTGTGTGTGTGTGTGTGTGTGTGTGTGTGTGTGTGTGTGTGTGTGTGTGTGTGTGTGTGTGTGTGTGGCAGACAGGCTAAGGGATGAGATGAGGCCCAGTGGGAGAGGAAACCTCCACATCACCTCCTTGTAACCCAGACTAAAGAGGCACTGGGGGGGGGGATAGCTGGAAAAGGAAATTGGAGAAGAATGCACAGTGGCACATCTCAGCTGAGACGGGACGAGCCACGTTTTACCAGCTCCGGACGTAGTTTGGATAATCGCTTTCAATCCGTCCGCCGCATCTTTGGGTGTATTTCGTCCAACTACGGTTATCTGATCTGTCCACAGAGCCTGCAGTGTAAATGTGGTCAAATTGTCCTCAGAGCCGTCGATATTTAACCTGGTAAAACCATTTAATGATGATGGAAACTCTACGGAATCAGTCTGGACTTCCAGCTTCACGCAGCAATTTCAAGAAATTAAATTGTAATCAGGCCAAAGAGAGCCTGGGTGGTAAATCAGTGATGGTGGGAGCAAGTATTGATTTATAATAATGTAGATATAAATGTAGTTATTGCAGAAACACACATGATTTTCTGGGAAAAGAATGCTTTTAACGTACTTCTGACAGGACAAGTTTTACCTATCTGAGCTCAGCACCGATTGGCTGAAGGAGGTTGTCTGTCAAGGCATGAGAAAATCCTAATCCTGATGGTTTTACCAAGCCTGGCAGAAAATAATGTATGTTTCTGCAATAACTACATTTATATCTACATTACTATAAAATCACTACTTGCTTCCACCATCAATGATTTACCACCCAGGCTCTGATTGGCCTGATTAAGATCTGATTTCTTGAAATTGCTGCGTGAAGCTGGAAGTCCAGACCGATTCTGTTTCCATCATCATTAAATAGTTTTACCAGGTTAAATATCGATGGCTCAGAGGAAAATTTGACCACATTTACACTCCAAAAAAACACTAATAAACAACAAATTATGCCCATGTTAATGATGGGCCCGGTTGATTTTTAAAATTTATTTTTAAATTTATTATGGATAAATATTCGGTGCAACATACATAATATAATGATTCAAAACTACACCTTCAGGGGGATCCATTTAGTTTTTCAGTTTTTTCCAATTTTTTTCAATTTGATTAGAAAGAAATACATATTAACTGTTTTTTAATTCTATTCTTTATACAAGTGATTTGTCCACATAGGCCTGTCTACTTGGGAAACTTATTTTTGTTTCAAAAGTGTTGAATAGAGATATTACAGAGAAAAAGGACAAAAAACAAAGGCAAATCATACAGTAAATTTGAGATTTTACCCTAATTTATATTCAAATTCTAAACTATGCATTAAATCTCTAATCATTTATTCTCTAAAGGTAAAACTCAGATCTTCTCCCTTCTTTCTGATTGATTCTGACTCGGTGCGTGAAGTGAATTCTCTTAATCGGAGTATTAATGTGAGGAAACCTGCAGACACGCAGGCGCGTTTCCTCCCTCAGAAGCCGCTTTGCTCCCGTTTCTCTTCTCGTAAAAAAAAAAAAAAAAAACTTGTACTCCGCGCCGCGGCGTTTCCAATCCATCACGGCGGCAGGAAGCCTTCACTCGAGTTTGTTTGTTGCCTCATTGTTTCCCCGACTCGAGTGCACATGTTACTCAGCGCCCTGGCTTCCTCTGGCCTGACACCCACTAAAAAAAAAAAAAAAAGAACGCTCCCGTCCAGTAGAAACGATCCCTCAAAAACACGGTTAACTCTGTTAAGGTTTAAAAGATTTCTTTTAAAGTTGACCTGGAGGAGAAAAAGAATAGAGAGCAAGGTTTAAATTACAGAGGAAAGAGAGTATTGAGGTTTAGAAGATAAAGAAATACAGGAGAGAGCAATGATGTAATGCCAGATGTGGGACTTGTGCGCTGGATTTTTAAATTCTTATCACGTTAGTGCTCCGTAAACTGAGGCGGTGTTCGGGATGATGAAAGAAGCTTGTCTTGTTTAGTCCTGAATATTTAACGTTTCAGAGTTTTCACATGAGGCCCTGTCCCATAAAACATTCATCAGTGTGTTTGCCACAGATGATGCATTAAGATCTAATATGTTCTACTGTTTGCACATTGGCTTAATGTTAAATTCTCCCAAAAACTGAAGTCTGTTTTTAACAAACTGGAAATGCATGCAAACAAAATGACCAAATTCTTTCCTGTGTTTTAAAGTAGCTGAGTCATTTCAATGTAGACGCCTCATGATTAAATATGTAACTGACTTAGTTATTTTTGTCAAATCGAAGTTTTTAGGTAATAACGCGAGGACAGGATGAGAGTCAGGAAAACCTGCTGCTGTCACATTCCTGAGGCCTGAGGTCAGGCCAGGACAGCTGCAGAGTGTGTGTGTGTGTGGATAGAACCGAACACACACACACACATGCATGCGCGTCGCCGACGGGTCGACCTTTGACCTCCCGGCGCCCCGGCAGACGGACAAAATAAACGAAAGGCGGCGGGGGGGAGAGAAAAGAGCGAAATGCGAACAGAAAAGCGCAAATCGAGCGGAGAAGCGAGGCGTAGCTGAATGTGTCCGAAAGGGAAGATGACAGGAGGAGACGAGGAGCGCGGAGGAGAGACGAGGGGAGAAAAGAAGGGAACTTGGCCCGCGGAGAGAAAAACAAGACGTGAATGCGTGAAAATGTTGAGAAAGCGAGGGATACCGAGTGAAAGAGTGCAGTCAGGTGAAAGTGATACGGCGGCTGAAACGGACGTACAGGGTGGTCTCTCTGTCCCTCTTTCTCTCTCTCTCTCTCTCTCTCTCTCTCTCTCTCTCTCCTCGGGAGGCTGACACTTCCCTTCATCCGTTTGACCAGTCACAGAAGGGGGGATGAATAGACGAGTGGAGAGGGGTGAAAGAGCGGGATGAGCGGAGAAGAAAGAGGGCGAAAGGGAGGATGAGCAGCAGACGGACATCTAAATGCTCGCCCGCCGATCTATTGGAAGCGGGAGACACACAACCACGTACACACACACACATACACACTCGGACGCGCACAGTTTCGCTTTGAGTCGACGCTCAGACGTTTGTTTTTTTGTTTTGTTTTTTTCCTCCGACGGGCATGAACACACACAGAGAAGCGTTGGTGCGTGAGGCGGAGGCTCCGCGGTCTGAGAGACGCACCATGTAACCACGCAACCGTGACGTTCCGGGGTCAGATCTGGCCCGTACCCCGTACCCCAGATTTCCTGTTTGCTTTCTACTGTTAATTTTTTTTGTTTTTGTTTAGAGCTGAAACTCTATTTAGTGAATATCTCACTGTAAAAGCTCTGAACCGTTGTGGCGTCGCTTTTCCAGCTCTATTCTCAGTGGAATATCTTTGTTTGATTTATAGTTAAAACACCTTAGTTATTTCCACTAGGTCC
>JAYKQN010000017.1:17327500-17367500 GCA_036785175.1 Eupleurogrammus muticus | reverse complement strand
GTCCCGTAATATTCCCCCCACCACCACCGCCCCCCCATCATTCTTTTTTAGATTTTTCTCTCCTTTTCTCTCTCTCTCTCGCTGTCCCTCGGTGTCTCTCGCCCTCCCTCTCTCCTTCCCTCCGTCTGTGCAGTGTCTAATTGACAGCGGAGACCCCTGGTTGAACCACCAGCGCTCTTCTCTCCTTTTTGTTTCATTTTTCTCTCCCTCTTTTCTCTCTTTTCTCTCTCTCTCCTCGATTCCATTTCAGCCCTCTCTTTTGAGGAGGACACACAACTTCTCTGTCACCGCTGACTGAGAGCGAGCGAGCTAGGGAGCGAGGGAGGGAGGAGGGGGGGAGATGGAGAGAAGATAAAGAGACAAAGCGGGAGAATGTCAGTAGGTAGCGAGGAGTTCAAAGACCAGACGTGTAAATAAGACGTCATGGAGGAGACTTTCACTCTCGCCAAAAAGCATTCACTCATTTTTTTTTTCTTTATAATATATAGACATTGACAGTGTCCTGGACAGTGTGACACTAATGCACGAGTATCTGAGTATTTGAGCTTGTGCATGCTCCCTGATTTATAAAAAAAAAAATATTGACGTGACCGTTTTACTGCAGGTCAGAGCCTGAATTTTTGACTGTCGTCGTCCAGTAGTTTTCTGCACATTTTTTTTAAAGTCTAAAATAATACTGAAATTTCAATTATAGGTGTCTTCACGTTGGGACAGGACCACACGTGCCGTATATGGAGCATAAATACTCGTTTAGGCCTTTTCCACACCGACCTGGTTTGTTCTCGTCTTTTCTTTTTAGATTTATCAGTTGCATCCAGGCACAAATTACAGGATAAAACTTTGTAGAAGAACAAAGAAGCCAAAATTGATCCAATTTGAGAAGTTGGAACATAGAATTGACTCAAATTGATTATTTTATTATCAAAATAATTGGCTATTAGTATAATAGTTGGAAATTAATCAATTAATCGATTAATTTTTTTCAGCTCCATTTTGCTGACCTCTGACCTCTCCTCACTGGGGAGTAACACAAATTATTCTCATATTTGTCCTTTTACATTTTCATTCCAGTGCTGGAACCTGTTTTTTTTTTACTCTCCAAGCAGCAGCAGCTCGACGGTTTTGACCAGTAACCTCTGAATGTGACCTTTGACCTTTTAGCTTTCAGGGGTCGAGAGCCGACTTTGAGGTTAAGGGTAGAAATCCCTTTTCCTGCAGAGGACCACACTTGTGTCTGACAGTGTTTTTATAGAAAACACCATTAGTTCATCTATTTATCACTTTAGGAGTTTTTAGTTTTCAAGCTGAACATATATCATATATCAGTTTTGAGTTAATAATATCAATAATGAACATTTCTGCATAAATATTGAATAATCAAATCCATCAAAGCTATAGGACTAGATAAATAATCCTCATCTTACTAATATTCATATTTTCATAGTGTCAGATGATTAATTGATTAATTAATTTAATTAATTAATTGGCTAATTGTTATAGCTTTATTGTTAAAGAATTATGCATTTTTAATATTTAATCACCTAGTGTGTAAAAGTAGATGATCGCATGTGTTCTTAATTTATTAAAACCTTTTAAGAGACGTTTTTTTACTTTATCTTTCCTATTGATAACAATAATTAATTTCTTGATTAATCCTTTAGTCTATAAACAGTTAAATAATGAAGTTCAGGTTACTGTCATAAATGAGAGAAAAAAGCAGCAAATCCTCATCTTTCTTTCTGGATTAGCTGCTTTGTCTTTCGTAAACGAAGAAACGACAACACAGACGCTGTGAAAAGCCACTTTCTCTGCTTTTAGTCAGTGGATCTGTCCACAGGAAGCAGACAAAGACAGATTGTGAGCAACAGGTGTCGAGACGTTTCGTCCTCTCCGCCTGTGGAGCGCTGACGTCCTCCCAGCAGACAGAGTGAGTGTTGGCTGACGGCCGTCGGCGTGGCCTCTGTGAGCAGGCGCCGACCTTTGACCTCGGCCGAGGGTTTTAGAGATGGAGCGACGGTGATGACGGACAGGTGTCAAAAAGCACTTTTTATTTTTTTCTCGGCCATCAGCAAGCACTTTCTCCAGAGGCTTCCAGGTGACCTTTGACCTTTCCTCTCTTTATCTTGTGCACACAGAGAGGCCGTCGCAAACAGCAGCGAATGTCCGAGATAAAGAGAGATAAGTGTCGACCTTCTAGAGATAATATATTTGACGCTATAGTTGAACAAAATACATATATAATACATATATTATATTATTTACAGCTCTATATTCATATAGATAATTTATTGCATGACTCCTGAAACCCCTGATACAGGTTCAGCATTGACTTTTATTCAAATATCACATATGATATAAGATAAAAAGTATTTTCATCCATGTTACTGTCACTGCATCAATATATATAGATACCAGGTTTGATTACAGTGACTCATGTGGTTATATTCTATATATATTATCATTTAAAACTGTAAAATAAGCAGTGTAGACCCACTCTGTTCTGATTGGTGCATCGTGACAGGCTCCTCGGTAAAGCGTCAGCCTCACAGAATACAAACGTGCCCATGTCCCAAAATACGTGAACAGAAAAGACGAATAACCTGAAAAAAAAAAAAAAAAAAAAAAAAACTCCTTAGCAACGGCCTTAGCAACATAGATGAATGGATGGAGGAGATGGACGGGTGCCTGGATGGCTGCTTTTCTCGATAAGTCAAATCTGCCTACCGTGACCTTTGACCCCTTAGGAGGAGAAAACGCTGCTTCGATTTCAAAATGAAGAAGATGCGTTTTTTTTTTTTTTTGTCCTCTTCTGTGAAGATAAATGATCAGAAACAACTTTCCCTTCATAGCAGAAACATTACATAATCCGTGTGTGTGTGTGTGTGTGTGTGTGTGTGTGTGTGTGTAAACATGATGAATTCTGGGTGACCCTGACGCTTGGCCATTAGGAACGGGAACACGGCAATTCCCCGACGGTCCCAAACAAATAAATCCTGCCCACAGCCGGAATAACCATTAACAAGTCTGCTAAACACACAGGAGGAGGAGGAGGAGGAGGATGGAGAGGAGGAAAAGTAGACGAGTAGACGAAAGGAGGGATGAAGAAAGAGGAATAAAGTTTATGCAGAGGGGATAAGAGCAGGAGGGAGGAAGTGAGGTTTACATGCAGAGGATGAAGACAGTAGAGAGGAGGAGAAAAGTTCCGATGGAGAGAATGAAAGATGGGAAAGGGAGATGGAAAGAGGAAAGGGGGAAATGTGGGGATGAGGGAGAACGTGGAAAATAAAAAGAGAGAGAGAGAGAGGGAGTGGATGAGGAGAAATGGAAAGAAGGGTGAGGGAAGGACAGAGGTGATGGATTGGACAGAAAGTGGGGAGAAAGTAAAGAAAGATGGAGGGATGGAGGGGCGGAGGTAGAGGAGGAGAAGGAGCCCGTTTAGTGGAGGAGAAACGAGAATAAAACAAACAAGAAATGTGAAGCAACGCGTCACTTTGTTTTTCTGCTCGTCCCCCCCCCCAACCAGAAGAATACGAGGAAGCAATTCCGTGTGTGTGTGTGTGTGTGCGCGTGTGTGTGTGTGTGTGTGTGTGGAGACGGGAGCGATAGCGCGGGGGGAGGTCACGGCGAGGTGAGGGAGGGGGAGCTAGACGGAGGGAGAAGTTCAGCGAGAGGTGAAGAGAGAGACCTGCCGTTTTCTCTCTCCGAGTGTGTGTGTGTGTGTGTGTGTGTGTGTGTGTGTAGGGTGAATCGGGGGTCAGGTGTGTGTGTGTGTGTGTGTGTGTGAGGACCTGCTGGCTGCGTGTGGCTCATTTTTTTTGGAAAGGCCCACGCTCCCCATATTCTCTCTTTTTTCTTCTTCTTCTTCTCTTTTCCATTTTCATCCGTCTTATCTGCCTCTCCTCCTCCTCCTCCTTGTTGCTCTCCTCCTCCTGTTTTCTCCCTCCCTCCATCCCTCCTCCATCCCTCCTCCATCCCTCCTTCACCCAGACATACCTACTGACCTCAAGTTCACCCAAAACCTCTGTCCTCTCCTCCTTTCTCTCATCCATCTCTTTTCTACTCTCATTTCCTAAATACTTTCCTTTCGTGTCCTCTCCCATTCCTCATCTTCTTTTCTTTTCTAATACTCTCACCTCTTTCCTCTTTTCTTTCACTACAACTTTCCTCAGTGCTTCTTCCTCCATTTTTCTTTCTTTCCTCTGATCTCATCTTCTTGAAAACGGTGAAATCAGGTGAAAATATCCAGTATAGAGTAGATTTAAGCAGATAATGTATCTTAATATTAAACTCATTTCTTGATTTAGGTCAGTCTGGTCTTGTTTAAAATAATAAGATTAAATTGACTAAAATCAAGAAAAAAAAAACTAAATAAGGCAAATGATCTGCCAGGGAAATCAGATAATTATATTTAAGATTTTAGTTGTTTTTCTCCTCTTCTATCCTTTCTCCTGTCTTGTCTTTCACCCTCTCTCTTCTTTCCCTCTATCCCCTCCCCTCTCTCTCATCCCTTCTTCCAGCCTCTGGCCCCAGCATTTGTTTTCTGTTATCTCTGAGCGAGGGATGAGAACGCAGCGATGTGCTGAGCGTGATTCCAGAGCAGAGACAGCGATCCGCTCCAGATAACATGGAAATCTCCTGGACCTCAGCCGCCAGCTTATCTCCCCGACTACATCTTTTTCTTTTTCCCTCCCTCCCTCTCCCTCTTTCTCCTTATCTCTCTTTTTTTCTTTTCTCGTTTTGCATGTGTGTTAACGCAGCTTTTCAGGGTTCCTTCCTCTAAACTGACAGCTACAGCATCCGCTTCCCGCTCCATCTTCACCCTGTTTACCTCAGTGTGTGTGTGTGTGTGTGTGTGTGTGTGTGTGTGTGTGTGTGTGTGTTAGGATAGAAAACACACACACACACACACACACACATAAATCTGTACCTAATTAACCAACAGATTTGTCCACATAACCTCGCAGCCAGATGATATTTGTGTGTGTGTGTGTGTTCCTATCCAATTTACATGCAGTGCGTGTGTGTGTGTGTGTGTGTGTGTGTTTGTTTGTACTTGTTTATATGAGCGGATTAGCGGGTCAAACCTGGGCCGTGCCAGGGTGAAGTCAGGGACAAAGGAGAGAAGGATGAGAACGAGTGGGGAAAAAAAACAAGATGGTGGGAGCAAGGAAGGAAGGAAGGAAAGAAGGGAGGAGATAAGGAAGTCAAAGCCAGGTTGGTTGTTTCTGATGAGGTGAATTCACCTGACGAACGCGTCTCTACTTGTTAAAGTTTGCACTGATCGCCACAGACAAAAACAGGAAAAAGACAAATTATACACACTGAGTGACACAATTCCCGTTGTTTTAGAATCACGTGTCACATGCAGGTAATAGCGGAGGTCATTTATTTGTTTTAATCCCTGAAAGAGATCAGGATTTTATTTGGGACCAGGCGGCATTTTCCAACACAGGATTAATTCCTTGCTCAGAGAAACTGTATAAAAAAATTACGGTAATTTCCTCCAATTCTTTTATTAAACCACTAGGACTGCTCTATAATTTATGTATGTCTGTATATTTTAGGATAAAAGCTTTGAATTTCATGTCGTATTTTTTATTTTTTTTTCCTATGCCGATCAAAAATTAAGCAAAACTACCTGACAGGATGATGTTTAATGTCACCTGAGCACAAAAGTTATGCGTTTAAGGAGTTTGTGTGAGGGGGAAAAAGAGAAAAAGGCTGCAGCGTCAGTGGTCCTGTCTTCTTTTAGGTTTTTTTTATATATATATAAATTAGATTTTTTTATATGGAACCGTTGGTTATTCATCCCCAGCATTTAAAGGGGACCTGCTGGTTAATTTAAACTTCTCTATTATTAGGTCATTTACGGTAAATCTGTGATTCTTCTCTCCTGCTTTAGACACTTTATATGAATGAAAAGTTCATCATTTAGTCCCAAAGATGTCTTGTTTTTAGTACTATTAGTCCAATATTAAGTAGATTTATCTTATTTGAATGCCAGATAATTTATCTTATATCCAGTTTTGTTTTTTTCCTAAGATTTGGTCTTCTAAAAAAAGAAAAAGAAAATAATACAAATGATCTGCCATTGGAATAATAATTAATCAATACATTTTTTTTTTTAAGCTTAATTAACATATAACCGTTCAGTACTTGACAGAAATGTGTTTCTGAAAACACAGCCACAGGTTTCTGAATCTGTCTTCAGTTACGATCCACACTAGTTCCAGAGTGTGGACGAGACTTTTTTTTTTTTCCTGTCGTAGTTTTCAGAATCTGGATCAGCAGCTTGTCCACTTTTACTCACGTCCACTGTCCATCATGTGTCATGGTGGTTAAAATATGTCATCCTGCTGTTCTGTTACAGTAAACACACACACATATATACAAACACACACACACACACACTTTATCTGCTGTGTCCTTGTTCCTTTACTCGTCCCTGACTTTTATCCGTCTTCATCTGCCCTTCCTCTTCTCTCCCGTCTCTCTCTCTCTCTCCCTCTCTTTCTCTCTCTCTTTCTCTCTCTCTCTCTCTGTCTCTCTATCTCTCTCTTTCTCTCTCTGTCTCTCTCCCTCTCTTTCTCTCTCTCTCTCTCTCTTTCTCTCTCTGTCTCTCTCTCTCTCTCTCTCTCTGTCTCTCTCTCTTTCTCTCTCTCTCTCTCTCTCTTTCTCTCTCTGTCTCTCTGTCTCTCTCTCTCTCTCTCTCTCTCTCTGTCTTTCTCTCTCTGTCTCTCTATCTATCTCTCTCTCCCTCTCTGTCTCTCTCTCTCTCCTCGCCCCACATGTGGTTTTGCTCTCCATCCCTCCCTCCTTCTCCTCCTCCTCTCATCCCTCGCTCACATATGGTTCCTCTCTGCGAATCTGTGTGTGTGTTTGGTGTTACCCAGAGTTCACTGGGGCTCCTCGCTTGTGTGTGTGTGTGTGTCTGTGTGTGTGTGTGTGTGTGTGTGTGTGTCTGTGTCTGTGTGTGTGTGTGTGTGTGTGTGTGTGTGTGTGTGTGTGTGTGTGTGTGTGTGTGTGTGTGTGTGTGTGTGTGTGTGTGTGTGTGTGTGTGTGTGTGTGTGTGTGTGTGTTATGCAACAGGAAGATTTCACCTCCTCTAATGACCTGAATATGAGACTCAATCAAATACATATAAAAATAAAAAGTCAGTCATCGAGCTGTTCCGTAGATTCTTGAGATTCTTATCGTTAGTTTGCGTGGAGATGAACATCACGTTGTTAAATCTTTACGCTCCACTGATGAGAGTTGACGTTGCCATGGTAACAGGAGCTCACTGTTGCCTCACTTAAAGCAACAGATTCTATCACATTTGATTCAATAATCATTTGTTTGTGGGGAAACTTTGCAACAGCAGAAAAATGCAAGAAAAGAAAGATTGCACACAGAGTTAGTATAATTACTATAATTTGAGATGCTCTTCCTCCCCGTCTCTCTCCCCGTCTCCGTCTAGTTGCTGGAGCTGTTCACGCAGTGGGACTGGTCCACCTACCTGGCCGACTACGGCAAGTCCAGCTGCAAATACCTGAGGGTGAACCCACACACTGCACTGGCCCTGCTGGAGAAGTGAGTCCCTGCCCTTCTAATACACACACACACACACACACACACACACACACACACACACACCACAGGTCACCAACCCCGGTCCTGGAGGACCACTGTGGGTCCAGGTTTATGATTCTACTAATAAAGGTCCTAACAAGGGTTCTAGTGGTTCATTAGTAGAGTCAGGTTGTCCTCCAGGACCTTTATAAGGAATCAATCAACATAATAAACCATTATTAAAATAATATAATAGTTAGTTACAGGTCTGGAATGAAAAAAAAACGTCCTGATCAGGTGAACTCACATTCTGTGTGCGACTTTAGAGTTTCTCAGAAATTTTGATGGATGGGGTTGTTTTCCTGCACAGACACATTCAGCCAATCAGAGCACAGCAAAAAAAATAAAAATAAAAAAATAAAATAAAAAATTCTGACCACGTGAAACCACAAAATCTAAAGCATGGCCGTTAAGCCAATCACAAGGCTCCACTGGTCTCCATGGATACAACTTCCTGTTCCCTGATTGGTTCAGAAGAGGAACCTCTGAATTGGGATGTAAAAGGTGACGTTTCCTCTGGATTATCAGAAGGATAAAGTCCAATAAACTAGTCCTGCAAAAAAAGCAGAAACCGTGCAGAGAAACACACGTTTTAAAAAAAACGTCCGTCAGCTGCATCATCTGCAGCTCAGTCCCTGATTGGCTGGTTGTGATAATTTCTGGAGAAGCTGGAACGGATCCATTCAGTGAAACAGAAGGTGAGTTCATGTCATCAGGATGATTTTTAATAAACCATTTAGTGACTTTCCTTTAACAACTAAATCACCAGATTATCGTCATTACCATTGTTATCTATGAAATGATGTTTTCCTCGCTCTCACCTGCTGTTCCGTCTGTTCTGTCACCTTCACACAGGTTATTTAAGCCGTGAGTATCGTGTGTTTGTGTGTGTGGTGTTTCTGGCATGGCGAGCCGCTAAAACCGGCGATGTGCGGGAGCAGAGAAATGTGAATTGGGATGTTTTTTTAACCCACATGACATGAATGTGGAGTCGGAGTGATAACACGACCTGCATGAAAACACGACACCCGCGTCACACACACACACTCATATGATCCGCTCCATTGTTCGGTACAGTACCTCCACCTTCCTCCAGGCCTGGTGGTCTCTCTCCCTCCTGTCCCCCAGGAGGAAGCACCCCCGCTGGGGCTTGTCTGGTCCGCTGCCCCCCCCCCCCCCCACCCTGAACTTCCTGGAGGTCCACAACGATCCGGCGTTCTGCAACGAAACCCCTGCACACATGACTCCGATCTCACACACACACACACACACACACACACACACACACATACCAGGCTTTCAACAAATGTCTGGTTCTGTTTTTTTTTTTATTTTTTTCTCCCCAAACAGGTGACCCTGCACAGCTGTGTGTGTGTGTGTGTGTGTGTGTGTGTGTGCATCAGACTAAACTGTGTGAACCACTCTGCATATTGGTGACTTACAGCAATGCTTAAATACGTTATTTATATTTAATGCACTTTGTGTTTCCCTCCTCCTCTCTCCAGGATGCGGGAGACCAGCAGGAAGAACAACGTCTTCGCCCAGTTCCGAAAGACGGACCGGGACCGGCAGAAGCTCATCGACACCATCATCAAGCAGCTGCGCAACCTCATCGCCCAGCACCACGCGTAGAGCCCTGCAGCCGCCTGATTGGCCGGTTTAACTCCTCGACGAGAACCGTGGGTCGACTATGCACCTTAACACTCCACGTCCAGACGTCTGAACCTTCAGTGGCACCGGGGGTCGTAGTTCTGACTCCTTTTCTCCAACTCGACTTAAGCTTATTTTTTTTCCTGCGTCTGCTGAGCTGATTGGTTCCTTCCAAATCTTAAATTTCCATCCGACATAACGTGATCCTGACTGAGGATATTTTTCTTATTCCACAGCAATGACCCTGAAAAGACCAGAAGCAGTAGTGGAATTATCCTGTGTGATAATAGTCCTTCTTTAAAATGTTCTAGGCCAATAACATAATAAACTGTTTGTGCATCCATTTTTAAATTACCATAAAAGCTAACATACACCAACATATTAACTTAACAGCAAGAAATATACATAATTAATGAACTAAATTGTCAAAAAAAGTCCTCACTAGTCCATTAACCAGCTGATAACCTAATAGCGTGTTGAGTCATCAGTTATTACATTATCTTTCCTGCACTTTTATCACGTTATCGGCCTATTACGGTTTAATTTATCACGTTATCGGCTGTTATTACAGGTCTCTCTTAAATAGAGCTGTCCCAAAATCGTCCTAAAATCACACCTCTAAATGTGAAAACTACACATCGAGCTGTCTTAGAAATTACTGAGCTGGGTTTCCTACCCAGGAAGGTGTTTTTTTACCAGGATTAGTTAATAGTGGAATAATGTTTGTAGAGGATAGTGATTTATTAACCTTAAACACGGTAGAACAATCCGCTGAATGTGGTCGATAAAAGCTGCAGCAGCATCTCACTCATCGTTCGCCTCATTATAAAGCCTGTCTGAGCTTTCCTATAATTTAACACAGTGGTTCCCAAACCCCGTATAATAAAAAAAATGTCTTCCACTTGTTAATTAAACTCTGATTAAGTCTAATTATTCCTATAAAAGCAATAAATCCACATCTGAGAATAAAATGTCTGAAGTGATCAGTCAGTAATCAGTTTAGTAGATTTACTTGTCAGCTCTTGTTTCGTTGTAATAACTTGTGAAATCGTAAAAATCGTCCTGTGACCCCTTCGCTGAACCCAGCGACCCCTGCAGGGGGTCCCGACCCGCAGTTTGGGAACCCACCATCGCCTTCTCCTTTAACCTTCACTAACGTCTTCCGCATCTCGTCCCTGTCACTGCGGCACAATAACGGAACGCGTTGAATGTACAAACCGTAAGGAGAGAGGGAGAGAGGGGGGGTCAGGGGTCAGAGGTCAGAGGTCGTCTTCCAGGCCCGACTGCAGCTAGAGAAGCACTGAAACCCAGATCAGGTGTTGGAATAAAAGAGAGCAGATCCAGGTGGTGAGAACAGAAACACGTCTCCCTCCTCACTACAACCTGCGACACTTGAACGGGGGGGGGGGGGGGGCGCCTGTGTGTGTGTTTTTAAAGGGGGGATGTTGCCCCAGACATGGCAACCCCCGCAAAGCAGACAGAAAGAATCGTACTAACGCCGAGCACACGTCTTGTCTTCCACATGCGAAACGTCTTTTTTTTTTTGTTCAGATGAAGCACATGATTCAGTCACACTTGATTTTTTTTTTATTATTATTAATATTATTATTTTATTTTTTATTTTTTTTTACTAATATGGGTCTTTTCACTCTTCTGTGTTGCTTTTCTTGAACTTGGGTGCAATAATAGCATTGGAAAACTGCAGCAGTGTGTGTGTGTGTGTGTGTGTGTAAGTGTGTGTGTGTAAGTGTGTGCCTTCCTGTGTGTGTGTGTGTGTGTGTGTGTGTGTGTGTCACGCCTCTTTACAAAGGGATCCAAACCTGCCGCGTGTGTAAAAGGAAACTTTACATCTTCCACTTCCTGTTTCGCAAAAAGCAGGAAATTTGATCGAGTTTGATTCACTTGAGCGACGTTGTGCGCGTGTGTTAGTGTGTGTGTGCGTGCGTGTGTGTGTGTGTGCGTGTGTGTGTTCCATCCATCCTCAGCTGTGTGTTACCTGTAGGTGTTAGTAAGGGAACGGGCCGTCGTCATTGAATGTGCCTTTGCTGTTTTTTTTTGCCTGTAAAAGCAGCAACTCTGACGTGTTTGGACTCTGGATGAAACCTGACGAATAAAAAAAAAAAAAACTCCTTAGAATTAAAACTAAAGCTCATTAAAGAGCTAAACGGCATCTCATGGTCCTGTCTGGGCCTTTTTGTTACTTTATCCTTTCTACTTAAAACTGTTTTATTTGCTTGTCAGGGCTGCAACGAACGACTTTCCCCAAATTATTCATTAATTCTTAAAAAAAAAACGTGTTAATTATGACATTTTTTCCCATTTAAAATCCACACATAATAAAATGTTTATTGGCTAATTCAGTCATTTTAATCTAATTGGCAGATTAACGGTGCTTTCAGTACAAACTCACTTTCTGTCTAATCTGATAATCTAATCTGACGCGTATGAAGCTGCTGTGATTTAAACCTGTTCCTCCGTCTCTGCAGCTTCTGCAGTTTTACGCTGCAGAGAAGCAGAAAACGTCGCTGGTTCGTTCCGTTTCTCTCGTCCAGATGTTGCTGCTGCTGTGGTGTTTTTATATTTTGTAAAACCTTCTTCTTCTTCTTCTTCTTCTGTGAGACAGAAGCACTGTTCAAGCTGTTGTATTAAACCACTAATGAATGAAACGGACAAAAAAAAAGTAAAATACTAATAAAAGACGAATAAACAGGAAACTGTTGAATGTGAGTTTTTGTGTCCAGACTCTTTATTTTATATTTGAGTTTCAAGATTATTGATCAATTAATCAATTAGATAATTGATCATAACTAAAAATGTATTTAAACTAAATTATCTTTAACTGTGGCAATTATTGGGTTATTTTTTCCTCATAATGGCATTTTAAAAAAGATTTACAACACATTCAGAACCAAAAATCTGCCTTCAACTTATTTTTCACGTAATGCTTCATTTAACAAACATTTAGCATTAAAACGAACCAAATTCTTTTACTGAATGAGCCTGAACTTAATTAATTAATAAGAAATATTTCATAAATCCGTCATTGAACCAGATTAAAGTGTTTGTAAGTGTGTTAACGTTGGCTTCACATTTACAGACGAGCAACGGTTGCTTTTATTTTTCCATTACGATCATTAAAGGCAAATTAGCCTTTCAGCTTTTAACCCATAAAAACTGTGTTTTTGTTAGAAGTCGACGCAGCTTCAGGTCAAAAGGTTTGTTCCGTTAATCGACTAAAACTGCAGTTAATGGATCAATTAGCTTTGATTGGTGATCAGGTTGTGGCAGCAGCGACTTTCACAATAATCAATTAATAGTTTTTTCATTTTCTGGTCTCAGCTCCTTAAATGTGAATATTTCCTGGTTCCTTTATTCCTCTAGAGAGTCAACGTTTGGACGTCAGGAAACACTTCAGTCGTTTTTCAGTGTTTTACGCACCAGAAAAGTTCATCAATTAATCCAATAATGAAAAACAAAATGAAAACTTCGACTCACAGCTCGAAATATTAAAAGTTGATTCGTGCCGTTAAACGTGATGATTTATCGATGATTCCAGATCCACTCTCCTCTCTGTGCCTCGCGCTCATCACCGTGAACTTTGACCTTTTTCAGACAGCGGGGGGCGTGATTAATGGGATAGTGTGTGTGTGTGTGTGTGTGTGTGTGTTCCTGTTCACTGAAGGGTAGCGACGAGAATCCAAAGCAACACAAACTCTCCGCATGCTCCAGGTTTACTAAGCTTCGTGTGTGTGTGTGTGTGTGTGTGTGTGTGTGTGTGTGTGTGTGTGTGTGTGTGTGTGTGTGTGTGTGTGTCGCCTATAGAGGAGCAGTGAAGTGCTTAAATCTTAGGAGATTCCTCCTCTTTCTCTTTCTCTTTCTTCTCTTTCCACTTTGTGTTTTCTCTTTTTTCCTGGAATCTTCCAGTTTGAGACGAGCGTCCAATCCTCATCTCGACCTTTCCTGACCCCTTAAAAAAAACCGATGGAAACTGCAGATTTTCTGAGTCACCGATGACTCGACGACTCCGCAGGTTTTAAAGCTCTGGTTGTGTCACCGTCTGCTCGTCAAATCCTCAAAACGTTGGAAGAAAAAAACAGAATCCGTTGTTTCGCTTAATCTCGTTTTGTTTTTTTCCATGACGACTTAAACTCACGTTTTAAATAAAGAACTCCTGAGAACAGGATGAAGACAAACTCGTTTTATTTTAACCCTAACTCGTATATATATATATATATATATATATCTGTTGGATCTATGATAATCATGTATTTGTTGGTGGGCAGGTGCCAGTCAGTAAAGTGCGATTGTCTTTAAAGCAGAGAATAAAATGAATAAAAGTGACTCAAACCAAGATAATTATAAGAATGGGAAGTAATCACAGTCATATAATGAACAGTCTCAGCACTAAAACCATATTTTCTCTATGAGCTTTTACACATATTTAAAGTTTCTTTGCTTTAAACATGAACTTGTGTAACATTAAAACTCCAGTTCTGTTAGTTTCAGTGATTCAGACTCTGAGCTGTGGCCTCGATTCCCATTATTAACGTAGAGTAACGAGTGTAACCTGGTGTCAGATTTATTATAATAACATAATTATTAGTGTGAAGCAATGCTTCTCAGTTATTTTCTGTTGCACCCTCCCATGTGACTATACATAGAATCATTTGTCTATAAAATTGTTAATATTGTATCCTTATTAACAGATAAGAGAATTAAAAAAAAAGAAATATGGACCAACTTACAACAAAGAATAGCTTTATTACTAAAATTAAATCCTTAATTAAACTATAAAAATTGTCAAACCATATGATACTGAAAAATAAAACTACATAAAATGGTCTTATCAGTGATTGTGGTGTAATGTCTTTAATGTCTTTGTCTCCAACATTTCAGACTCAGTAACACACCGGTCTTTCACAGTGAACCAAGCGCTACAGACGCTTCGTCATATTTCCTCGTCTTAGCTTTGGGAGACTTTTGTTTGTCTCTTTATCTCCGTCTCTCTCCGCCTGTCTTCTAATCCCTGTTAAATATGTTTTCATGGTGTCACTTGGTGTCTACACTTCATACTCATACTCTGTGCTGTATGCTCCCTGTGAACACTCTGCTGCCCCCTAATGGAGTGGAGGTGCAACTGCACTTTATTCTAGGACAGTAAAAAAAACAAATAAACAACCTGTGTTTTGTGTTCACTTCTGCAACGTTCCGGATCTAAATATTAAAATAAAAAAATCATTCTCGTGTGAGCGGAAGGTTCCGGAGGCTGCGACGCACGTGTGATCAATCGCGAGATAAATGAACAAAAAAAAAATCAGCTTTGAAGAAGACGAAGGAAACAGAAGAAAGTGAAGAGAAATAAAAGAGATGAAAGTTCAAGGATTTACCCTCACACACACACACACACACACACGCTTTGAGTATTACAAGATGTGTTACACAGATATAGTGTGTGTGTGTGTGTGTGTGTGTGTGTGTGTTATCTCATTGACAGTGGTGTGTCTCAGACTCATGTGGTCTGGTAAAGTGTGAGAAGAAACAGATCCAACACACACACACACACACACACACACACACACGTTTCCTTTCTCTGACTATAGACGTGATTTACGACTGAACACCAGCGTGAAACTGCTACTGAAGCTTCAGTGGCGGGAAAATATGAATGAAATTCAAATTTAAAAAAAAACAGATAAAAGACCTTTAAATGTGTGATGTAACGCTGCTGAACACATTCTGTGTTTTTCTGTTCTGTGATCGGCGGAGGTCAGAGGTCAACCCGGGGTTACGAGAGGTCGGTGATGTCACGGCGATGTTGCGCGGAAGACCACACACACACACACACACACACACACACACACACACACACCTATTATCTGTTTTTCTCTCACACATCACACTCACTATCTGTTCATCTTTATGCCTTTTCTAATCTGATCATTTATTGTGTGTGTGTGTGTGTGTGTGTGTGTGTGTGTGTGTGTGTGTGTGTGATGCTCAGGTTAGATAGTGTGTTCCTGCAGACAGGGAACGGCTAACTATAGAAACGGGAAGTCGTTGTGTAACAAACCAGAAGAACTTCCTCTAAAACACAAACCAGCGCGAGGTGGAACGAGAGAAAGAAAGAAAGAATCTTTATCTAAATTCTAAATTATCCTTTATTATCTCATTCCCTCTTTTACGTCCTTTATTTCCATCCCTCCCTTATATAGTCACCTTCTTTAAACCCTTACATCCTTTACATCCTTTATATCCTTCCTTATTTATTTATACATATATAATAATAATTATCATTTAAAACAGGATAAAAAGTCGTAGTAAAAATCCAAAGCAAAGATTTAGATTTTCAATTATTATGTTTTTCTTCATGACCTACAGGTAATATCATGTTAATATCATGTTATGGATGATAATAACCTAATTTTGAAGTAATAGAAGCCAGCAAAAAGTCATCAGCTACATTATTTTATTTATTATATTTACTTCAGATTAAAACTAATCAGCGCTGATCAACGTGTTGATAATTATCTGTGTTTGATTGATTTGATGTTTCATCCTCAGAATAAAAACCTGAACAAACCCAAAAACAGGTCGATGGTGGAGGAAGAAAGTGCTGTCCACACACACACACACACACACACACACACACACACACTCTTCCTGGTCCAGGGCCTGCTTTGCATGTCGTCTGCTTGATAACAGTAAATAATCACGGTTTGACTTCACTTCCTCTGCACGAGAGATGGAGGATTAAAAAGAGAAATAAAACAACACTGGCACAATGAGTGTGTGTGTGTGTGTGTGTGTGAATAAAAACCTACAAAATAAAACCATAGGTTATTATTTTCAAAATAAAACTTCCTGAATTAATTTCTTACCTGAATGAATGAATCTGATGTGTGTGTGTGTGTGTGTGTGTGTGTGTGTGTGTGTGTGTGTGTGTGTGTGTATTCACTGGAAATTTGTGACACACACACACACACATGCACGCAAGCGCGTGTCTAATGAAGACGGATGAGACAGCACACACACTTCTCCTCACCTCCTGGTTATTGATGAGCCTGAGGGGTCAAAGGTTATAGAAACACCCACTGTGTGTGTGTGTGTGTGTGTGTGTGTGTGTGTGTTTCATCCTGTCAGAATTATTATATAACTTCACAATTGCATTCTTTTTTCTACCGTTGAGACTGTTTTTACGTTTTTTTTTTTTTAAATAAGAAATCAAAAATAAACCATGACGTCATAGTTCTAACACACACACACACACACACACACACACACACACACACACACACACACACACACACACACACACACACACACACGGGCAGTGTTTTTTTGTGAATAAACTCTGAACCTCCAGGCCTCATATTCAGGTTTCCTGCTCAAAAATGACAAAAATGCAAAAAAATAAATATGGAACATGTCCACAAATACACATATTGCAAATAAATCTAAACACTGTGTTTTACTTTATTGTTGTAGTTGTTTTTTTCACATGCAATTTATGTATTTGATGCACAAGACTCCCCTTGGATTTCACCTTGTTGAGCTTTGCTGTGGAATAAACCTGCAACAGAGCGACCGTCCACAAGTCAGAAAACCAAATAAGCAGATTTGAGAAGCTGGAACCAGAGAATTTGGACGTTTTCTTCCTAAAAAATGACATCAGTTGTCAAAATAGAAGGCGACTCATTGATTAATCGACTAATGAGTATTAGTATTAGCCTCAGTATTAATGTTAATGCGTTTTATAGAAAGGTATTAAAGGACATTTAACAGGGACGAAGCTGAGATCCAGTGGGTCCTTCACCCACATCAAGTTAAAGCTCATTTTTCACGACGTCCAACAGCAACACGCAAACATTCGCTGCAGTAATTGGATTAAAAAGTGTGAAACGCGTCTCGTGATTTTCTCCGTGAGGTTCGCTCTTCTCCGCGTTTCCACGTCGTCTTATCTCCTCGTCTCCTCCAGCCTCCATCTAACGAGAAGATTTACTAAGAAGCTGTGGCCAGACCGGCCTACTGTGTGTGTGTGTGTGTGTGTGTGTGTGTGTGTGTGTGTGTGTGTGTGTGTGTGTGTGTGTGTGTGTGTGTGTGTGTGTGTGTGTGTGAAGCCCTGCCAGGTTTTCATTTTTTTTTTTTTTTAGTTCCTGACCACATATGAAGAAAGTTGAATTATAATGGAAGCCATTATTAAACCTGATAGCTCCGAGCTGTGTGTGTATGTGTGTGTGTGTGTGTGTGTGTGTGTGTGTGTGTGTGTGTGTGTGTGTGTGTGTGTGTGTGTGTCTGAAATCTTTCCCCTCTGGTATTTACGGTGAATAAAAAAAACATTGAAGTGTCAGGCGTCATTACTGTAATTGCCCTTTTAGATCTGATTCGATACAGACGTCTTCGGGGATTTTTTTCGGGAATGTGTGTGTGTGTGTGTGTGTGTGTGTGTGTTTCTGCGTAGGTGTGTGTGTGTGTGTGTGTGAGGTACGCGCAGAGAGCCAGCGAGATAGTCAACCCAGCTGGGAAACTGACTAACTGATTATGGTTCTGGTTTCTGGGAAACGAGGAACACGGAGCGACTCCTGTTCATTGTTAATTTGATCTTATTATTATTATCACAGTCACGTTGCCCAGAATTAGCAGAACATGGCGTTTCTTTGTGTCCTCAGCTCGACGTGTCGGCGAAACATCGCATGGATCAAAACACTGCACAACACTCTTCTCCTTCTTCTGTAATATATTCGTGTATCACTATATTCTTTTTGTTTGTTCTCAGTTTGACTCCACTAACGTCGTTTTTCGGTTTCTTCCTGGTTCCATACCAGAGCCATTACAGCGACGGCCTTTTGCCCGTGCTCCAACTAATGAGTGTGACTCAGGTATTCTGGTCATGCTGCGTTCCATTTGTACTGGGAAGTCAGGGTTTTACGACTTCTGATATATACACATATATATATATATATATGTGTGTGTCCTGTGACGTCTGTATTTAATGTTCAGACACGCTGGTAGAATCAGGCTTTTTGTTGATGAATCTGTGTTATACACAAGACCAAATATTCACACTAAGGATTCATTCTTCAAACATTTACTTCAATTGGTGATAATAAAACTTTATATTCACACAGAACTCTGTCAGAAAATGTGAATGTGACCAGACAGATGATTAAGTCTGTAATAATCTGTCTGTAATCACATGTCTGTGATCACCTGTCTATAATCACATGTCTATAATCACCTGTCTATAATCACATGTCTGTGATCACCTGTCTGTAATCACCTGTCTGTGATCACCTGTCTGTAATCACCTGTCTATAATCACCTGTCTATAACCACCTGTCTGTGATCACCTGTCTGTAATCACCTGTCTATAATCACCTGTCTATAATCACCTGTCTATAATCACATGTCTATAATCACCTGTCTATAATCACCTGTCTATAATCACCTGTCTATAGTCACATGTCTATAATCACCTGTCTATAGTCACATGCCTATAATCACCTGTCTTTAATCACCTGTCTATAATCACCTGTCTATAATCACCTGTCTATAATCACCTGTCTATAGTCACATGTCTATAATCACCTGTCTTTAATCACCTGTCTATAATCACCTGTCTATAATTACATGTCTATATTCACCTGTCTATAATCACCTGTCTATAATCCACCTGTCTATAGTCACATGTCTTTAATCACCTGTCTATAATCACCTGTCTATAATCACCTGTCTATAATCACCTGACTATTATCACCCGTCTGTGATCACCTGTCTATAATCACATGTCTATAATCACCTGTCTATAATCACCTGTCTATAATCACATGTCTATAATCACCTGTCTATAATCACATGTCTATAATCACCTGTCTATAATCCAACTGTCCATAATCACATGTCTGTGATCACCTGTCTATAATCACCTGTCTATAGTCACATGTCTATAATCACATGTCTATAATCACCTGTCTATAATCACCTGTCTATAATCACATGTCTATAATCACCTGTCTATAACCACCTGTCTATAATCCTCTGTCTGTAATCACCTGTCTACAATCACCTGTCTATAATCACCTGTCTACAATCACCTGTCTATAATCCTCTGTCTGTAATCACCTGTCTGTGATCGCCTGTCTGTAATCACCTGCCTGTTATCACTTGATTATAATCACCTGTCTATAATCCTCTGTCTGTAATCACCTGTCTATAATCACCTGTCTGTGATCACCTGTCTGTAATCACCTGTCTATAATCACCTGTCTGTGATCACCTGTCTGTGATCACCTGTCTGTAATCACCTGCCTGTTATCACTTGATTATTATCACCTGTCTGTAATCACCTGCCTGTTATCACTTGATTATAATCCTCTGTCTATAATAACCTGTCTGTGATCACCTGTCTGTGATCACCTGTCTGTAATCACCTGCCTGTTATCACTTGATTATTATCACCTGTCTGTAATCACCTGCCTGTTATCACTTGATTATAATCACCTGTCTATAATCCTCTGTCTGTAATCACCTGTCTATAATCACCTGTCTGTGATCACCTGTCTGTAATCACCTGTCTATAATCACCTGTCTGTGATCACCTGTCTGTAATCACCTGTCTATAATCACCTGTCTGTGATCACCTGTCTGTGATCACCTGTCTGTAATCACCTGCCTGTTATCACTTGATTATAATCCTCTGTCTATAACCACCTGTCTATAATCACATGTCTATAATCATCTGTCTATAATCACCTGTCTATAATCACATGTCTATAATCACATGTCTATAACCACCTGTCTGTGATCACCTGTCTAAACACCTGTGGCCATCTTGTAATTACTGATAAAAAATGACAAAAATATGTAATATATTTTCTTCTCTTTTTTCATGGCATCAACATAACATTAAACAACAAATCAGAGTCGTGTACCTTAACCAGGAAGTCTTTACTTTATAAGGTAACTTGAACTTTTCCCACCACTGATGATGAAACACAGAAAGAAAAGAGCACAGGAGAAAAAACACGTACACACACACACACACACACACACACACACACACACACACACACACACACACACACACACACACACACACACACACACACACACACAGCTGCATCATTTAGCCCAGATGTCTTCATTTCCCTCTTCACCTACATGCAACCAAATGACTGTTGGACCCAGATACACATACTCGTAAAAAACATGATTTAACACAAACGCACACTCATACCAGACACTAATTGAACCAGCAGACACACACACACACACACGGTGCATTACCGTGAACCCACCTGACACTACGCACACACACACACACACACACACACACACACACTCTCTTGGCAAGCGCGTGTTGACCCGCTGAACTGCGGCGTTCTCGCTGACGGCGGTGTGTCATCATGGGAACCCGGCGCTACACGTGTTATTTATAAACCTCCTGATTAACCACAGCGAGTGTCTCACAGCTAAACACAGTTATACGCTGCTGTGCCTCATGTTTGTGGGAAATGGGTTGTTAGACGCACGCACACACACAAACACACACACACTCGCGATTTGTGACGCCGGTGCTGACTATCAGGCATGTGTGTGTGTGTGTGTGTGTGTGTGTGTGTGTGCAGTCTCGTTGGCAGCGAGCGGGGCGGCTGTCGGCAGGAGGTCTGACCCCCGGGGGCAGAGAACAGACGTTTTACAGATGTGCGACGTGTCAGAGTGCAACACCGGGGTAACGAGCAGCCCCGCGCTGCCCGGTGCGATGCCAGCCCGCTAACCCCCCCCCCCCACATACACACACACACACACACTACCCCCCATCAATCAAAACAGACAACAGACAGTGGGGGGGGGGGCTTTCACGGCGAATTCATCCTAACGTATCACGTATGTATCAAGTATCACAGCGTGTGTTTTTTTCAAGTTGACGCGTGTGGCTGTTTTTCGTCATTTCGTGTTTTTTTGCGAAATCATGACTCAAAACTTTCCACTGACCTGAAACCAAAATACTTTATTCAACAAACAAATGAGGTTTTGTTGGAATATCTCGACACAATGACCAGAAATCACAAAGAAGAAGAAGAAATGCTATATATGGTTCCACAGCTGGAACAATGGAAGATTCCGTTAGATGTTGATGGTCCCCAGGTCCTCGGGTTGGGGTCAGGATCAGGGTTAGAGCGAGTGGAGGATAAAAAGGGGGACAAGTTTTGGGTCTACATCTGGGGTCAGGACATCTACATCTACGTCTACATCTGAAGGTGAGGTGTTTCCTAGGTAGAGCTCCCAACAATGCATTGTCAGTGGCAGAGAGATTGTGTCTCTGAAACCATCTGTGCGTCCCTGTAGACCAGGGGTCACCAACCCTGGTCCTGGAGGGCTACTCTGGGTCCAGGTTTCTGTTCCAACCAGGCACTAACACACCTGATTCCACTAATGAATGGTCCTTAGCAAGGATGCTAATGAATGATTAGTAGAATCAGGTGTGTTGCTGCCTGGTTGGACCAGAAACCTGGACCCAGAGTGGCCCTCCAGGACCAAGGTTGGTGACCCCTGGTCTACAGGGACGCACAGATGGTTTCAGAGACACAATCTCTCTGCCACTGACAATGCATTGTTGGGAGCTCTACCTAGGAAACACCTCACCTTCACACCTGGGGACATGTGACCACGCCCACTTCCAGGGGGCCTCTTTGGATGAGTGGTAAAACGTCCTCAAACTACCTAGGAAGTGGAAGGAACTGGATCACCGAGAACCTTCTCAGACTCTGGATTTCACAGGAAACCACCTGGTGAGACATTATCTCTTCTTTGAGGGCAGGAGTAGGTAACCCTGGTCCTACAAAGCCACACACCTGAGGATAGGTTTAATTACAGCTCCTTTGACTGTGGTAAAGTTAAGCTGAGTCCGATGGGAAGAATGTTTGGGACTATTGGAATCAAATCGCAAACTTCAGGGATCAGCAAAGTTACAAGGCGCTTCAATCATTCAATCAACATTTCACGGCGATCCGTCCAGAGATTGTTGAGATGTTTCCTTCCTTCGCCCGGTGGGCGGCGCCATTTTCTGGAGCCCTGCACGGGGCGAAATCCATTAAAACGCGAAAACACACGAGGGTTTGCAGCGCGGTTCAGGAATGATAAACATTTTTAAAAAAGGGGAGCGAAAGAATGAAAGACAGACAAACAGAAGAAAGACAGATGAGCAGAAAGAAGAAACAAACCGAGATAAAAGGAGAGGAAACAAACCCGGGGATGAAAGGAACCAACCGGGATGAGTTAAGGAGAAAATAACATGTTTGGGGGGAAAATGGATAAAGTAATAATTTGACGGAAAAAAACATCGGCGTCATTATTGTCACATTTTCCCTCCGTTCCTTGTCAGTTCTCATCGTATATTTTTGTATTTTGACAGTAAAATACACTTCTGTGTCTTTCCTTTTTCTCTAACTATGTGTATGTTCTGGATTAGAGGTTTATATGTCACAGCAGAGGAGCTACTTTCGCCCCGGGTTCGTTGCGTCATGGCGTTTGGTGGTGACGGCCGACGAGGGCGGATTAAGGCCCGTCTGCGCCTCCCACACTCACAGATATTCCCCTTGATTCGAACCATTCCTCATCCCGACCGGTAGCGTCTTTTAACGGTTCCCTCCGGAGGCTCGTCTGAAAAGGAGCAGCGAGACGCGGGTTTAAACGACTCATTAATCACCACAAATGGAGCCAGCGGCCGCGCGTAAATCACCATTACTTGTTTTTATCTAAACATCCCTGTCTCCTCCTCGTAAATTCCCAGAGCGGCAGCGGCAGAAGATTCCCATGAGCTGAGGCGGCGGATTCGCTGATTCATGAAATTTCACTTCTTCAAGTTGCTTCCCAACCAGTTTTCTGCTTCTCTGATGATAATATTTCAATATATAATCAGACGAACAGAAACAAGACTCTGAGAATCTGGGTGCACCATGTTTTTTTTTTTCCACATTTCCCGTGGTTTTGCCCATGTGAACATACCTTGAGATTCCTCGGGGCTGTATGTTACGAAGTTGTGACTTTTCTTAACAGACCCATGAAACTGACGTGTAGGTGGCAAAACAAGTGTGGTTTCATGAAAAATAATGACTCCACAAAAACAGGCCCCCCGACCCCAGGTTTAACTGTGCAGGAATCACAGACACTCCTAGAACCCTGAACCACGAAATGATTCAACACCAAAAATGTAAAAAAATATATTTATATATATAATAAAAATAACACACGTCAAGTGCTAGACACAGTTAATCTTCATCCCTCCTGTGGACGTCTACGGTTTCCTTCTTGCAAATTTAGCTGTGAACACAAACCAAGCACCTGTGCAATATTATTCATTCTGCCGTCCGACTGTTGGAACCTATTACGGCAAACACTGTCCAAATGTGCACGAAACTGCATGTTTAGAAGGAAAACAAAAATGCTGAGTCATGGCAGAGACACACAACGGACCCGTTCCTCTCTGGGTGCAGCAATGAAATAGCAATGAATCATCAGCGTATAGTTTTATAATCGGCCTTTTAGGATAAAGAAAGCTGGTCTCTGAGGAAATTATAAATGGAGCAGAAAATATTGAATTGCTGATGGGAACACGTCCTCTCCTCAACACCAGGGGGCGATATGAGTCATTTTAACGGGTTATTAGCACATGCATCGTCTAGTTTATCTCCGATTATCGACCTGAAGTCCAAACGCGTTATCCAGGCATCTTAATATGGATTAATGCAATAAATTGTTTTTTTTCCAAGTGTCAAGTAAACGAGACCATGTTGTTAACACACTTCACATATCACCTGATGAATGTTAATAGCACTAAAGCAGCATTTTATATATACTATATACTATATATACTTCAGGGGGGTTGATCTAGATAAAATATCCCATTCGGAATTTTGAAATCCTGATTTCCCCCTGCATACACATAATGAAATCAGCCTGTTTTTACATTATTTGTGTCACTAACATGTACTGGTGTTTTTCCCAGATGTCGGCGCTCTTCTTTTCCCTGGTGAAAGCCGCAGGACAAAGACTTGCGCTCCGTTGCCAAAAGTCCTTCGCTCACCTGCCATGACTCACGTATGAGTTTAAGTGACATCAACTCGTCTGGGGAGGATGTCCAAAGATCTGTAGCGGTGCGTTCATGGGAATTTTTGACCATTATTCCAGAAGCGCTTTTTGTGAGGTCACATAATGATGTTGGAGGAGAAGGATCTGGCTCTCGGTCTAATTCATCCCAAAGGTTTTCTATCTATGGGGTTAAGGTCAGGACGTCATCCAGGTCTTTATGGACCTTGGTTTCTGCACTGGATGGGTGAGCCAATACTTTTGGAAGTATACTGTTAGCATTAAAGCTAACGTTGCTTGCTTTTTTTTATATAGTCTTATGTTGTGTAGGAGCAGGAAGCAATCAGGCTCAGTGCGACCATCTGCTCTGTAGAAGGTAGAACGACGCAATATCGCTTCATCTATGATTTGATTTGCTATATGGAAACAAGGACTCCTGTTTAGGTGGAGTGTTATATCGAATTAATATAAAACTATAAAACCTTTCCGTATATATTTTTTTAAATGTGCTGAATGCAGCCTGTCCAGTGTGGAATAAGAGCGGCACTAAAATCTAGGCGAGGAAGTCCAGAAAAAAACAAAAAAGATTCAAACCCACGACCTTGAGATGGACAAAGATGACTTTTTTGTTATAAAAAAATACAAAAAACTTTGCCGGGACGTCTCCTTTCATGCAGCCACGGCTGGAAACACACAGTTCTGATCAAGTCGAAGCCTTAATTAAGTTGTCGCACACCAACCTTGAGGAGCGGCATAAAAAAAAAAAACCCACATCCTAGTTTTACTCAGAAGTCTTTCCACAAGCCCCGATCCAGAAAATTTGTCGAGGAGGGGGTGGGGGTGGGGGGTGGGGGGGGGGGGCACTTTGTAGTTAATTAGTTCAAGGAATCTGAATGAAATCCTGCACTGTTTAACCACACTTACTCACTGACCCCGTATCCTGTGGGCATCAAACCCACTTCAAATCTGTTCAGGCTTTATTTTGATTCTTAAAGAGGTTATCATGACCAAGGGTTAAAAAAAAAAAAGTTTCAACCCACAGACATGGGGGGAGAAAAGTGGACTGCAGGCTGCTGTTATTATGTTTAGTATAAAAACCAGAGTGTTGACCTCCTGTGAACTCTCAGCTGTGGATCTGGCACCAAAACACAGCTCCACCATGATTAATCTGACGTTCTCAAAGTGTTTATTAACACTGGGGGGGGGGAGCACATGGGGATATACTTCATTAGCGGCACTGTTAATTCACAGGCTCCGTGATCGAAAAAACAAAAGCGCTGCAGTAAAATGAATCATTAGCCACATCAGTAATGGCCGAGCGACGCCGAGGTTTCACTTCTCTCGCGTTTCCGTTGTTTTTTCTCTCCGCGGCGGTTTTTCGCTGTTGTTCTGTTGTTGCGCTGCCAGACCATTTGATCTACGGGCGTTTCATACGCGCCGCGCGGGTCCCGCAGCTGCCCAGATGTGCTGCAGGCGGGAAGGTTACCCCGGAGCACGAGGGAGAACACAATCCCCAGAGCTAATTGCTCCGCCGACTATGATTATGAGCAAATACGTCCGCTGACCCATTTCGACTTAATATCAGCGTCTCGCTGATGATCGTCTTTTTCCAGTCGGACGTCACCGAGAAGCGAATCCACACTGACATTGGTTCGGTTACTTATCTGAATGTTTAACCAGTTCAAAACCTAATCTCTCAGGTTCTTGTGAAGGAATTAAAGCGGTAAAATCCTATATTTAGGCCGTTTTAACACATGCACTGTTTTTATTGCAGGTTGCACCTATGTTCTATAGTATTGCATTTTGTGAAGCTTTGCAAGGAGTAATAGTTTATATGCATGAAAATGGAAATAATACTTTTCAGTAATGTTTGTTATATAACATTTAAATATCTCAATGTGACATATGTTAGTCATGACAAGTCTGAGGGAGTCTTCACATCAATGAAGAACATCACTTGAGTGTAATTTTGCAATTCAGAGGCAAATATTGCATTTTTTTCCAGCGAATTTGCTTTTATGTTACCATCATAGTATGTTTTGATTTTCTGTACAAAACAAATAATCCATTTTGGAAAGTTACTACAAAAATACACGAGTTTTAAACGCATTCTGTTTACCATTAGCATTTGGAAAACGAGGCAGATTGTGGTGTTTTATAGTTAACTCCACCTCCACAACTTTGAAATGCTACCAATACTGAGCAGAAAGCAGCATTTTGAGAACATCAGGGAGTTTAAAAGAATGTGAATCCTTGTTAAAACTCCACTACGTCGCCGTTGAAGTGGTTTCAGGCCCAGTTTGAGACTTTTACCCAGCATACTTTGAGCACACACATGGCGGCCTCGAACAGTCACGCTGGCTGTTGTCGTAATCCCCCACCGCCTCCCCTGCTGTTTTATAATAAATAAAAAGGGAAAAAAAACGAGGCAAACAACAGGCCGGTTACACACCAAACTCCTCGTGTTTGTTTACGGCTGTTTGACTCATGCGTTTTTTTTTTTTCGTGGATTTGACTGTTAGTGCCAATGTTACTGTAAAGGCTGTGACTCGTGTGTGATAGATGACTCAGTGGGCGATCATGTCATGACTTGATAACCTCATACGACAATGAGTGTTCTGATGTAGCCCACGAGGTTGGGTCAAAAGGCCACGGATGTGTGTGTGTGTTGGTGTTAGATGGGGGGGGGGGGGGGCTTATAAGATCATTATTGACTGTAGAACCACAAGAAGGCTCCGGCTATGGTGGACCTGTGGACCTAAAGGGTTTAGACTCTTGAACTTGGTTAAATCATGCTCATGCTTAAGATGTAAAGGAAACTCTTCCTGTAGCTCACCAGGTCAGACATTGGATTAGAGGCCCAGCAGTTGTAGGTTCAATCCCCACTCCCAACTTTTAAAGTCAGAAACCTTAAGGTTGAATAAAAGCTCAAAGAAACTTCCACAACCATGTCAGACTGTGTAGCTCACTATGTTAGACGGATGAGGCTCTACTCAAGTTAAACGGTTGTGGGTTTTAGACTGAGTTTTGAACTCCAACAAAAAGAGGAAAGACTGAAAAGTATAAAGGAAACACATCTTATAAGACCATTTTGAAGGGCGACATACGCATAGTACGCATAGTATGACCATTTTTTGGCCACATAGTATAGTATGACCTTTTACAATGTTTTTGAGTGATATACTCATATGATGATTTTCATGCGATATGCGATAGTATGAATTTTTTGTGTCCTTTTTGGAGCGACATAGTATAAAATGAACCAATTTGAGTGACATAGTATAATATGACCTATTTTTACCAACATAGTATAATATGAACCAATTTGAGTGACATAGTAAATTATGACCTTTTTTGAGTGACATACTCAAATATATCACGTTTTTGAGTGATATACTCATATGACCATTTTCATGCGATATGTTATACTATAAACATTTTGTGTTCAAAATACTATAGTATGACCCTTTTGGAGTGACATAGTATAATATGAACCATTTTGGGCGACATAGTATAATATGACCTTTTTTGAGCGACATACTATAGTATGACGTTTTTGAGTGAAATACTTATATGACCATTTTCATGCGATATGCTATAGTATGAACTTTTTGTGTTCAAAATACTAAAGTATGACCTTTTTGGAGTGACATAGTATAATATGAACCAATTTGAGTGACATAGTATAATATGACCTTTTTTGAGCGACATACTATAGTATGACGTTTTTGAGTGAAATACTTATATGACCATTTTAATGCGATATGCTGTAGTTTCAACTTTTTGTGTTCAAAATACTATAGTATGACTTTTTTGGAGTGACATAGTATAATATGAACCATTTTGGGCGACATAGTATAATATGACCTTTTTTGAGCGACATACTATAGTATGACGTTTTTGAGTGATATACTCATATGACGATCTTTATGCGATATGTTATACTATAAACATTTTGTGTTCAAAATACTATAGTATGACCTTTTTGGAGTGACATAGTATAATATGAACCATTTTGAGCGACATAGTATAATATGACCTTTTTTGAGCAACATACTATAGTATAACGTTTTTGAGTGAAATACTTATATGACCATTTTTATGCGATATGCTATAGTATGACCTTTTTCTGTTCAAAATACTATACAATGACCTTTTACGAGTGACATAGTATAATATGAACCAATTTGAGTGACATAGTTTAATATGACCTTTTTTGAGCGACATACTATAGTATAACGTTTTTGAGTGAAATACTTATATGACCATTTTCATGCAATATGCTGTAGTTTTAACTTTTTGTGTTCAAAATACTATAGTATGACCTTTTTGGAGCGACATAGTATAATATGACCATTTTTGAGCGACATACTATAGTATGACGTTTTTGAGTGATGTACTCATATGATGATTTTCATGCAATATGTTATACTATAAACATTTTGTGTTCAAAATACTATAGTATGACCTTTTACAAGTGACATAGTATATTATGACCTATTTTTAGCGACATACTATAGTATGACGTTTTTGAGTGAAATACTTATATGACCATTTTAATGCGATATGCTGTAGTTTCAACTTTTTGTGTTCAAAATACTATAGTATGACTTTTTTGGAGTGACATAGTATAATATGAACCATTTTGGGCGACATAGTATAATATGACCTTTTTTGAGCGACATACTATAGTATGACGTTTTTGAGTGATATACTCATATGACGATCTTTATGCGATATGTTATACTATAAACATTTTGTGTTCAAAATACTATAGTATGACCTTTTTGGAGTGACATAGTATAATATGAACCATTTTGAGCGACATAGTATAATATGACCTTTTTTGAGCAACATACTATAGTATAACGTTTTTGAGTGAAATACTTATATGACCATTTTTATGCGATATGCTATAGTATGACCTTTTTCTGTTCAAAATACTATACAATGACCTTTTACGAGTGACATAGTATAATATGAACCAATTTGAGTGACATAGTTTAATATGACCTTTTTTGAGCGACATACTATAGTATAACGTTTTTGAGTGAAATACTTATATGACCATTTTCATGCAATATGCTGTAGTTTTAACTTTTTGTGTTCAAAATACTATAGTATGACCTTTTTGGAGCGACATAGTATAATATGACCATTTTTGAGCGACATACTATAGTATGACGTTTTTGAGTGATGTACTCATATGATGATTTTCATGCAATATGTTATACTATAAACATTTTGTGTTGAAAATACTATAGTATGACCTTTTACAAGTGACATAGTATATTATGACCTATTTTTAGCGACATACTATAGTATGACGTTTTTGAGTGAAATACTTATATGACCATTTTAATGCGATATGCTGTAGTTTCAACTTTTTGTGTTCAAAATACTATAGTATGACTTTTTTGGAGTGACATAGTATAATATGAACCATTTTGGGCGACATAGTATAATATGACCTTTTTTGAGCGACATACTATAGTATGACGTTTTTGAGTGATATACTCATATGACGATCTTTATGCGATATGTTATACTATAAACATTTTGTGTTCAAAATACTATAGTATGACCTTTTTGGAGTGACATAGTATAATATGAACCATTTTGAGCGACATAGTATAATATGACCTTTTTTGAGCAACATACTATAGTATAGGGGGTGACACGGTGGAGCAGTGGGTAGCACTGTTGCCTCACAGCAAGAAGGTCGCAGGTTCAAGACCGCCTTGGGGCCTGGGTCTGGGACCTTTCTGTGTGGAGTTTGCATGTTCTCCCCGTGTCTGCGTGGGTTTTCACCGGGTACTCCGGTTTCCTCCCACAATACAAAAAACATGCTCAGGTTAATTGGCAAATCTAAATTGCCCATAGGTGTGAATGGTGTGTGAATGGTGTGTGTGCCCCACAATTGGCTGGCGACCATCTGGGGTGTATCCCTGCCTCTCGCCATAAAATGCGCTGGGATAGGCTCCAGCAGACCCCTGCGACCCTGAAAAGGAATAAGCGGGATAGAAGATGGATGGATGGATACTATAGTATAACATTTTTGAGTGAAATACTTATATGACCATTTTTATGCGATATGCTATAGTATGACCTTTTTCTGTTCAAAATACTATACAATGACCTTTTACGAGTGACATAGTATAATATGAACCAATTTGAGTGACATAGTTTAATATGACCTTTTTTGAGCGACATACTATAGTATAACGTTTTTGAGTGAAATACTTATATGACCATTTTCATGCAATATGCTGTAGTTTTAACTTTTTGTGTTCAAAATACTATAGTATGACCTTTTTGGAGCGACATAGTATAATATGACCATTTTTGAGCGACATACTATAGTATGACGTTTTTGAGTGATGTACTCATATGATGATTTTCATGCAATATGTTATACTATAAACATTTTGTGTTCAAAATACTATAGTATGACCTTTTACAAGTGACATAGTATAATATGACCTATTTTTAGCGACATACTATAGTATGATGTTTTTGAGTGACATACTATAGAATGTCGCCCAAAAATCATCTTCACTCACCTGTAGTCAATTACTCATCTGTAAGGTCAGGGGACTGACCACGTTCTCCACAATTCCAGTCCAGCTTTTCGTTTTAGTAGAAGTTTTTTTGAGTGTTCTTCTAACATTGGGGTGTTGACTTTAAAACCTTGAAGTGGGGTTTGAACCAGCAGCTTGCCCATCTCCAACCATGTGTCTAACCTGCTAAGCTACAGAATTCTCCTTGTAAGAGAGGTTTCCCCTACTCCTTTCCATTGCTGGTGTTGGCTTTAAAAGTGCGCAAGATTTGAACACACAACTAATAACTTACGATCAGCCTCACTAAGCTTCCCAGTCTGTCATATGTGTGGAGGTTTTTTAGAGCTTGCATTCGACATTTGGTTTTCAGACTTAAAAAAAGTTATGAGGAGGAAATGAACTTACAACTGTGAAGGCCCCAAGCAAGTGTCTTACCTGGTGAGCCATTAAAACCTATTGAAGAGGAAAGGCTCAAAAATACTATATGATACGTACTAGTATGTCGCTCAAAATAGGTCATATTATACTATGTCACTCGTTAAAGGTCATACTATAGTATTTTGAACACAAAAAGGTCATACGATAACATTTCGCGTGAAAATAGTCATATGAGTATTTCACTCAAAAACGATAGTATGTCGCTCAAAAAAGGTCATATTATACTATGTTGCTAAAATGGTTCATATTATACTATGTCACTCGTTAAAGGTCATACTATAGTATTTCTAACACAAAAAGTTCATACTATAACATTTCGCGTGAATCTAGTCATTTGAGTATTTCACTCAAAAACATGATACTATACTATGTCGCTCAAAAAAGGTCATATATGTTGCTAAAAATGGTTAATATTATACTATGTCACTCCAAAAAGGTCATACTATAGTATTTTGAACACAAAAAGTTGATACTATAACATTTCGCGTGAAAATAGTCATATAAGTATTTCACTCAAAAAAGTCATACTATAGTATGTCCCTCAAAATGGTTCATATTATACTATGTTGCTAAAAATGGTTCATATTATACTATGTCACTCGTAAAAGGTCATACTATAGTATTTTGAACACAAAAAGGTCATACTCTAGCATATCTCATGGAAATGGTCATATGAGTATTTCACTCAAAAACGTCATACTATAGTATGTTGCTCAAAAAAGGTCAAATTATACTATGTTGCTAAAAATAGGTCATATTATACTATGTTGCTAAAAATAGGTCATATTATACTATGTCACTCGTTAAAGGTCATACTATTGTGTTTTGAACACAAAAAGTTCATAGTATAACATTTCGCGTGAAAATGGTCATAAGAGTATTTCACTCAAATTGCATATTATAGTATGTTGCTCAAAAAAGGTCATATTATACTATGTTGCTCGTAAAAGGTCATACTATAGTATTTTGAACACAAAAAGTTCATACTATAGTATGTCGCTCAAAAAAGGTCGTACTACATAACAGAGCAAATGCAGTTATGTTTACAAGGAGGTGTGAAAGAATAAATCTTATTGATAGTTAGGAGGCTCAGTTGCTTCATTGTTGGACCACATGACATTTTCTCTTTAATCCTTATAACTATAGAATCAAGAAGGAGAATCTTTTCTTTAAATTATTAGTATTATTAATAATATTATTCAATTAAAAACAAAACAAAACAATCCTGCAATAATAATTACTAAAGTAAAGTCCACACACTCTTATACAGTAAACTGCAAACATTTTCTATATACTTCTGTACGGTTACTGCAAAAAATGCATGTGTGTTTAACATTAAGCTTTGAAAAATGAGGCTGAATATATATAGATGATAGAGCACGAACGAGGAAGAGTTCAAGGCTTTTGGGGAACGTGTTCATTGGACGAATTTTATGACAAAAGCCATGAAAAATGATTCACAGGTATTTTTACGACGTGACTTCGGTTTTTGACCGATGCGTTTTAGCAAAAGACCGCGAGCACCTGTCTGCACACAGGTGTGTGAAGACCATTTTTGTTTTTGCACGGTATAAATTCAGAAATATATATATATATAAAAAAGCTTTTGTTTGGCTTTGGGTTTTTTGTACATTTTTGTGCAAATAAGTTATGTACGTGTCTCCGTTTTACGACGATTCATGGGAATTAAACCAACCAAACCTCTTCCCCTCTCTTCTCCTCTCGTGTGTGTGTGTGTGTGAGCGTGCGTGTGTGTGAGCGTGCGTGTGTGTGTGTGTGTGTGTGTGTTAGCTTCCTGTGTCCCACTAAGCTCTCTAAAGCCTAAGCTAAACACCTCGGCTGTGAAAGGTCGTTCCAGGGTCAGAGGAAATTGAAAATACGTTTGCTAGCAAAACT
The DNA here is from genome assembly GCA_036785175.1 of Eupleurogrammus muticus. Taxonomy (NCBI): domain Eukaryota; kingdom Metazoa; phylum Chordata; class Actinopteri; order Scombriformes; family Trichiuridae; genus Eupleurogrammus; species Eupleurogrammus muticus. Next base: position 17,334,261 of record JAYKQN010000017.1, on the reverse strand, counting down.
CACACGCATCATCATACACACTCCCTCATTCTCTCTCTCACACACACACACACACACACACACACGCACACACACTCTTTTCTTCCCGTCTTGCTGACTGTCACACAGGCAGTCTCCATGGGCTAACTGAGGTAAGTGTGTGTGTGTGTGTGTGTTTAGGTAAAGTGTTAAAAGCTTAAACGGACATAGCTATGGAATGTAAAGATAAGGCGTCTTTGCTTATACAAAAGGAACACACACACACACACACACACACACACACACACACACACACACACACACACTTTCACTACAGCCACACGAAAGCGGTAATTATCTAACTTACACACATAACGGCGTTAACGGGCTAAGCGCCGCCAAATCTTCCTGTCCCCCCGGCCTGGAACGGGAGAAGCTGGAAGTCGCACGCATTACACAAGAGGTCGCGACCTTGTAATGGAGCGGATGAGGCCGGCCTGAAGCTCCGGCTCCGGCTGTGGCGTTTCGTGCGGGGCGGGAGCCGCCCGAACCTTCGCTGAACTCGTCACCTCGGCCACAGAATCAAGAGACGCTTTTATCTACATCATCGACTCTACGGCATGAGGCCGTTTTCCTGAAGCAGCTTGACAAGACAGGACTCATTCAATAAATAAATAAATAAGACAATTTTTTGAGGGGGGCATCCATTAAAGTATGGTGTGTCTTTACATATACAAACATAATACAGACAATATTAAATACTGATGCATATTATACTTTGCACAAAGTTGGAAAATGTTTCATATACATCATTTATGTTTCAACACTTGCAAAACATGATCCCATACTGTAAAATCTGCACAGCATTAACTCAAACAATGCTTTCTTTCTATCCCATAATCCGAGTTCATCTCCTCCTCCTCCTCCTCTCGTCTTCCTCCTGGCCGGCCGCCATGTGGTTGGCCTCCGCTAGGCGGCAGCATTGAGCCGCTGTCAAAAGAGGAGAGAGGGTGAGTGTGTGTGTGTGTGTGTGTGTGTGTGTGAGAGAGAGAGAGAGAGCAGGAATCCCTGTGAAAACCACTGCGTCTTGGTCTGTGGTGGAACGAGCGAATCAACGAGATGAGAAAAAAGATGCGAGCAGATAAAGGAGGGAGGGAGATGGACCCTGTAGATAGCGAGGAGAAGGGAAAATGGAGTTGCACACCTGGAAAAAAAAGAGACAAAACAAGGAGGGACTAAAAGAACGAGAGGTTGAAAGGTGTTTTATTCGCACTTAAATTGTGTGTGAGCATCAGCCGCTTAATGAGACAATCTACAGGACACAAGCTGCTAAATTAAAAGTTGAGCAGAACGGAAGGTCTATTCTCAGATCTCAACAGGTTGGAACTTTTAATGAAAAAATATCTTCAGGGGAATCGAAAATCAGCCATAAAGTAAAGAAAAGAAAAGAGGGGAATCGTCCTAAACAACAAAGTTTGGGTTTGCCCTCACGTGCCCACGGTGCGTCACAGTGAGGGTGAATCACTGAGTTTGAATTCATTTACAACATTTCCTCCCAGTCACATTTCAGGCGTTTGGCACCAGGTCGCGTTTTGGGAATATAAAGATAGAAGCAACGGGCGCGATGCGCCTTTACGCACGGTGCCGTTCCGTGCGTAAAGGCGCATCGCGGATCTTTTGGCACACTTGTAATGAGCACCGTTTTTATAGCTTTTCTACAACTTTTTCTTAATTGATTAATATGTTTTTTTCGCAATAACTTTGACGCGATTAGTTCTTGCTCTGGGGTGTAAATGCTCCCATTAGCCGGTAAAATGAGGTTATATCAGCCCCGGTTTGTGCGCAGCCTGCAGGTGATTAGTTCAAGAGCGCGCACGTCCTGCACGGAGACAGAAGTCATAAAAGTAGCTGCGAGTGCCCCCCCCCTCCCCCTCCCCCTCCCTCTCTATGTCCGTCTCTCTCTCTCTCCCTCTGGAAGTCTGCCAGCTCCAGCACGCTCCAAGCCTCCTCTCCTCTTGCGCCGCTTGCCGCTCACTTTACACCCACCCCTCCTCCTGAGGAGAGGAGGGAGAGGGGGGGGGGCGAGGGGAGGGGGAGGGGGGGGGTCCTCCAGGAGCTGAAAGAGGTGGAGCAGAGGGGAGGGATGGAGGGAGGAAGGGGGAGGAGGTGGTGGTGGATTGGGTGGTGGGGAGGGGGGGGTCTCCTTCTCCAGCCGACGCTGGAGTGAAGGGGGGGGGGGGGGGGGCGACGGGAGCCCTTGGCCGCCTATTCGCCTTCCAGTTGCCTCCGCACTATATAAACACTCATTGGTGCCTCTGGCTTGACGCACACACACACACACACACACACCACACTTTACGCACACACACGCGCGCGCGCACAGAGAGAGAGAGAGAGAGAGAGAGAGGGGGGGGAGAGGAATCGTCAGAAACAGAAAGGTAGACAGAGAAGAGTGGAAGTCAGAAAAGTGAGAGCAGCAGCGGAGGACGGAGGCTCTGAGCATCTCTGCACCTTTTGCGTCTCCGCGAGCTCACGGATCTAAAACGTCTCCACTTCCAGTTCGCTGCCTACCGAGATTTAAGGCAAAGAAAAAGAAAAAAACTTTTAGGAAAAAAAGAAAAGAGAGAAACTTCTTCTGTTTTTGGATTTGACGCGATTTCTGGGAGAGTTTTCGTTTATTTTTTTCCCCCCACACACAAAAAAATTATTGTTTCCATCCCGAGAGAAGTTTTTTTTTGTGAGTAAAACCTTGTTACTTCACTTTTTCCACGTGTCCCACGGTGTCCCAGCTCTGACATACACGTGTCACCTGAGATTTTTTTTTCTTTTTTGTTGCCTTCAAGTTTCAGACGAAAAAAAAAATAAGTCACTGAAGCTAAAAAAGAAAAAATCCGAGACCAAACATGAGATTCCAAGCAGCAGCCTCGTGCCCCACAAGCTTGAAGCATTAAGCGGCTGAGGTGTGAAGGGAACGCCGCGGTCACCTGTAGCATCTCACGGTTTTCTTTTCTTTCATTTGCACTTTTTTTTTCTTTTTAAAAACGCACAGTCACTTTTGGTGGAGGACAGATCCAGCACTCCAACACATTTCATTCATTCTGAACAAAAACGCCTCTTGTCACCTTTTTTTTGGAGTGCGTAAAAGGACTCGCTGCGCTTTTACGCAAAAAAACTTCAAAATCCAACTAATCCACCTCACCAGGGGATCCGGTCTACACGTTCTCCTCTTTCTTTTTTTGTTTTCTGGAGGCAGCCCGCCTCCATCACCATGCTGTTCGACAGCTTCGACCTGGTCTCGGCGCTCGCCACCCTGGCCGCCTGCCTGGTGTCCATGGCGCTGCTGCTCGCCGTGTCCCAGCAGCTGTGGCAGCTCCGGTGGACGGCCACGCGGGATAAAAACTGCAAGCTGCCCATGCCCAAAGGATCCATGGGCTTCCCCTTCATCGGCGAGACGTGCCACTGGCTCCTGCAGGTAAGCGCGAGGCGGAGAAGCGGAGCAGGAGGAGGAGGAGGGGGGGGAGGACCGGGTCCCCGGTGTCTCCACTCCGCTTTATAATCAACTCTCACAGACTTTATTTTAGTTCATTCATCATGTTTAAAAATCACGGATCCGTCTGCAAGTCAGTGACGAGCGAGATCCAGGACACTGGAAATCATATTGATAATAACAAATATTTAATTATAAGCAGATTTGTCTTTATGTGCACGTGCGTTTTTGGAGATTTCTCGCTTTTTTTTTTCTCTCCACAAAATAAAATGACGCGTTTGACCGATTTGACGCGGCGCTGTTTCACCTCGTCGCGCGTAACTTGCGTTAAATGTGTGTTTTTAAGTGGGAAAGTTGCGCCTGTGATGCGCACGGACGGGAGGAGGGAGGGGAGGGGGGGGGGGGCAGCGGTGCGCGGCTCGGAGCGGGTCTGCGGCGTCTGCACGAGCCCCTGGACGCGTCTGCTGCTTTAAGTGAAGACGCGGCGAAGGTAAAAGGGTTGAAGGGTGAAGGTGAGGGTACGAGCACCTCCTCCTCCTCCTCCTCCTCCTCCTCCATCCCGCTGCGTGCTCCACATTTTACTCACTGCTCCGTCGTGTGCGGCTTGATTGACAGGTTGAGAAAAAGTTGCGTCAAAGTCTCGTGCGCAAAATGTTCAACTTCTGCAAAACGCTGTCGCTCCTGATGGAATCATGAAAGTGAAGTTGAACAATATAAAAGCTGCTGGTCTAATGCGTGTTTGGGTTGACAGGAGGAGACATTTGGAGTAAAAAAGTTAAGGCAAGCACGGATCCGCAGCGGACGCACGCGCGTGCGCACGAGCCGCCGCTAAAGCAGCGGTTGTCAGCGCGAGCTCCCAGGAGGTGGAGGGGGGTGAAAAACAAAGAGCAACAGAAAAAAGAGAGGTGGTAGGAAGGGGGGGGGTGAAGAAGAAGAAGAAGAAGCGGAGGCTCGACGAGCGGAGGCACGTTGGCCGCGTGCGGGGCTTGAACTCGCGCTGCTCCTCTGCTCCATCTGACACCGAGCGAGACGCGTTCCCGGAATGCAAGCGGGGACCGCGGCCAAGTTTATGGCGAGGGAGGGGGAGGGTTAGGAGGGGGGGGGGGGGGAATAAAAGGCTGTGTGTGTCTATACTTATGAGGACCAAATGTCCAACAAACAGCAAAACCTGGAAGTCTGAGCTGCTGCTTTTTCCTGGGATGAGGCCTTCAGCTTACAGTTAAAAGGTCATATATTTATATATATATGTGTAAAATCATGTCTTTCTGTCAGCTTCTTGACTCTTACTTACATCCGGAAGTCAATGGTCGATGGTGAGGTTCTTCCTTCCTGCAGCAAACCGAGGCCGAGGTTCAGAAACGTGACAAATCTCAGTATTTAAAAGAAAAATCCCTTTAATTGAGACGTGGGGGGAAAAAATAAATGTTTTTTTTGTCGTACGCTGAAAACGTCCGCTTCCGCCGCTGATTCGTTCGTTTTTTTCGTAGCATGAACTCGAAAGTTGTGTTTGCGTGGTCTTGGTGTCACCAGTGGGGGGCGCCAGATCCGAAAAGTCACTCCGCATTTAAACATACGCTGCAGCAGGTGCTTCACATCTCTCAAAAAAAGCTCTTTTCCTAACAACGCCTCCCCCAGGCCTCCACATAAACACACTTTTTCGGCTAAACGCGTGTATATATATATGTATGTATATATATATATACATAACTGCGTATTTTTACCTCAACACATTTTTCGTGATGGATCCGTTTCAGAGCGATGTGCAGTCTGAAACAGTCTGAAACAGTCGGGCTTCTGCTGCCAAAGACCTGTCTGCTCTCATTAGGAGGCTGAGTGTTCTGAAGGGACAGGGCCAAGCAGGAGCGCTACCGAGCACACACACACACACACACACACACACACACACACACACACGCACAATGAAAGTTATCAAGCCTCCGATTTGCAAAAAAACACTAAAACGTTACAAAACCGCAAATTTTCTTTTTTTTCCTTTTCCCCATTTTTTTTTTTATGTGTAAAGTGATTTTCTTGTTTGTTTATTCTGCAACAGACTGATCCAAAGTATCATTGGAGAGGACAGATCCTGCAGGATTCACAGTTTAAAAACTCTTCTGTTTAGAACTTTTTAGCATCTGTCTCTTTAAAACGTGTTAAAGCTGCAGAAAACACACACGTGGAAAAACAATTGGACGTCTTTGCCTTTAGAGGTAACGTTGCACAGCAAGTCGAAGCCTGACAACCTCAGCAACCGCCTCGGCAACTGCCTCGGCAACCAACCAAACCTTGTCGTAGGAGCCGAAACCTCGAAAACCGCGAGAAGCTTCGCGACGGCAGCAGCAGCTTTAGCAAAAGTCTCAGCGTGGACCTCAGCAAACGTGGCTTGTTGCAAACATCGTGTTCACAGCATGTTTGAAGCTCTGGCATTTTACACACACACACACACACACACACACACACACACACACACTCATGAAAGCGGTCAAACACATACTCTGCCACTCGGGGTCGCCAAAGTGGAAAAATCTCCAGATGTGGCTTTTTTATAAAAAAAAAAAAACAAACTTTATTTAAATGGATTTTTACTGTTATTATATCGAGTTACAATCCGCCGGTCGATGAAACGTTTGTGAAACGTCGCGAACGTTCAGCTAGCTGCTCTTCTGGATACGGTTTCTGCTGGTCTGGTCCTGATACCGCACACACACACACACACACACACACACACACACACACACACACACACACACACACACACACATGCGGCGCAGACAGGCTGAATCTGGGTCAGACCAGAGGAAATGAACACATGGCACAAAGACTCAGACTGTATAGTGTGTTTTGTGTGATTGAAGTTTGTGAATGAGACTGAGAGCGATACACACACACACACACACACACGCACACACACACACACGCACACACACACACACACACTGTCAATTTCTATACAGAAGGTGCAAGATTGTTATCAGTGATCACTTCTTGCTTTTTTATAATTTGTCAAATTTGGCTTTCAGCAAGTTTTGGACAAACTTGAGACGTCAGCTCGCGTACTGCACACACACACACACACACACACACACACATACACACACACGCACACACGCACACACACACTAATGGCTTGTCCTTCTGTCTGCCAGCCTGTCAGCTTGTCTCTGTCTGTTTCGGCAGTGATGAAGTGTAAATGACGGTGGGCAGAGTAATAACAGTCCTGCAGACCAAACACTCTCTCATCACACACAGTGATGACAGCTCCGCTCTCCCACTTCTTCTGTTTCTGCTTCTTCCTCCTCTTCTTCTTCTTCTTCTT
>JAYKQN010000017.1:17112500-17320000 GCA_036785175.1 Eupleurogrammus muticus | reverse complement strand
GTGTGTGTGTGTACATGTGTGTGTGTGTGTGTGTACATATCTCTTTCCCCTGGAGTACACTGGGGTCAAACCAGTTAGTGTTGTCACGGCAATTTGCAGTCGGGCCTCTGTGTGTTTGTTTGCTTTGCACTTTTTTTTGGGTGAATTTTATGAATTTGGTGTGTGTGTGTGTGTGTGTGTGTGTGTGTGTGTGTGCATGCATCACATATATGTATTTGTGTTTCTCTGCACATGCACATGTCCAGCTTTGCCTGCGTGCGTCTACATGTGCGCTCGTGTGTGTGTGTGTGTGAATGATGTGTTTGTCTGTAAGACCTGGTGCGTGTGTGTGTGTGTGTGTGTGTGTGTGTGTGTGTAACACAGTAAGCCGCCCTCGGGCTGATATATATTCTTTTCACTCAAACAGCCCATTTACAGTTCTGGGGTCGGCTCCCTCTCGCTCTGCCGTGACCCGGACCGTTTAGGGGTCAGCGTCAAAGCCGAACCCGGGTCAGCCCGCTAACTGGCTCCAGCTCGGGTCCTCTGGGGGTTTTCGCTGACTAGGGGGGGGGGGGGGGGGGGGCAGAAGTGCTGCACGGCGTGAGATGTTTTTAGTTTCTTCACAGCGAAGGGAAACTTTTTATCAGTGCGGGTTGGATCCTGGGATTCAGCCGCTTTCTGTTTCTTGCTTGTTCCCCTGCAGAGAAAGAAGATGTAAAGTAGACATAAGAACATGTGGGGGGGGGGACCAGATCCACCAGATCCACCAGAACCCGGGTCCGTTCAGGCCCCCAGAAATACACCACAGCTCCTAGAGCTTCGAATCGGTCGAAAAAGCTGCAGGTCGGCTTTTAAATTGTGCGAATTTAAGCTCGATATATAAGAAAAAAAAAGGTAAAATAGAAAAACGTGATGAAATATAATATAAAATATTAAATAAAGTGGGTGTGGGGGGGAGGGGGGTCTCCGCCAGCCTCCTCGCGTCAGCGCGCCAGGGTGGGGCGTTCGGGGATTTCCTCGACAGTAAAAACCTCCTCGCACCTCCGCCGGGTTTAAAGGGAAATTCCGCCTTTTTTTTTTTCAAGGAGATTTTTCTTGCAACAAATATATATATTTATATTATTTTTTTTTGACATTTCACTCAAAGTGTGAATAAAGCCTTATCATTATTACTATAATATGGATTATAATACAATGACGTATGGAGAGATCTTAACATTAATTGCATGTTTATTAAAGAGATATTTTGCTATTTCTTTTATTTTGTCACATTCTGGTGTCCTCTGCGGTGTTGAACACACGCCATTTAGAAATGGCTCCTGTTGTGATGTCACAACAGGAGTGGATTGTTAGACTGCACTAACCTGTTATAAACAGGTAATAAATTGATCTTTTTTTTTTTTCCTTCAGGGTTCGGGGTTCCACGCGTCGCGGAGGCAGAAGTACGGCAACGTGTTCAAGACCCACCTGCTGGGCCGGCCGCTGATCCGGGTGACGGGCGCCGAGAACGTGCGCAAGGTGCTGATGGGCGAGCACACGCTGGTGTCGGTGGACTGGCCCCAGAGCACCTCCACGCTGCTGGGGCCCAACTCGCTGGCCAACAGCATCGGGGACATCCACCGCAAGAGGAGGAAGGTCAGGACGCGTCAGATAATCGTTCTTATTCCCAGAGATCTGTGTCATATATGTACCATTAATGGTGAACATAGTCAACGTTCCTGTTTCACCGGTGTCACTGTGGGTTAAACTGGAACTGGACTTTCATTTCAGTAGAATATTTGCATTTTACACATATTTAAATGCAGATCTGATACATTTTTTTCCTCCTAATTGTACCTAATTATACGTCAAGTCAAGTCAATTTTATTCGTATAGCTCCAAAAAAACAAGATAATATTAATAAATTAATAATAAGATTTGCCCCAATGGGCTTCAGAGTTTGTATAAAACATCCCGTGTCCTTAGCCCCATCATACAAGGAAAAACTCCCTAAAAAAACCTTTAAAGGGAAAAAAAGTCTTTTTAAGACAATGCTATGACGGCTCTATGCCTGTCGTGTATTAAGAGAGATAAGAGATAAGAGATCTGACTTTATTGATCCCACAACGGGGAAATTTGCTTGTTACTGCAGCGTACGGAGTAAAGAAAATAAAAGGAAATAAAAGCTATAAAAAATAAAAATACACAACACTATGTACAAAATTCGTAGAATTTGTTGATCTGCATACACAGTATGCATTATGGACATAAGAATGGAAAAACAATACTAATAAATAGCAAGAAAAAAGTATGCATAAGCAAAGCATATACACATTCATACATGCATGTATACACATATTTACATATTTGCATTTATATACAGACATACCCACATGTACACATACATAGCTAATGCAGACTTAAGGTGCAGGATGTGTGTGTAGAAAATTCAAATTCGTATTCATAGGACCGTTTTTTTTATTGAGTTTTCGGTACTTTGCACCACGTGCTGCAGATAAACTGCAAACGCTACGCTGCAGAACCGAGGATTTTTCAGATTTAATAAACAGTTAAGTGAATTAGAGCCTAGAACGTCTGTTCCGGGAATCTGTATATTATGGTATTACTAATATAGCAAATAGCAAAAGTAATTAGGCAGAATGACCCGTTTTAAAATCAAGTTCGGCTGTAATAAATGAAGCATCATTGTGTTCATCACTGTGAATTTTGCAGCCGTGACAACTGAAAACCTCAAAAAAACATGATTTTCTTATTGCAAACTATAGAAATGTGTGACGATGCATGACAGCAAACGTGCATCATCTTTAGAAGAAGCAGAGCGTTTCTTTTACTGTGTTTCACTGGCTTAGAGAACACATTTGGATCCATTAAAACTGAAAACATATTATTAAAAATAAAGAAAAAAAGTTGAAAATGATTGTATGTGGACATGTATACAAATATAAAGGCAGCTATAGTTTTCTGTTAACCTATAAATATATATATATACTTTATTCATTAGCTGTAGTTACTACCACTGAAATCAATCACTGATGCAGCCTGGGCGTTTGAATCGTAACTTTATTACCTGCTGCAGCTTGTAACAGGAAAAAAAACTTTATTGTTCAGCAAATGCATGCACAAAAAAAATGTTTAAAATGATATTATGTGGACATGTATATGTATACATCTGTTAACCTATAAATATATATACTTTAATTCATTAGCTGTAGTTACTACCACTGAACTCAATCACTGTTGCAACCTGAGTGTTTGAATCGTAACTTTATTACCTGTTGGAACAGAAAAAAAACTTTATCGTTCAGCAGATGCACGCACAAAAAAACAAAAAAAACAAACGCGTTTGGTGATCAATACTCACATCCTGTAGTCACGACACAGTGCGTTTTGTGAATAGCAGTGGAGAAACACACACACACACACACACACACACACACACACACACTGTCTCAGCTTTATCCTGCTACTGGAGCATGAGAACGAGCCTTAAAACAGACACACAGTGATTCACCAGCCGACCTGCAGCACCTACTCCTCCTTTCTGTTCCTTATCTGCTCCACTTGATTTCTCTCATCCTCCCCTCCTCTCTCTCTCTCTTTTCTCTCTCTCTTTTCTCTCTCTCTCTCTCTCTCTCTATGCCAGGACCATTTCAGGTAATCAGCCACTTACCCTCTCCCTCTATTATCCCCTTATCCATGGGGCGCATACCTTCCTCTTTCTCACACACACACACACACACACACACACACACACACACACACACACACACACACACACACACACACACACACACACACACACACACACACACACACGCAGTAAATGTAAATCAGTGTCTCGTTTTCTCTCCCGTATCCTCCTCCGTGCAGCAGGATGATTTTTCTTTTTCCTCTTGCGGAGACAGGGAGATGGGGGGTTGTGGGGGGGTCGGGTTTCGTTACCGTGGTGCCCGGGGACGGCGAAGGGGGTCGGGGTGGGGGTGGTGGGGGGGTCGGGTCTAATCTGGGCTCTGATCCCCCTTCTCCTCTCCCCGAGGACCCCTGCACTAACCTCATGTAATGACCCCTGATTAGGAAGGCTGCCTCCGACGCCGCACAAAGAGGGGCTTTCTGTGGGGGCCCGGCGCGCGCACACACACACACACACACACACACACACACACACACACACACACACACACACACACACACACACACATGTGCACACACTCTTCTGAAACAGCCAGAATAAAGGGATGGATATAAAGCTGGTTATGGTCGTAGGTTGCTGCGTTAGTGCCTGTGAGCAGGGGAAGGAAACCAACGACCTGGTCCGGCCGTGACCTTTGACCTCCCCTAAGGAGGCAGAAGGGAAGGCGGGTTTTCCCTCCTGAGGTTTTAAGTGATGAAACCTGTAGTTACACAAAGCGGTTCATAACTTTTTCTATTCTACAAAGAGGCTTTCATTTAACACGCAAAAAAAAAAGTCCTCTTTTTTCCACCTCCTGTTGGGAGATATTCAGCAGGTCATGTGACGCCGCTGAAGGAAATTAGAACGTGGGCAGGGGTCAGCCTGTGTGTGTGTGTGTGTGTGTGTGTGTATGTGTGTGTGTGTGTGTTGGCGGCAGGTCGCCCTGTTTTCTGGGTAATAAAACTAAGTCAACAGACAGAAGTGAAACGACATCAACGAGCGAGAGAAGAACCAACGAGTCTGACCCACTGGACCAGAACTGCCCTACGCGTGTGTGTGTGTGTGTGTGTGTGTGTGTGTGTGTGTGTGTGTGTGTGTGCGCGTGTGTGTGCGTGTGTGTCCACCCCTTTCCTCGCGGTTTTCGTACGGAAAAACAATCTCCACACAGCACATTAGCCTTTTTTCGGTGGATCAACAGAGCCAGTTTCCATGCGAGCCCTCGCGGGGGCTGTGGCCCGCCTGGTTTTCCACTACGGGGTCCCGACCGGGGCCGGACCAGACCGCCTTGCACCCCCCCCCAACACACACACACACACACACACACACATCAAACATACTTATTTCTGTGAGTTTATCGCCGTTAAATAAACAGAACAAGAAATAGATGTGAGCGCGGGAGCTCTTGCAAACTCCCGGTGGAACAAATCCTGTAGAGAAAAATACAAAAAAACATATAAATATATATAAATTTAGTCTTTTGGCTGCTTATTTTATTTTAAGTTTAGTTAATATAAATGAATGTAAAACGTTTGACTTGCATGAATTTGCTTGAAAACGGGAGCGTAGAACAGACATTCCTGCATGTTCACTGTGTAAAAAGGGGATTTGTGACATCATCACGGGGCAGCCAATCGAATGTGGGGGGGCAGGTCACGTGAAAACTTTAAGCCTGCAGTGATTTTACAGTGCAGCACCTGTTAAAGCTGTTAAATCATTCCCATTAATACATGCATGCACGTTAAATTAACATGCATGCATTGTTGTGCATGTGTAGTTAATTTTCGTGCATTTGTCTTATTTTACATTATTACAGATGCCTGAAAGCCAATGCAAATGCAAAACAGACCTGCGTGTACACAGCTATAAATAGACGTGGATTCTCAGAAAACTCCACCTGACTTTCAGTGGAAAACTGCTCCTTTATACTCAAATAACAGCGGGAGAATCACACACACACACACAAACACACACATTCTCCCCCCCCGCCCCTTTCTATTTTTTTAATTCTTTGGAACCGTCCCTTTGAATCCCTGAATTTAGAAGCGACAGGGAGAACAGAGCGAGACAGGAGATACTGGACAAGAGAAAGTGGAATAAATTCTAATTCATCTCTGACTCGGCGTTTCGCTCCAACTTTCCCCCCTTTTTTCTCCCCCCCCTCGTGGTGCGTGCTCCTCCTGCGCCGCTGCTCATCACCAGTAGAGGGCGACTGGCGGTTCCGGCTGAGCTCCCTGTTCTGTCTCTTCACCCCCGTCCCTGCTGTTCTAGTGTCAGCACTCGACTCTACACTTAATAGAAAGAGTGAATTGTGAGTCTTGAAACCGTATGACTCAGCTGGAGAGAACAAAGTGGAGGTGTTATGCTGCATGTCCAGCGTGCAGCAGCTTCCCTGCAGCAGACAGACCAACCCACAGCCATGCATCATGCATCAGGTTCTGTGTGTGATGCTTTTACGTTAAGTGCATATCACACAAGTTGGAACAAGCACAGCTGATGCATGAGAAATCCCACATGAAGCATCATGCACGCTGCTTTTGGTTTTTCAGCTTCATCTATGCACAGCGACCTAAGGGTCAGGCCCCGACACAGAAACCTGCTTTCTCTAATATTTGATTTTTTCGGTGAAACAGTGGCTCATCTGAACCTTTATTGAAATGAAAGAAAAATCTCTATTTGGTGGATTTGGTTTCATAATGTGGAATATATCAAATTGTTTTATTATCCAGCCTCCGTATAATGGAGGTAGAAATAAAGCAGCATATAAATGCTGCTCTTTAAGTCTGTTTCAGTCTGATTGTTTTAACGTGTTTGTTTTTCGCCACCTGACCTTCACACACACACACACACACACACACACACTCACACGCCGCCTGTCTTAAAAAAAAGGATGTGATGAAGGGGCAGGGAGAGACGGGAAGAGGTGGGAGCAAAAAGAGAGAGAGAGAGAGAGAGAGAGAGAGAGGGAAGGAGGGAGAGAAGAATAAAGGAGTCTTTACATGTCTGTGGAACCAGCAGCTCGCAGCACTTTCACATAATTTAAGACATATGGACGTTATTAGGACGACCGTGTCTGTGTGTGTGTGTGTTGGTGACTATATCACTGTGTGTGTGTGTGTGTGTAAGAGTCTAGGAGTGTGTGTGTGTGTGTGTGACAGTGTGTGTGTGTGTGTGTTTAAGCCTGTGTCTTTGCGCTGCAGGCTACAGAAGACAGTCACGTTTTTGTGGTGCAGAAAAATGACTGTTGTACTGAACAATCCCCCCCTACACACACACACACACACACACACACACACACACACACACACACACACACACACACACACACACACACACTTCACCCTCCCCTGCCCCATGTGGAACTTGGAACATCCCAGAGTGACACTGAATTAAAATAAATAAATAAATAAACTCAGTTTGATTGGCAGCCAGGCTGTGCAGGGAGATACTGTGTGTGTGTGTGTGTGTGTGTGTGTGTGTGTGCGTGTGTGTGTGTGTGTGTGTGTGTGCGTGCATGCATAGGAGTGTGGCTGACCTGTAGTTACCTTTTCTGAGATCTGGCCTCCTGTCGGCCTGTACACACACACACACACACACACACACACTGACTGAGTCACTGGCTCTACAGTAGCTCAACCCTGTGTGTGTGTGTGTGTGTGTGTGTGTGTGTGTATAGGAATAGGCGAACTACTCACCCAAATTGACCAATTATGCATAATCCCGCGCAGACGGGTTAAATGGCTAAAATTCGCCAACGTTACACAACCTCTCCTGGCTTTGACAAATATTTTCGCCCCGATCACTTCTCGGCCTCTTCGGCGTGTTTGCGGTTCGTCTGGTTTTTGAAAACCCGGCGGCGGCCGATCAACAGAACCGCCAGTGTGTCACCAAACGAACGCATAATTGTCCAAACAACCTAATAAAACGCCTAATTAACCGCGCAATCAATCAAAGGGGAGCGCCTCGGCACAGATCGGGTAGAATGCAGGGGGAAATGCAACGATGATGCTGCAAATCCAAAATCCACCAGACGAGAGGACGGGATTGATCCGAGCGTACGTCGCCGACAGTTCGTTAACTGACCTACTAACTGGGGGGGGGGGGCGTTGTTGCAGCAGACTGCTCTGAGGTCAGATAGTGTGCGTAATCCCCCGCGCTGAGGGCCGCGGAGCAGGTTGTGTAAGCTGATCTGTGACCAGCGGCCCCAGGGCGCGGCAGCAGAGGAAATGTAGCGCTGCTAACGTCTTAGAGCGCTCTGTGATCTGCACTAACCACTCCCTAACACACACACACACACACACACACACACACACACACACACACACACACACACACACACACACACACATACGGTATATATCCATACACGTACTTCACACACGCACACTTTCATGCACACAGCACCAGCTCAGTAGACTATTGTTCATTCATTCTGAGCGCGGCGGAGAGGGAGGGAAGCTGGGTTTAGGAGGAATGAGGATAGAGAGAGAGAGAGAGAGGAGGGGAGAGAAAATGAGAGGAAAATGAGGCGGAGGACAAAATAAGAGCGCGAGCGCCCGACGGACGGTTCGGTGGCTGAAAACACGGACCTCAGGAACCACACGTGGCCCCGGGGCCGGCCTCCGGGCACGGGGCCCACCAGAAGCTGCGCTCTTCCTGCTCAGTCTGGACGTCTCAAGAAGCAGGAACGCTTTGTCTTTTTTTACGGCGCGTTAACATATGTAGAATATATCCACACGTATGTAAGAAGGAGAATTTTCATTGTGCATTTTGAGTCATTTTTTTAAATTCTGCAAATTAACTTTCAATTAAGTGAAATTCATGGTATTACGTTTACTTTTTTATTGCATGGTAGAGACGACACAACATAATCCCCTCCCTGAAATTTCTTCTTCTGTAAGTGGATATACAGGATAGAAAAATAAATAGACCCAGTACCGTCATGTTTTTTGGTTTAGTCATTTTGAAAGGTCTTGTTTTCACTATGAGTAAATTCTATACTGCGTTGAACATATAGCCTCTATGGTGCTAAAAAGTCATAAAAAAAGAACCCACAGCGATAAAATGCGTCGAGGCAAACCACTGATTATATGCAATTACCAGTTTGTGCAGGTTAGATAATAAAAAAATAAGGAGTACATAAAAAAAACATACAAAACTGACACAAAAGCAAAGCAACTATTGTATAGGCAACACACAAAGCAAATGTGCATGAAAGCCACATCGTAACTGGCATTTCCAACACAATTGCAAGGCTCTTAAAGCGAACCGAGTTACAGTATTGATCATTAGACAGACGTATTCATCTCAAATATAAAATGCGTTTGTTCGAATGTTCCAGTCTCGTTTTCATTGAGCAGAAAATGCAAACCATGTGTACCCGTTGCCCAACGACATGCTCCGCAGTGCTGCGTCGGCTTCCTGCGATTACTGCGGACGATGGTTCAGATCAAATAAAACCTGAATCTAATTTACTGAAGGATTTCATGGCTTTCTATGGTTTTGAGAAACACAAACGTTCCCGTTTGCCTGTTAAACTTTGAGAGTCTCGACTCCCGTTCTCTTAAACATTCAAATCAACACTTTTACTGTTTTTTTTTTTTTCGGGGAGAGGGGGGGAAAGCTCTAAAAAGGTTAAACACACCAGAATGTTAATTTATCCAAATAAAGCTAAGTGTTAGTGACTGATTCATATTCTCGCTCTCTTTTCTCCTCTCCTCTCCTCGCCAATGTTCTCCACTTCTACATAATTTCCACGACCATTCTAAGGGCAGTTTTGGAGGTTAAATCAGATGGAATGTTATTTGTCCAAACAACACTGACGACTGGTGACTGATTCATACTAAGAAATACTACGAGCAGCCAGGAAAGACTTAACTCTCTTTCTTCCCCCCCTTTCTCTCTCTTTCTTGCTCTTTCTGCCCGTCATTCCAGTTCTGCTGACTACAGGGGAAAACCTCCACAATGTATAAGTCTCCGCTGTTTTAGAGTAAAGAAGGAGAGAGGGGAGCAGGGAAGAAACAGAGAGAGAGATGAATAAAATGAGTATCGCAGAAAAGGAATGAGGAAAGTCTTGTCTAGAGCGAGATTTGGGGATTAACAGAACATACTGATTGGGAAAGACAGCACTAACATATAGAAAAAACACAATATGTTATTTTTAAACCACACAAAATATGAGTGAATAGTCAAGACCAACTTTTGAAGGTCACATCTCGGCATTGACCATAGTTTTACTTGGTCTTAGTTGTAGGAATATCAACGTCATTACTTTGACTGGATGTAAAATGCAACCAATAGCGTTATTATTTTTTTTGGGATACTATTAACACTGGTCACCTCGACTTAAACCCCCTTCCTGCACAGCCTGGTGTAATACTTCACCAATGCTGGTTTCGACTTGGTCTTGCCCTACCTTGGTCTTACACTTGATAATAGCAAAAACGATTGGTCATGTCTTGGTCTCGTTACACTCTGATCCTGGTATTTACTCGACATTGCCTGACCTTTGTCCAGGTCTTGGCTTGGTTGACTCAGTCTCGACCTACCTTGGTCCTCGTCTAAGCATAATCTCAACCCCTTAATGTACTAGTCTTGTGTCAAACCTTCAAACCATTGGCCTCATCTCAATACATTCTGATCTTGGTATTGGTCTCAGTTTAGGTGGTCTTACCCACTTCTCTGGGCAAGACAATAGCTGTAGGAATATCATCGTCATTACTTTGAATGGATGAAAAATGCCACGCTTCAAATGCAACCAATAGCGTGATTAATTTCTAATTTGGGATACTATTAACACTGGTCACCTTAACTCAAACCCCCTTCCTGAACAGCCCAGTGTAATATATTTACCGTTGTAAGATTTGGTTCTTGCTCTTGACTTGGTCTCGCCCTACCTTGGTCTTACACTTGACAATAGCGAACGATTGGTCATGTCTTGGTCTTGTTACACTCTGATCCTGGTATTTACTCGACATTGCCTGACCTTCTTCCAGGTCTCGGCTTGGTCTCAAACCATCAATGTATTGGTCCGGTCTCAGTCTCATTACACTCAGGTTTTGTCCCGACTCTGTCCCGACCTACCTTGGTCATTGTTTAAGCATAATCTCAACCCCTCAATGTACCAGTCTTGTGTCAGTCTGGTCTTGTCCTGCCTTGGTCCTCAACCCTGAAACCCATTGGCCTTGTTTCAATCTCAATACATTCAGATCTTGGTATTGGTCTCAGTTTAGGTGGTCTTGACTACAATACTGTGAAGGAGTCCTAAAACTTTAGCTATAGTACCATCTACACATAAATGCCTTTAAAGTGCCATGGTTTGTTTATCATGGATGTATACATGTCATATAAATTTGTGCAGCCCGAGAGCTTTCGCAAATGGACCGTGATCCAAACATTGTGATACCAGTTGAAATCAAAATGCACCAAATGTGTGAGAAAATTGAGGTTTAAGCAAACAAATCTGAAGTGTAAACACAGAAATGTGCGTGACTTGCACACGATCAAAGGAACGAAGCAAAATAAACCAAAGCAAAATATGCTTTGTATTTTAGGATCCATTAGCAGGAAGATTAGATGCTCCCTGTAATGGCTACATACGGTAGTGGCGCTATCCAAACAAACCATGGCCAGGAGTTGAACCCTTCACCAAACCTTCCACAGAGGTTTTTGAGATGTTCTGCGAAGTTACAGACACGGAAGACAAACAAACAAGACAAAATAATAACCGGTGAAGATAATAATCTCTGCACCCTGTCAGTCAGGATTTGCCACACTTTGAGGTTTTCAAAAACATTCTGCTTGTGTGTGTGTGTTACTGTAAGAAGGTAGGGGATTATGGTCTAACAATGCTTTGACATGCACTAATTCAAACAAGTCTCGATCTTTTATCTCCATCGTTTTCTCACGAGAAGACAGGTACATTTTATATAACCCTTTGTTTTTTTATGTTTTCTGTCTATCTGTAGGTGTTTGCCAAAGTGTTCAGCCATGAGGCCTTAGAGTCCTACCTCCCCAAAATCCAGCAAGTGATCCAGGAAAGCCTCCGAGTGTGGAGCTCCACCCCAGAGCCCATCAATGTCTACAGGTACCGTGGTGCTTCCTAGCATAGAAATAGATTCAGAACAGTGTTATTTTAAAGTAGATGTGACTGGTTGGATGATTGGATGCTGATTGGTTGATTTTTTCCCCACAGGGAGAGCCAGAGATTGTCCTTCACCATGGCGGTGAGAGTGTTGCTGGGCTTCAGGGTGTCAGAAGAGGAGATGAGGCATCTGTTCACGACCTTCCAGGATTTTGTGAACAACCTGTTTAGCCTGCCCATAGACCTGCCTTTCAGCGGCTACAGGAAGGTATAAAACTCTGTTTCTTTGTTGCCTTTACTCAATGTCTCTCAAACGAACTGATTATCTTTATTCTAACTCTTTAAACACACTTTGCATGTACAGACGTACAAAACCTGATCAAAAATCAACTTGATATTCATCTACGTTCCACAGGGCATCCGTGCACGGGACACACTGCAGAAAAGCATAGAGAAAGCCATCAGGGAAAAGCCGCTGTGCACCCACGGGAAGGATTACAGCGACGCGCTCGACGTCCTGATGGAGAGCGCCAAGGAGAACGGCACTGAGCTCACCATGCAAGAAATGAAGGTAACTTGACACCGAGGTAGAGCATTTTTTACCTACCTAGCGAAAGTTTGGCAATTTGTTGTTGCGGCAAGATGCAGAATCCAAAAGTTCTGTGTGAATAATCAGGTAACATCTGGGTGAGGCACCTTGTATGGAAGCTGCTGCTATAAATGTATGAATCGGCAAATGTACACTCGTAGTGTTGAGTGGTTGGAAGACTAGAAACGTGCTCTATAAATGCAGTCAATTTACACACATACTCATCACATTTCCTCTCATCTTGGCATCAGAACCAGCGAAAGTGACTTATGATACACGTCTTTATCTAAGATGTGACTAGCGGGCATGCTAAGCTGCTAGACAGACTGTAACAGTAAAATACACACACACACACACACACACAGACACACACACACACACACACTCATGGACAGGCACACCCTCTATTTACCTATTAAAGTAATTCTGAGGAATTTTGTGGAAACTCAACTCTCTCTGCTTCGCTCTCGTTCCTGTGGTTTCTGGGTTAAGTCCAGGGCCAAAAATAAGTCAACACTCCCCCTGCTAGGGGTCTGAAAGAGGCCCCCTGTACACACACACACACACACACACACACACATATATATATATATATATAAATACACACACAAAGTGAACTGGGGAGCCCCTGTCGCGGAGGCCCAGGCCGAAGCACTCTCCTGCAGTTTTCTGACGCACGCATATATAACACATACACACATGTAGGTGGAGGCATGTTTTGACCCAGATGATGGCAGACGAGAGGTTTATAATGAGAGTCGTGCCGCCCAGCCTCTGTTATTTATTCCACTACCTTAATAATGGGCCCGCTACGGTGGGCTTAATGTTGTTGTTGGACACGAACGTCAGATTTCCATTCACGCTGCTTTTCAGGAACTAAAAACAACACACTTTTATTATGTATTGGCTTTTAGACGTTCTTTATGGCCCTATATGTCTTTATGAAACAAATGGTGAGCTTGAGGCGCTGGGTGGCAAGCTTCACACCCATCGTATAGTTGTCCCAGCTCTCAATTTGCCTTTTAGAATTATTAAAATGCAATCAAAGTGCAACTGAGACATTTGTAACATCCAAGGTGAGAAAATATGCTCTCTACAGTATTAATAATTCTTGTATTTTTGACAGTAATTGAGGCTATAGTTAGGCGTTTGGACAACGTCCATCTTCACCCTTTAGCTCAACACTACCATCTATATTTCCACTTTCTAGACCCTTCATTCAAGTGACAAGCAATTAGCCCATCAGAAGTTGAGGGAGAATCCAGTTGGCTTGTCCACAAAGTAAAATCAACTCAACGCCCTCAGTAAAGTTCTGCAGTAAATGTGTGCTTGTTCGCATGGTAGAATTACACTTTTCCCAGACGATATAGTGGGCGGTTAGATTGATGGATGTGGAGTCTGCGTTTAGCTTTTATATTGAGCAAATTTTTCTTTTATATGCATGAGAGAAGCTAAGTATTGGTAGGTAGACATTTCTCCTCAAAACGTCCATAAGCTTGGGAACTGGTGCACTAATACCTTGCATCCCTATTACCCAACAGGAGTCGACTATCGAGCTGATCTTTGCCGCCTTCGCCACCACCGCCAGCGCCAGCACCTCCCTCATCATGCAGCTCCTCCGCCACCCTCCGGTCCTGGAGCGCCTCAGGGAGGAGCTGAGAGCCAGGGGCCTCCTCCACAATGGCTGCCTCTGCCCTGAAGGGGAGCTGAGGCTGGACACCATTGTTAGCCTCAAGTACCTGGACTGTGTCATCAAGGAGGTGCTAAGACTCTACACGCCCGTCTCAGGGGCCTACCGGACCGCCATGCAGACTTTTGAACTTGACGTGAGTGACCAGGAAATACTTAGACACTGTGGCTATAATATGATTACGTATGAAACATAGAAGATGTGCATTTCAAGGGCACATTCATCATCTTTTACAATTTGAGTCCTTTTTGTTTAAGCAAGAAACAGTGATGTCAGTTGATCTCAGGTTTCAACAGTTCTGTTAATTGAGAATAAGGGTTAGGGTTAGGGTTAGAGGGTTAGGGTTAGAGGGTTAGGGTTAGGGTTAGGTTTTCTAAAACCTTATGCAGACCAAACTAAAAGAAAACTACTTATATTCAAAGATGCAAGAAAATATACAAGAATGTCTTGCAACTTGCAAGTGAATGTGCTAAAAAGGATTATACCCTTACAAACTGCATGTCTTTGTCTTTTACGCTTCCAGGGAGTCCAGATTCCAAAGGGCTGGAGTGTGATGTACAGCATTCGAGACACCCACGACACCTCGGCCGTCTTCAAGGACGTGGACGCCTTCGACCCCGATCGCTTCAGCCAGGAGCGGAGCGAGGACAAAGAGGGACGCTTCCACTACCTCCCCTTTGGCGGCGGGGTCCGGTCCTGCCTGGGGAAGCAGCTCGGCACCCTCTTCCTCCGCATCCTGGCCATCGAGCTGGCCAGCACCAGCCGCTTCGAGCTGGCCACCCGGCAGTTCCCCCGTGTGATCACGGTACCCGTGGTCCACCCGGTCGATGGGCTGAAGGTCAAGTTCTACGGCCTGGACTCCAACCAGAACGAGATTATGGCCAAGACAGAAGAGCTGCTCGGAGCGACGGTGTGAAGGGCAGAAAGCTAACGAGTATGGGGGTAGGGGGGGGGAGTGATTGAAGGAAAGAAGGAATTTCAGAGTTATTTTTTCTTCTCCACCTTTGCTCTGCCAAGTTGGAAGTTTCCTTTTCAGACTCAAAGAAAAGCAGAAAGTCTTTGCCTCTTTTTACAACTGATGATGTTTGGGAAATTCCTCCAAGAAAGGAAGAAGCTGCCAAAAAAAGTTCTTAATTATGCTCTATTCTGTGTATTTTTTTAAAGAAATAAACAAACAAAATGTATGTACAAAAAAAGCTATGTAATATAATTTGAAAGACAATGGGGGTAGTGCACAATGGGAGAAAGAGAAGTATGGTTGTACTTTGGGTAAAGTGTTGAAATTAGAAAAGTGGAAGTAAAGACGGTTTTGGAGGGAAGGCAGGATGGATGAAACAGGGTATAGGATGAAAAGAATATGATATTTTAGCATTTTGCTTTGTGCTTAATCAAAAATCAATGAACCATTTCAGTTGTCTACCAGGGTAAAAGAAAAAAGATGGATTATATAATTGTGAGACACAGAGAAAGTTTTAGATTTACTGGTCCAAACTGGAAAATCTGGGGCTTGCATTCAGAAACAAGCGGTGGCCTTCTTTCAGGTGTTTTCCATCCGAGGTTCATCAAAATTCTAATTGTTTACTAGCTTAGCAGGTTGTGACGGACCGATAATGCTGCTGAGCTTGAGCTCGTCAGGCAATCACGATGCAGTAAAGACTTGTACTAAATATGGTCGAGTACCAATTCAGGCAGGGAAGGAAAGGGCTGAAACGAGGGACGTGGTTCTGATGGGTAAGACTGGCTCCATATTTCAAAAGGGAAGAACGCGTTTTTGAAGGTGATGTAAATGGGCAATTTGTTGTGTTTCCCACTTGACCTGCTGTTTTTTTCCCCCCTCTACATTTGATGATCCTAACTGACTTTCAATACAACAGTAGAATAAGCTTCAGCTCTCATGACCTAACATTGCAAGAAAACAGCAGAAAGGTGGTAAGTCTCACAGATACTTCCATTAATACACAAACCCTTGATGGGAGATGAGGCCCATTGGTATATCTTTTGCATGGTAAATCAATTGATTTGCTATAGAAACTGCACTCACATGCAACAAACTTATTTGCATTCTTTTGGAAGTTGCCCACTTGCATTGACTTTAAAATGGTGCCCATTCGCAGCAAAGCATATCGCAATCACCTTGATGGTATG
This sequence comes from Eupleurogrammus muticus, assembly GCA_036785175.1. NCBI lineage: Eukaryota > Metazoa > Chordata > Actinopteri > Scombriformes > Trichiuridae > Eupleurogrammus > Eupleurogrammus muticus. Next base: position 17,303,847 of record JAYKQN010000017.1, on the reverse strand, counting down.
TGTGTAAACTCAGGTGCAGGTTAGACATTGTGATGCATAACAAATAAGCCTTTTTGCGTTTTGATATTTAACTTTTAAAAGCTGCACATAAAAAAAAAAAACAGACAAAAAAAAAAAAAAGATTATCTCACTGTTGTAGTTTCAGAGCTGGACCGATTACTCTTTGAGAAGCCGTCGATTGCTTCGCCCTCCACATCCACGACGATGAACTGATTATCGGGGGCTTCCAGTTGCTCCCACTTTACCTTCTGCAACCATTTTGCATATTCCCCAAGGAAGCAAATTCGGTGGCGCAAACAAAACGGCAAGAATTCCCAATTTGCTCCACACGAGGTGAAATTAAATCCAGGTCAAACAGTAATGAGGTCCAGGTCTGCTTCGTAAACTCTTCGAAACCTGTGCTTTGATACATGAACCACGCTTCCAAGTCGCATTGAGAATGTACCCACCGTCGGGGGGCGGCGACGGCGGACGCAACCGAGGAAACTCGATCTCGTAAAAAAAAAAAAAAAAAAAAAAAGTGGCGCAACTTCCTGAAACGGAGGAAGAGAAAAGACGGATGAGGTGGTGGAGGTGGAGAAGACCTACGTACATGCTGCTTGAGTGTCGCTTCGTCATTCCGTGTTTGTTTTATTCGTGTGCTGTTTTTTTTTCCCGTCTCCTTGGGGCAGCCATTTTTTTTTTTTGGCTGAGAAGGCGATGTCCTGTCTTGCTGCTCCTTCCAATCAACGCTAAGAATGCAAAACTAAATAAAGTCCATGGTTTAAGCAACTTTATTAGCTGAAAGAGATTTATTGTTCGAGGTGATTGCACAATCAGAACTCTCAGAGCTTTTTGTCTTGAATGATTCTATGTATGGAAACTATAAACGGAACTCTGGGACTCATTGACGGAACTCTGGGACAATGTAGAACCCTCGAAGCCTGAGAGGAGAGAAGGACCAATGAGGTTTCAGGAGAGGGCAGGGTCACGCTCAGAAGGGTTTTACCTATTGGACGATCCTTATATCATTCCAGAAGGACTCTGCCTGTGCCAGACGTTGTTCACTCTTTCTACCCAACCACACCACTGATTTCTTCACGATATATATATAGAAAAAAACAAAAAAAAAAACGATATGAAACACATTTTTTTGCTGCTTTTCTCGTGTACATTTTCTAATCGAGAGTTCTAGGGTGCAACAACGGTTTGCATCGAGTGAGATTTGCTATTTCTTATATATTTCTTATATTATAATTAGCTAACCGATATAATTTAGCTAATTAAAATATAACATTGTGTGAAAGCAAAAAAAAAAGTGCGATAATAGGTGATAGTGTATATTAATTTGTACAATATTCCTTTCTTTAGCAAGCCATGGGGAAAATCAGCTATTTACGTCTACTAATAACCTAATATTAATGTTATTGTACGATTAATGTTGTTGTTTTAAGATATTTGAAATGCTATTTTTTATTCTATTACAGATTTAGAGTTTTTAGCCTAAATGAGAAGGTCTTTGGTAAATATTGGATGTATTTAGAATGTTATGTATTTCAGTTATATTGTAAACAGTGTTTAAAATGTTAATATTGTTGATTGATTACTGTAATAATTATTATTTGTTTTGTTATTCAGACTTATTATCACTGCATTTTATTTGATATTAATTATGGAAAAACAGAAAGCACTTGCGAGGTATGTCTATTTTTTAAGTGCCATGCGACTACACTTCCCCGTCCTGTAACCTGATGGTTCCTCCCAACCTGTCTCATGTCATTCTGTACATATTTTTATTTCTTTTTACAGGAAAAAACAATGTTCATTTAGTTTAAATATGAATGTCTTGTTCTACTTTCTTCCTTTTCCTTTTTTTTGTTATCGTGATTGTTAAATGTACTCCTGTAATAAACTATAAAGTAAAAAACATATTGGAATATTGATTCGTTTTTTTTTTTATACCCTTCAAAGAAAATTGCTCATGGTTTCTGTTTTTATCCTCCTTTTCATACCAACACTGTTAAAAAGAAGTAAAAATAAAACACTGTCAGCCTCAGGTGCCAATCCAACAATAATAGCATTTATAGCTTTATTTTAAATGAAATCGTGTGTATTTGTTGGCTTTTTAATGACACATAAGGGCATTTTCCATCCATAAAAACTATTATATTTCCCATTAAAAAGTACTGACTGCTAGAATACGAAATATTCAGTCTTAAAAAATTACAGAAATATGCAGTTAAAAATGTTGAAATACAGGACAAATCTATAAAAATATGTTTTTTTCAGTGAAGGTTTTGCTAACTTTTCCTCTTTGAAGGAAAGTGACAGTTTTGCGGCCGTGCATAAACTGAAGAGAATAAAACCTTCCTGGCTACATCTGCACAACAGCTTTGCAGTAGGAGATTGTTTCAAAGAGCAACCAAACATTAGAAACATAGATTCTACACGCAGCATGTGTCACGGCTGTTGAGATTTTATTCCCGCGATGTGAAAACGCATAAAGGTGTCAATGCTCCCCAGAGACAGCGAGGGGATCCGCATATTCAGAACCACTTCCAGAACTGGTCCAGCATGCAAACGGACTGTAGCGCAAATGCGACTCGGTGTGTTTCCGTAAAAAAGAAACAAAAAAAGCACATGAAGCAGCTGAAGTATGTGTGCAGGCAACATCCAGCGTGCAAAAAAAAAAAAATCAAAAATATCAAACAGATGGCGGGCAGCCTGTGAATGCAATCCCATTTATTCATGTTTTATGACTGATGCACATCAGGAGAGGAACATGTTCAATTTTGGGGAAGTTTGTGATTTAACTGGTCAAATCCACCTATTTAGGTTGATGACAATGCTAACATTGTTAGCTTTACTGCTAACATTAGAACACACTACACAGCTAAACTGAAGGATTCTGCCTCCTGCATCTTGAACCAGTGGTTCTCGACTAGTGGGGTTAGACTAGGGGGAACATGCTTCTTTATTTTTTTATTTTTATATTTTTACATCCTAGAATAAAGTGCAATTGCACCTCCACTACATTAGGGGGCAGCAGAGTGTTCACAGGGAGCATACAGCACAGAGTATGAGTATGAAGTGTAGACACCAAGTGACACCATGAAAACATATTTAACAGGGATGAGAAGACAGGCGGAGAGAGACGGAGATAAAGAGACAAACGAAAGTCTCCCAAAGCTAAGACGAGGAAATATGACGAAGCGTCTGTAGCGCTTGGTTCACTGTGAAAGACCGGTGTGTTACTGAGTCTGAAATGTTGGAGACAAAGGAATTAGAGACATTACACCCCAATTAATTAAGGATTTAATTTTATTTTTGAATCTCAGATGCACTTTAAATCTTCTCTGTTACAGTTACGTTTATAAGGATACAGTGTTATGCGAGATGTTTTCTTCTTCCATATGGTGGGGCACGAGAGAAAATAATTGAGCAGAACTGGCTTGAACCTTGGCTGTGTTCTGCAATGTGAATGTGATTACTGAGAAGGCTGATAAAACACGATCACACCAGGTGTAGACCGCTACAGGGAGGCTTGTTAAGGTAATGGTGGCATCTGTGTGGCCTCCACCTCGGCTTTAACTACCAGCCCCGGGGCCGTATTACTAAAGAGGAAATCTGCCAAGATGAGTTTATTTCTGGGAGTTTCTTATGCAGAAAATGAACACTGAATGACAATGAGTTAATGAGACGCTACAGATTTTATCCTATAGGATTCATGACTGTGGTAGATTAGATGCCACCCAACGCTGCTTCTCATAAACCAGCTAGAAATCCCAGAAACTGATGCGAGTTGAGCCATTTCACCCAAATGCATGAAGCTAAACTCACCAATATCACAGTCCCTTCTCTGCCTATGTATGACCAAGTATGTATTTTTCCAGCTCACCAATTAATACACAAGAGCTTAAAGTTGCAAAGTTTTTTGTGCATCATTGGAATTTCTTAATTTACATGTACAACCATTCTGGTCGTTGATATTTGCGGGTTAATTGGCATCCGAAATTGTGCAGATTCTTTTTTTTTTAGGTTGTGGGATGTCCAACTAGGATGAATAAATAGGATGTGTACTAACATAGACCATTGGCGGCCAGTAACAGTAACATCTAATCACAATTTTGCACATAGAAATGACACTTTTTTCTGTTTAAAGAGTCAAAGAGGTAAAAATGAGATGCACCACGTGGGACGCGGTGGTCTGGTTCTGACTGACACCTCGATGCCTCCCTCCGTATTTCTGCTTTCATTTCCCTGCCGGAAGATCGGTGCGGTTCACGGACATCAAGAGGAGAAAACGGGCTGTGATGTTCTCCCGCGAGAGTTTTTCCTTTAGCTTGACGTTAGACAGAACCGGAGCCGGAGAGAGCGTGAGCGTGCACGTGAAAACACACACACACACACACACACACACACACACACGGGAAGAACAAGGAGTTCAGCCCTGTTTGTTTGTAGCTGTGCCGCCAGGAGAGACTAAATACTCCAAGATGAGCCCAGTTTGTGCCTCTCCCATGTCCCGTTAGTTGTGGTGTGTGTGTGTGTGTGTGTGTGTGTGTGTGTGTGTGGACGGGATTTGATGGTTTTCATGAATGGACGGAAGATCTGTGATTTCTGCGTGGGTTTTTCCTTGTTTTATCTTCTTAACTGTTTCAATACGCCTTTTTTTTTGGTGTGTGTTTTGCTTCCATCTGATGCATTGAAGCAGTGACACCAAGGTGACAAATACTTATAGTACGATTTGAATCATCAAATATTTCTATTGATAATTTACTTTCTTTCATTCACTGTAAATCTACTGTTAGAAATTAAGAAGAATTAAGAATATTTTCTATCTTGGAACAGTATTTTAAGCTTTTGAATCAAGGATCTGGTCATTTAACAAACTTCTGATCATCATTTAAAGCTATAAATTTGTAAATTTACCATAGATATTCAGGTATATGGTGTTCCTAACACGCAAAACTAGTTCTGTTGTGCTGCCGAAACCTGGCTGAACACAAGCCATTTAGAAATGGCTCCTGTTGTGATGTCATAATTGGAGCCAGGTAGCCAATCACAGAGCGGCAGGCCTGTTGGACCATCGAACCATGCTTGCAAGAAAGTTTTTAATATTAATAGACCAACCAAAATGAATATTAAAACTATGAAAATATGGCCAAAGACGGCCCATCTGGTGGTGGGACCACTGGCGAAGAAGTCACAAACATCCACACCGAACCGCTGAGTATTTGCGGATGTTAAAACACGCTACGGAGGCGAGTTGTTTTTCACGTTGACATTTTTATGTCTGTAAGTGATCAATGCTGTTGTTTTTTCAGAATTGATCACCAGATTGTTGGTCGCTAATGGGGGAAGAAATAAAAACACCAGGAATGCATTACTGGATCACAGAGGCAATCTCTGATGAACCTTATTTTCAGGAAAAAAAAAAAAAACTTCTGTTCTGTCTACCAATATAAGCAAAAACACAGGGAAAAAAAAAAACAAGCAAAGAAAAATAAAAGGAGTCAGAACGCGAGGAAGAATCTGAGGGTGAAAGACAGAGAGGGTCCTTTAGGATGTGATTTCCTTCTATGCTTCAGGATTAAAACCTCCCTTATTATCCGTCCATCCGGATGCAGGAACACACAGACGAACCCTCAGCTGCAGGTACGACTCAGAAACGAAAGACAAGAGTCAATAAAACCAGTCTGCTGCAGGAGCGTAGAAGTGACCGTCCATTTCAGGACAGGATGATGTGGTGGAGATAAAACAGGAAGAAATCAAGAGTCTGAATAATGTAATAATAATAACCCCAATTTAAATCCCTTTAATGTAATTTAAAGGTACAGCGTGACGTTTCTAGCAGCATCTAGTGGCGAGGTTGCAGATTGCAACTGATCAATAAATTAAAAACAGCAGCTACAAAACCTGCAAAAAACGCAAATATTTCCAACTCCTGCTTCTGTAAGTGTGTTACCAGGGGGGCGGGTAGAGCTAAAGGTGAATTCTTATGCTTTTCCATCCTTCAAGTCAAAACTACACAAAAACTGTTTGTAAATCAAGTGTAATCTGCTTTAAAACGATTATTTTTTTATGTTGTTTGTGCACTGATTGTTTATCCATGGTTCTTGGCTCCATTTATTATTTACTATTCAATATCCCATCCACTTCCTACCCTGCATTAAAGAAAATAAAATTGATAAACCACATGTTTCGCTGAATCGTAAAGATCAGGTAAGAGAGTTTTATTTTTTTTGTTGAAGAAATGTTGATCTCACATGAAAGAAGAGAAAATAAATATATTTTTCTAGATGTCCAACTCCATGTGTAGAACACACGCTGGGATTCCTCCTTCTGCTGTAATAGCAAACAGACAAGTGCAAATGAAAATCAGTGAAATCAATAGAAAAAAAAAAACACTCTCATTGTTTGCATATGACTTTTTTTTTTTTTTCCTGTGCAGGCGTGTCCGTGTATAATTGTCAATATTTCCGGGCATCGCCGTGCGCTGGTAGATTGCCACATGTCAGCCCGTGTGTCGGTATGTTCGGCGTGAGGTGTGATTCCCCCCCTTTGCAGTACTGTAGGGTTTCCCTGCGTGACGGCCTGTCAGACATGTGCAAACTGCTCCCGGTTTTGTCGTATTTGAGCCAAAACAGACTTCCTGCTGCAGTTTATGGATGACAAACATCCAAGGAAAACACGAACGGCGAAACTATTTAAAGGACATGACATCCTGGCGTTTGTGCAAACAGAGCATGCTGTTGTTTACTCGACGGCACGGTGGATCAGCGGTTTGCACGGTGGCCTCACAGTAAGAAGATCCCAGTTTCCTCCATTGTAATGTTTGTTTTAACAGTGTCACTACTTCTGTACTTGCAATTTACTTCAACAGTTGATTATAGCATTAATTATAGCAGAGTGTGTGCAGGGAGCATACAGCACAGAGTATGAGTATGAAGACAGGCGGAGAGAGACGGAGATGGAGAGACAAACGAAAGTCTCCCAAAGCTAAGACGAGGAAATATGACGAAGCGTCTGTAGCGCTTGGTTCACTGTGAAAGACCGGTGTGTTACTGAGTCTGAAATGTTGGAGACAAAGAAATTAAAGACTTTACACCACAATCACACTGATAAGACCATTTTATGTAGTTTTATGTTTCAGTATCATATGGTTTGACGTGGTCAGTGAAAAAATATTCATAGTCTAGTTTATTATAGCAAGCTGTAGAATATTAGAATATAATAATGTTTCATACTGAGGCTGGATTAATATGTTCTACTGCTATAATAATCTACATTAATTCATTCTTCTGAAAAGTTTACTATGCAAACTATGCATTTTATATATATTATACAATGCATGCATAATTATTGTATAATGATGAGATAAGCTCATTTTTACACGTAAAAGTATATTATCTAACCCAAGAGGATGAGACAAGAGTCAGCTTTATCAAATGAAATGTGTAAAATAAAAATGAATGTTGTAAAATATAGTTATAAAAATGTAGTCCCGAGTCGATAGGAGATACTGTGTAAAGTAAAAGTGATAAGTAACGGTGCAGTGGGTAGTGCTGTTGTGTTACAGCACAAATAAAAAGACTGAACGACTGAGTTGTAGCAGCTTCACGCTCATGACGTGACGTCAAGTTCTTCAGAACCGCGGTGACGGGGATTCACTGTGAACCTCATTAGTCACTGTGAAATCCCTGAAAATACCATGTGTGAATAAACAATATCACCAGTTCCAGAGGAACCAAGGGAATTGTTATAGACTTTAGATAATAAAGCATATAAATCGTATATAGCATGAATGAAAATTTTAAGTAGTTACTAATTGGAAATTGGATAAGCACAGGTAATTCTATTTTGTGAGTAGTCAAAAATATTACTGACCTTCTGGTTTGATCCCACAAAGGAGGGTAACTTGAGTTTATCACATGATGTTGACTGTGGCAGCGGAAATTAAAATGTCGTAATTTACCGTCAAATTATACGGTAGCTTGTTGTTCATGTCTGTCTGTGCATGAAGTATTTAAGTGTTGGTTAATACTCCTGTCAGTACTACTATATTATTGGTCCAGTGGCTGCCCACTGCGCCAAGTGTGTGTGTGTGTGTGAGTGTTTGTAGAGTATGGGTCAAAATCAGTGAATCAAATTCCCCCACAGGGATCAATAAAGTACTTCTTCTTCTTCCACTTCTAACCACAGATTGCACCAATAGGGACGATACTCATTTCGCAATCAATATCAAATGAGACGAGCAGGGCTGTTTGGAAGCGTGCCGACTCAGTCCCGTCAAACAGCGCCAACGCTTCCAAGATTTTTTCAGGTCAAGAACTTTCGAGTTGATTCATGTAATATTTTGTTCCAGAAATTCCCATGTGAAGAGGCTGCACCCTCTGTCCATCTGCCCATCCATCATCACCCCCGCTGTTTGTGTACAGCCAAATATACAGAATGAAACTCAAGTCACAAAGTGTTTTATTTCCCGGGGAAATTCCTTCATGACTGTTTATGAGAATCATCTTTAAAATAAACACTCCTGAGACAAAAAAGCATTGTTGTCTCTATGTCAGATTTTTAAAAAATGAAAGCAAATAACTTTTTTTTTTTTGCCTAACATGATAATGTTCTCGTCTATAGTTAGGAAAGAGTTGGGGAGTTTGCTTAATCCAGAAAGGGCTCATTTAAACCTACATATTGAATTATACTTTACAAATTAGGAATCATAAGCATTAACACGTTTTTTTTCATCTAAGGCCAGAAAATGAATCTGACATCAATGTTATTTGGTGAAAATCTCCAATTTGTCAGCTTTTCATAAATCACAATGAATACGTTGATAACAGGGTCATCCTTATGTTCCAAGCTTTGTTCTGTTAAGGGCCAAGGTTAGGGGTTAGTTAGTGTAGGGCAGTGGTTCTCAAATAGTGCAATTGCACCTCCACTTCACTAGGGGGCAGTGGCGCTCTCATTGGGAGAGTGTGTACAGGGAGCATACAGCACAGAGAATGAGTATGAAGTGTAGACACCAAGTGACACCATGAAAACATATTTAACAGGGATGAGAAGACAGGCGGAGAGAGACGGAGATAAAGAGACAAACGAAAGTCTCCCAAAGCTAAGACGAGGAAATATGACGAAGCGTCTGTAGCGTCTATAGGACCGAGATAGCTTTCTCCTCATGTAGGGGTTAGGAAAAAGTGGCTCACCTGTCCAAATCCACCATCCAGTGCACAAACAAGATGTATAAAAAACCTGCATGAACTTGGTTGGCCTGCACCTCAACCCCGTAGAACACCTTTGGGACGAATTAGAGCAGAGACTGACTCCAGGCCTCCTCCTTCAACATTAGTGTGTGTGTGACCTCACAAATTTCTGGAGGAATGATCAAATATTCCCATGAACACACTCCTAAACTTTGTGGACAGCCTTTCCCGGAGGATATGAAGTTGTTGTAGCTGAAAAGGGTGGACCCACGTCATGTTGAACCCCACAGACTAGAAATAAAAAACACTATGAAGCTCCTTAAAGCTAAAGGGTAGCTGTGTTCTTTGCAGGTTCATCAGAATAAACCATGCTGTTCACATGGCAAACTGTCATTTGATAGAGTGTTAATATAACAAATATCGATTATAGCTGCTAGCATTAAAAAAAAGGGTAAAACAAGGATTTACTGCAGTCAGCTTTGACAAGCTCTTTCATGTCAAAGCCACTAAAAAGAGACATTTATAAGACGTAGAAATGAAAACAGCTATTGTTCAGTTCTCTCAAAATAGTCAAATTTAAGTGTCATTTAGTTGAAGACCACAGGAAGCTCTGCCAATGACCCCGAGAAGTACCAAAACTGCTGATATTCAGCTCGTAACAAAGATCATAAATTTGCTTTCGCTGAACTGGGATCAAAAGTAGTTTTCTCTGAAAATTCCTTAGTATATTTTACCTTCTATTTAGGATAGTGATACACAATATAGTAAACAGAAAAGAAGAAAAACGAGAAAAGGTGCGACTCATTGAAAAATCAGAGAAAGACTGTGACTGACTGGCACAGTAAAAAAAAACAAAAGCGAAAGATGAAGAGGAAAAGAAACAAAAGTGAGAATGACTGCGTGTGGGAAGAAAGAATAACACGTTGAAACAAGGAAGAGATAAAAAAAAAATAAAAAAAAAAGGGCGGTGAAAGCGGTGAGTAATGATGGGAAGATAAAATCATCTAAATTGTGGGGATTGCCACAGTTGTGTGCAGGGTCATGAACTTCAGGTGAACTCGCCATGATGCAGGTGCAGGAGTCAACCTGAGTTCAAGGAACACACACACACACACACACACACACACACACACTTTTTGTATAGGCCCACTTCTATACGTAATAGGATCTGTCTAAAACCAGTTATTAGCCTAACCTTAACCCACGTCTCATTCTAACTCGTACCCAAAAAACCTATTCGACAATTCAAAAACTGAGGATCTGATCAAATGTCCCCACTTTGCAGAAAATGTCCTCACAAGATCCAAAATCAAACAGGTCCTCAGAAAGATAGACATAATAACACACACACACACGCACACACACATGCACACAAACAACAGAACACATATGCAGTACAGCAGCTTTAATGAAGTGTGTGTGATGTGAATCCAAGTCCTGCTCATCCTTTCATGTGAAACCCACATGACCTGACATGAAAGGCAAACTGCGAGCAGACATCTCGCCATGGCAACACTCTTCTACAACAGGGCCACCTATCCCAAAAAGTGAGGGCGGGGGGGGCACAGACCTGTAAATAGATTTTAATTATAATAAGAAAATGTATTATGAGGGTGACAGAAGAAGCAGCTAAGCATAAGGACATGTGTTGCTTCCTGTGTTAATTTGATTCATTCAAAGGTGATTAAGCAGAATCAATAGTATTTTATAAAAAAAAAGGTGCAGTATGTATTTAACTCACTAAGATGGTGACATGATCTGAAGAAAGTTTACTGTACATGTGCTGACTTGTTTGACCACTAAGACATCGTCAATGTGAATTATTGATGAAGGAGGAAATGACATAAGTATCAGGTTCAGACGCTCTATGACATCACTTCATTCATCACTGAGGAAAGAGCTTTTTTAAATTTTTAAATTTCAAATTTCAAATATATCTCTTGACAATGATGCTAATAATGTCAACTTATTTGAAACAGTAGTTTTTTGTGATTTAAGATGATAATATTAATTCTACTACACCATGCCATGATGGATGACTTCACACACACTTAACCAGAAAAGGAGATAATCTGATGCCTGGTGATTAAATGAAGGCTATTGATCGATTGAACGGTATGATGGGCTCGCGATCAATGATGCCAGTAATATGAAACAGGAGCTTTTCATCTTAATGCCTTTTCTCAGAATCTTGCTGTTACCCAAAACCACGTAGAGGGAAGTCAAATTAATCCCAAATCAATAGAGGTGATTGGAAAGCGAAAGGTGAACCCCTACATAATTTACCAGTGACCTATTAACAAGGAGATGAGAGGAGGAATGGTCAACAGACAATAATGTGAATAGGCTTTTACATTTTACTCAATGCACTTCACCTTTACAGTGGTATCTAATATACAATATGTGATTTGGTTTAGCAGTAAACCCATTTTCATCATCAAGATCATCATTTTTAGGTGATTATATGTGTTCACAAACTTAAATCAAACCACCCACTCATTCTGTCGCAGTGTTGCTGAACACAAGCCATATATAAATGAGTCCTGTTGTGATGTCACAAAATCCATGGAGCTGCCCCCCTTCCTTCTTTTAGAGTGAGTGTGTAGGAATGCAGACTGCATTGCTGCTACAGGTCTAACTATATGATTTTGGACCATAAAAGCATGCACATATATGCACATAAAATAGGTAAATTGCAAATTGGGTCCCATTGATTGACAGAAACTACCACTACAAATGTCCAACAGTCGCCAATCACCATAGAGTGGGCGTCTGTAGGAAGGGGGGGGAGGTGTGTGAGGCAGACTAGATTGTTGCTACAGGTCTAACTCAATGCTTTCAGACCATGAATGCATGTGCATTTTTAAAAATAGACCATAAAATCGTTATAGGGCTGCTTTTATATTTTTCTGACATCTTGTTCAACCCACCTCCTCCGTTTACAGTGTTTTTGCCTGTCTGCAACACTGCGACACTCGCTGACTGTTTCCTTACTCTTGGTGCACAAGAGTCCTACTTTCTACGGCCACCAGAGGATAATATGTTCTATTAAGGTATTTTCTATCGATGACTGATGTGGTTGTTTTCATTGGGAGGACGGTCTCCCAAAGAGACTATCGGTTATTTTATGAGCTGAGTAACGTGGATGTGGATCAGAACTCTTCTCTCTCTCGACCTGGAGCCCCTGCAATGTGATCCAACCGAAAGGTTCATGGAACAAACTGCTAAAGGACAACAAGTTGTCATCCCACAATCCCCTGCAGCATCTGATACTGACGTAAAAAGGTATCCTTTGGCGTCATTACAGGCTTATCTGTATGGGACGTGCTGCTTTTGTAGTTATAATGATGTTTTATGGTGTGACAGTGCTGTGGTTAAGGGTGAATGTTGGGAAAAAGGTCCATTGGGCTACATCAGGTCAGATCTTTATTCAGATCACTGTTTGCAAGCGTTAATTTTGCTGAATCCCAGCATGCAAAACAACCAGAGTCGTTTAGCTTAAACATGAAGAGCTCATCCATTATCGTGGTTAAATGAAGGTCAGATCACTCCCTCTTATGCTCCCAGTGGAGGATAGAATACTTCAATGATACTTAAGTGGTAGCTTCAAGAAAGTCCATCCAGCTTCAGAATTCATTGGGGGCGGATCTGAGCACAATAATCAAGACACTGTAGAAGAAGTTGCGGTACAGTTGTGTTGGTCTGCACCTGAGTATGATTAACGTGTTCTGATCTGCACAAACAAATCGCACCAAATCAGAGTCCAATTCAATATGACCTGGAAGCCTGAAAAAAAGGCCTGAAAATGCCCTCATAAACATAGAGAAATAGAGGGAGGAGGAATTGAATTATGGATAAAGAATGACTGTCAGAAGACAGGATGGAGAAAGGGAGATGGGAAGTGGGAGGCAGAGGAACCTGGAAGCATCACAGTAGAAAAAAGGGGAAAGGATGGATGATGATAGAGAAAACAAAGATGTAAAAGAAAAGCATTGGAAGGGAAGAAGCAGAAAGATTTGGAAAGAAGGAAAAAACACAGGGGGAGGTGTGTATCAGATCTCTGCCAGGTAACCTCCCCTATCAACCCATTAACATCTACATTGTTGAGGAAAACTCTATTTCTTTATCTGTGCCATCACACACACACACACACACACATGCACACAGAGTATTTTGACTACACTTGCCCTCCAGTTCTTGGGCTCTTATCTGCTTTTATGAAGGAACAATGGCTTCTTTCAGCCATCTGCCCTCCCTCTCTGTCCAACTCTCTCTCTCTCTCCTTCTCCCTTCTTCTTCCTCGGCCTCTCTCTCCATCCTCGGAATGCAGATTTCCGACCACAGGGTTTGAAGTCGGGCTGGAGGGGAGCTAATTATTATGGAAAAGAGAACAAGACACGGAGGGAGGGAAAAAGAGATAGAGTCAGGAAGGGGGAGAAAGAGACAGACAGATGTAGAGAGGGAGACGAGGCGAAAAAGCAGCACTGTTGTTCATTAGTAGAAGAAAGACAAAAAACAAAGGGAGGAGTGAAGAGTTCACTTCCCATACTTTGCATGTCCTTTAAAGGCTGGTGGCAACTAGGACACATCCCAGCATGCACTGGGCATCATTCTGAGATTCACCTGACTTGTACATCTTTAAAAAAACGGAGCCGCGACACCAAATTTAGGCACAAAAGGTACTCGGTAGAAAACAATCGTAGCTGCGTTTTAATAGAAACACGACTTGGCTGAATGTTAAAGAAAACAATTTTGACTGTTAGGAGGAAATGCAGCCAAGTATCTCTGGAATTATGTTTTGTATTGGAAAATTCTGCTCCCGGTGGTGGACAAAGACCATTTTATTCAAGTGGTAGCCTAAAGAAATTTCAACCATGTAGAAATAAATGACTTGCGTATGTTTGTAGTTAGATAAACATGACTGTGGTCCATTAATTAAAAAGGGAAGCATGGGTAAAGCAACTAATGTTGTACTGCAATTACAATATTAATGGATTAAAGCCCACAAACACAGGAAAACAAAAATATACAAACTATATTAAACAACACGTCTTAAAGTTGAAGCCAATGCGAGTCCCTTAAAGTTTCATCTATGTTCACTTGATGCTCTAGCTGACTCCCATTCATAAAATATCAGCTTTATTCAGTAATAAAAAGTCAACAATTGCATTCAATGGTGTTCCCTTTGGGCATTAATGCTTGGTTGATAAGATTTGAAGACTTATGGTAGGTACTGATTCTCACTATTTCCCCAATATTTTGCCATGTTCAGTGTTAGTTGATTATCGCCCAGTTAGCATAATTTAGCTAAAGTAGCTAATGCTAGCTCAAGTCTGCACTAGTCCAGGTTGGTCTACTGTAGTGAGACCAGTAGGCAGTAGACTTAATGGTAATGACAAGATCCTGTCAGTTAATTATATTACTTTACGATAGCCCTTCAGGTTTATACGGTGTAATAGTTGTACGGATCATCTGGCTACACAGCAATGCTAGCTGTCTCGATTATGTATTTCAATATTAGAATGAAACTTTGGATATGTTGTCAATGTGACATTACCATGAATTTACATGCACTTGCCTTGAATTCTGGTTCTTTACCATTAGTCTTAAATGCAAAGTGCATGCACTTTTCTTCTTTTGGCATTAAACCGCAGCCTAGCTTATATCTTCCTCAACTTCAGATCTGGTCCATTAGCTCCGGTACAGGAGAAATATTCCAGCACCATTTCAACATTTTGGAATCTACTCGATACCCAAGTATCAGCCCTCCTGACCACCCTGATCTCCAGGAACCTTCCCCACAGGCCAAGTAAGTTCGCCCACCCTTAAACAAACCTCCCCAGACTAAACACCCCTCTATCCAGCGTTGGCAAACGTTTTTGCCCCTGCTAACCCATCCACATTCTCTCGATTGCTGTGGAAGTGGGTGACTTTGTCAATTCTTCAACTATTCGGAATATTAAGTTAATACAAAGTAAGAAAAGAAAGTCAAAGGAAGATGCTGGTGGTGATGCAACATTGCGGCCGTGTCACACCTCTTAGGAACGAGTCTATCAATACTGTGACATTTTGTTAAGAAACATTGGACAAAACGAATTTGCATGACTGTCAACACAAACTTTTTGAGAATATTCCTCCATCAACTATATTTGACCTAGAAAGAAAAGGAATCCTTACAAATGAAGGATTGTCATCTCATTTGAAGAGTTAATTTAGAAAACCCATAGAGTACAGTGCTCAGATCCAGGCTGTACGCCCAGGTAAATTAACGGAAGCCAAGTACATTTCTTTCTAATCATTTTGGCTTTTTGATGCACGATGCTGGTGATTCTCATCAATGTACATTTCACACAGTCCAGATCCTAATGCTGCCAAATGCTGAAACCATGTCAGAAAGCTACATGTTCATTATTCATTTCAGTGCCTCTGTGCTGTTCTGAGCATCTGGGCCAACACAAACCGAATAGAGAGACGCTTTGAATCGTAGCCTCAGTAATGAGAAGGAAGTAGTTAGCTAATGTTGTTGCCCTGCCATTATCTAATACAGTACAACTATAGTATGGCTGAAGCACCGAGAGTAAAAGCCTAATATTAATAACAGCGATTTTCTCATTATGTTGAGTTTTAAAGTCTCCAAGGGGGGAAAAAAATCTGAATTACGTTCTATTCATTCAGAGATTTTATGTTAGGTTCACACAAACATCAACAAAAGCTTCTTGATCTTTTTTTTTTCTTTTTACAAGTCAAATAAAATCTGTACAATACACAGTTAGTCCACTTCCACACAATTTGTAATGAGCTGTTTCTAATGAGTTCTCCTAAACTATTTAAGTTGATTCTACTTCACAATGAGAAAAGGATAAATATGACTAATAAAATATGAAAGGTCCCATATCATTAAAAGTGATATTTAATAGATAGCCGCCTAGTCCTAGTGTATATACTATATTGAGATGTTTATTTGGTACCTAAAACCAAAAATATATCTTAAAAACTTCAAATAAACCCCATAGAAAGTGTACAATATGAAAAACTAGGCTCATTTTTTTTTTAGAATGCCACGTAACAACTGAACTTCAGAGAAACTCTGCCAAGTTGGTAAATCTCATGGATTCTTATTCCTATTATCACTAAACCCCACAATCCCTGCACCCATTAAAAATCTAAAATCCTAGATCCTCTCCCTGTATTGTTGGAGACGAAAGCAATGGGGTAAAATATTATTGTTGTCACATTGTTGGCCAGGGGAGCAGAGTGGGTATGATGTTCTTAAATCCAGCGACTGGGATTGTTGGTTTGTGTCCCAGACCTCTGCTGGAGTTCATCTGATGCCACAAGAGACTGGAAGGGGCTTAAGATGCTGGAAATCTGGCCGGCGACACACAAGCATGCACACACACATACACACACATACACTGTATGTCAACTCAGGATGACTAAACACATGGGAACTCAGAGTAACACTTGCTGACACACAGAAAAAAACAATGCTTGCATTCGTATGCATGGACACACTTAGAACACCAAGAAGTGATACACATACAGACATACATGACCGACAAGTCTTTGCCATTAGCAACCAGTTCTCAGAGCCCGACCAACGCACTCTGACTCTGCTAACAAGGCCACAATTTCCTCATCCTTGCCTTAGTGCGAGGAGGAAAAACTTCTGCTGCAATCTGGGATCCAATTCCATCCAACCTCCTTCAGAGGACTCCTTGCTTACAACAGGTGCCACGGAGACTTACTGCTCCAAAATCCTCACTCCTCTCAATCCTACCCTTTTCATCCAAAGTCCTGGAGTGCACAGGTACCTATTTTAACCCCGTAAGGTCCAAATCAGAACCGAGCATGTATCTAGACCTCAACCACAACCAATCACCTTCCATCCTTATGTTTTCTGCATCCAAAACATTATTTTGTCTCCCGGATCCTATACCAACGGGATGGCTTAGGGACATCTTTTCTTTGATTGACGATTACTTGCTAGACAAGCTCAATACATCTTCTAACTTCCAATCATTGCCCTTTATTCAAGCTTCCAACTGCATATACCTACACAACCTTCTTAAATTTCAGACAAAGGACTTATCTCCATACTGTAGAGCCCCCTGAGGTAAATCTAAGGTTTGTGATTTTGGGCTATACAAACAACATTTGACTTGACATTAGTAATGGAATCAGGAAGTGCTCAGTGCTATTGCTGCACGATACCGTTATCCACCAAATCCCACTCTCCACACTCACTGATCTTGGCATCACAGGTTTTCCTCTGCTGGCTCACACCTACCTCTCAGGGAGATGTTTTAGTCTATCTTGGAGAGAAGACGCATTTAAACCACACAGCCTATCCAAGAGTCATTGTTAGCCCCTTTTTTCCTCAATATACAGTACACCACCTCGATTACAACTGCTATACTGTTGATACCCAGCTCTCTCTGTTGTTCCTGCTGGAAGACTGCAGTCTCAGCTTGGACTTTGTCATATTTTGATCATATCTTGACTTGGATGTACAGCTCAAATTAACCCACCGCATGGCTGCAAAGTCAACTCGAAACGTGGGTCCCACAAACGTTGACGTCAACTTTTAAGGCTCATGTGGCTTCAATTAAAAAAATATCATCAGGAAGATCAGCCCTTAGCAACCCAGGTAATGTATGCAGCTCAAGTCCTGATATAGCCCCCCATTATAACACACATTTACATTGTTTCTACAGATAGTACCAGCTTGATTCATCATAAATTAAGCGGAGTAATACTTTGTTTGGTTTCAGGCACGTTGTATGGGGTTGACCCAACGCACATGCACAAAAACTGCATTGAATTACTTACTTACCTGCGTGACTACATCCACAAGCTATGAGTGCTGACCACACACAGAAGCTTCTCAACCTCTGATGCTGGTTTTTAAAGATGTCGGGTGTTCGACTCAGACATCGTGGTCGTCTTGACTCTTTCTGTGACATGGTCATTCAGTGTCCAGCAGGTGGACATCTGCTGCCTCCTAGTCATTACCTTCTGAGTGGAGCCTGGCACTACCATATATAGGAGGAAACGTGCACGACCAAAGCCAATAAGGCAGGTGCTAGGCGGAAGGTGCACAAAAATGTAATAAAAAGAAAAATCTGAGACACAGAGGAGACGTCCGACCATGCAGCTGCAAGTAAAACAAGGTTTTATAGGAACTATTTATTAGTTCATGTAGACATATTTTCGTCCTTTGGGCTTGGTTGCAGCAGTGTTTGAATTTTCACAATACTGGACTGAAATCAGATAATTACTATGATAAATGGAGCTTGAAATTGGTGAACACACACCAAAATGAAAGCTGTCCCAACAGACCTGAGCTTTTTGGGAATAGAGAGAGCCAACCAGTCCAAGGTGAAGGAGTAATCACCACATTAGCAACCTTCCAGCACAAGATCAATGCCGTTTAGACTGACCTCGAGAGAGTAGAAGTGGATAAAGTCGAGGAAGGAATGAAGGAGAGATTTGAAGGATTAAAAACACAAAAAAGGGACAGAAAAAGCTCTAAAAATAAAGAGAGGAACGAAAAAAGACAACAAAAGGAAAGACAAAGAATGAAAGAGACAGGGAACCATAATGAGCCAAAAAGGGATCCCAGGCTCAGCTGTGCTTTGGTTTCTGCTGTTGGCAGATCTACCGACATGACCAAAACCAAGCTACTAACCCCCCCACCACCACCACCACCTCTCAACACACACACACACACACACACACACACACACTCACACACACACACACATACACACACACACACCACCACCAAAACACATTGAGCTCTGAGGGGGAGATATTTGCGGGGAGCGCCTGGTTTGAAAACAATGTACGTTCCAGTTTGCTCCCCCATGCCTGCAGAGACAAACAAGACTGTGGTCCCTTCCCCAGAGACGAGTGTGTGTGTGTGTGTGCATGTGTAAGATAGAGAGACCTCTCTTAAGTTTTCCACAACAATCAAAGATGGAGTGAGAAGCGAAGACAGAGAGAAGAGTCTTTCCACAAGTCCATTACAATGACCTCGCGTTGGAAAATGCAGAAGTGCGGCTTTCAGACCAGATCGGTGTTGTTGCTGTAGCTGCAGATACTGATCAATTCAAACGTAACTTTAAACTATGTTAGCGGTCGAGCTTCAGCTTTCTACGGGCAAAATTTAGCGTCAAGGTCATGAATGGAGGCAACAGTAGCTTCAAACTTAAACAATGCAAAAAAAAAATAAGTTGGAAGCTGCTAGCAAACACTCACCACTTACCCAGAAATGGAGCAACAGAACTGTTTTGTCCCTCTGATTGATGTTGGTCATTTTAGCACTGTTGTGGTCTTCTTTTCTTTTTTATTTATTTGAGGATATGTTAGAGAACAATAAGTTTCCAAATAGCGTAAACTGTTCCCCTGTTCCCCAGATCATATGTTTCCAAGGTCCTTTGTTCTGTGACCAAGAAACATGACTGTTTTTTTGTTTCCAACTAACACTAACATCCTATGCCAGGGGTGGGTGATAATGGTCATGTTCCAACCAAGCAGTAGCACACCTGATTCTACTAATGAAGGTTCTTAGCAAGGGCTCTAGTGATTGTGAGGTGTGTAACTGCTTGGTTGGAACAAAAGTCTGCACCGACATTGGCCCTCCAGGACCAGGATTGCCCACCTGTGCCCTATCCACTAACCCCAACCCTAAACCCTAACCCACATGTGTCAAACTCAGGTCCTGGAGGGCCGAGTGGGTGCAGGTAATGAAGGTCCTCAGCAAGAGCTCTATTGGTTGATTAGTAGAACCAGGTGTGTTACTGCCTGGTTGGAACAAAAACCTGCACCCACTCGGCCCTCCAGGAATTGAGTTTGACACCCATACCCTAACCCCATTTCTGAAAAAGAGTGCTATGTTTCCCATTCACACAACAACGTGAGAAACATAGGATGCAGGAAACATAGGAACAGATCGGAGGGCAAAAGACGGAAGAAGATGGAGTTTTATTGATGGTCTATGTTCCTCAGGGAATTTAAATGCCAAAGTAAGTAACACATCATATATCCTCTTCACCTGCAGCTGCTCCATGACCATTGAGACCTAAATCCTTTAATCCCTGATATACTCCTCAGGTGTTAGCAGGTTGACTTTGCAATGGTTTGAATGTGGCTGTGGAGATTCAGGCCTGAGCCCATGACCACACTGACTTGGTTTTGCGGTTGTAAACAGCACAGACTGAAGCTGAGCACTGACTTTTAATCATTCGCTTTGGCTCCAAAAAACAATTACTTTGGTTTTTATATAGGACAAACACAGCAGTTGCCCTGAATGCCTCCATTTTATAGCACGTCGCTGTGAAGTGGGCTGCTGCTAAATTATAACATTTCTGCTCAGAAAATTGGGTACATGTTAAAAAAATGTTAAATTCAGAATCTGGAGTTGATTTATCTTATTTTTTTTTAATTAGAAGAAAATGTAAGATACATTTAAGAGAAGGTTGCTGCTACTTGCTAACATTGTCTCCTTGGTGCTGCAGTGGTTTTTATCAATGTTTTTTATTTGCTGAATAGCTTCCTCCTATAGTTGGAAGTGGGGCTTCTGAGAGTTTCAGACCAGAAAACCAACAAATTTATCCAAAATATATTAAAAGGTTCAGTAAATCTGCGGGGGAACTAAAGATTAGTGTGGTAATTCTCTGTGGGTTCAGCCTTACAAGAAACTCTTCTCATACAAGTAGTTATTAGTCGTTTTTCTATTATTAAAGGATACTACTTAGTGCAGATTTAGGATGGTCCGGGCAATTTTTGATCTTCATCATCTGAAGTCTGATTTTCTGTTACTTTAGTCAATACTTGGAGCTGGTTTGACAAAGATGGAATGAGTTTTTGGACCAAATGTTGTCCACAGAGGAGCTTTGGCAGTCCACAGACAAAGAGCCAGCATGATTCGTCACTCTTAAGGTGCCTTCAGACGAGGTGCTTTTAACAGGCGCCAATGTGTTGCTGACCAGATCCGGTGGCTCCTTTCCAGTTTCCTTTGAACCGTTGTGCATCGCCCATGAGTGATGTGCCTTAACATGCATGGAGTCAGGCGATTGTAGATGCTCACAACACATCCAGCAACATCCACAGCCGCGGATGTGCTGTAGCTAATGTTGAGGTGGTGGAGACATGGAAACAGAAACAACACCAGCAGGAAGCAATAGACTTCAGGATGTGTAACACACAATTATAAATACAGTACGTCAAATTTGTTTTAGAAATTCCATTCTCTCTTCACAAAGCGAACGCGGAGCCAGGATCCGGAGGCATACGTTCCTGATTGAAAAATCCACTGACTGACTGCTGTTTCAAACAACAGCAGAGTGATATCTAACAATGAAGCCGGGAATCTCTGTCTGCGAGTCCCACATTTCAACAGCTCAGTCGGTTTCACACTGGGAGAATGTACTGTTCGGGACACAAGTAAGTTCAATGTCAAAGACGGGGCAATTCGTCCGTTGTTGGTGCTATAACAACGAATTTCACATCTTGGCCTAAGTCCAGACAAATATTTCCACATAAGCCACACATATTTACATCAATACAGACTTCTTACCAATTGATCATTTTGACCTATTCATTTTTGTGTCACATGTCTTACAAATTTTGAGGAATCATCTATGGAGGAAATCGCAAGAAGGAACTTTCTCAGATTTTCAATATTCCATACCAATTTTTGGTATAATTACTGTAATAATTACCTGTCAAAATACTTAAATATTGCAACTACAAGGAGGGTCTGTTCCATCTGTCCCTTCCTCCGTGTATCTTGACAACCTTTCATCAGATCAACTTTAGTCTTGATAGGTATAATGTGGAGGATCCAATAGAGTTTGTCACATTTGACATCAATCATAATGAGAGCAAGAAAAACTACCCTCATTGTGTGGAACCACACCGTGGATCCTGTCTTGATGGACACTGGGATGTCTACTACATACAGTGCAGAAGCTGGGCTGTGACATTGAGGCATTTTATGCATTCACAGGAGCACGCAGCAGAGAAATCACAGGAAATGAGAACAGACAGAGATGAGGAATAAAGGTCCCAGGCCGGATGTGAACTGGGGTTCATGGTCGGCTCGAGGCTACCAGGGCTCCCTTTTAATTTAAATTTTTAGTTTGTCATCACTGTTCACTGGTAACGCCACAGCCACTAACAGAATATGTTCACAATTTGTACCAGGAACGGGGTTTGCTCTGCTGGGTGCTCTTGTGTTTCATGCCAATGAAGCACACTGGAAAGTGAAGGGAACAACAGTGGGACACAATGACAGAGAAATGTAGAAAATTAAAGTGTCAACAGGGTTACGACCCGAGAGTTGGAAGCCCTGAGCTAGAACAAAACCCGAATAACGCAAGTTTCCAATTTACACTAATTATTACAAGGTGTGTGACTGGCAGAGAAAGGCTGATGACATTTGTTAGAACAGAGACCCATAATAAACTGCAGCCAAACAGAGAGGAGCAAAGAGAAACAGCCTGAACAAGAACAAAAAAACATTCACAGATACATGGGCAACCAGGACACTCACAGAGAGACTGGACTGTTAGCTTGATTATTTTCTTAAAATAGGTATTCATTATAATTTTGACTTCCCAATCAAAAGACTCTATAAATCTATAACATTTGATTTAAAAGACATTTTCAAGCATTGTCGCAGCTCTGCTTTCCTGCTTTGAATTCAGAATTGTGTTTCAAACAAGCTATAGGGATTTTAACTGTCAGTAAATTCCTCACTTGTATATTTCTGAAGCTAGCTTTGGCTAGTCACAGTAAAGTGTGCAGATTTAGCACACAGCACAATGCTGCTGATTCTGCAGCATATGCGTGAGCATGCATTTTCAGCTTTACTGCAGGAATATGCACGAGAGCTGTTGCCAATTAACTGAATACTAAATGATCTCCAATGTTGATACCATGATGAGATCCTGAGGTCATTCATCCACTGCCTTAACATTGCATAAAACATTGCAAGGACATGTACACTCCTTTCGTACATTTCTTGCATACTCACAAGCCATATCACCTTCTGAACATATCTGGGATGTTCTGGTTTGGCATCTGTAGAAGTGTGTTCCAATTACTGCCAATATCCATCTTGGTTCTGCATCCATTGGTTTTGTTGCTCTGAAATTTCCTCAATATTGGAGGCGTTGTTTAAGGAATTTGGTAGATTTTTAACAGGTCAAAGTTTTCACATATCCAGGGAAATAGCACAAAATTCTGTGGCTGTGGCTGGTGGACTCCAAGAACGTTGGCAGGTTGAAAGGGTATTGTGATGCTGAGGGAAGGGGAATTGGAGAGAGCCAGGATGTGTCCAATGCAGACACTAAAGGGAACCTAGCAAAGTCCATAGCAATGAAGATCCTGAAAATAAAATACATGTTTCTTTGATAAAAAACTTATTGAAATGGCTGTAGCTATCTTAAAATGGTCCATTTTCCACTGAGAACACGTTGCTGCACATTCATATGATTTTCATTCTGCAGTAAGAGCTGTAACAACTTTGGACATCCCCTGACTTTCATCGACTCAATAATCCTGCAAAATGAAGGACATTCATCAGCCTCGTACACGTTTGCAGATAGACAGAAAAACAAGAGACGCAGTTGAATAAAGGAAGCACAAGAACACGATAAATAAGAGGATGGATGATGATGATGAAAGCTGAATGTCCACTGGGAATCTCACGCCACAGACCTCTTTCTCATTATTTCTTTTTTTTTCTCAATGGAAACCGTGCGCTGTTCAGACCACAGATCCTAACAGAGCATGTATCGGCGTGTGTTTGTGTACCTTCAATTCAGCTATTTTCACAGGGATACTAACAGGATTTAGCTGAGCCATTTGACCATTAAGCTAATTATCCTGTGTCTCCACACACACACACACACACACACACACACACGGATAGACCTCCAATCAGCATTCCGATATCCGATCCCCTCCACCTGACGGCTTCCAGCTTCTTATCCGGAAAACCTACCCCCACACACACACACACACACACACACACACACACACACACACACACACACACACACACAGGAGCCTGAGACGTTCCCGGGGTATTTTCCTAGACTGGCATTCAGAGCCTATTCCCAATTATCCCAACTACCCTAAAAACACACTCGAAAAGCATGCGTGAACACACACACACATGTAGAGCAAGGAGTCACAAATGCAAACCTGCAAACACACACACACACACACACACACACGCACACACTCTTGGAAGCGTCTCACACGCCAGGCTTAGCTTGGGTGGACATTCGGTTTGTGTCCAAAAGCAAATTAACATAACTGATACAGTTAAAATGTCAACAAACATTCACAATGGAGCCTTTTATAAATCGCAGAGCGAGAGAAATAAGCGGAGAAAAGAGGGAAAGAAGAGAGAGAGAAAAGGGAAAACATGAGTAAAGAATCTGTGTGAGTTTCTTTGTAAAGTGGAGGGAAAGTAAAGGTGACCAAAAATGGAGAAATGTGCCCAGACAACAGATTAACGACAGAATAGTGCAGAATAATGTGAAATGTTCAAAGCCAAACCAGCAATGAAATCTTCTACTTTTTCTGTCTGTGTATCTTCTTCCATCTTTTTCGGTACCAGTTTCTAATTGGGTCAGTACTGATTTACAGATGAGCTTCAACAAACAGTGCTGCTATTGTTATGGAGTGTCGAACATGCATCTGGACCATGATTCAGACGATATATTTCAGCAGTGAAGCATGAAACACATTTTACTAAAGAGAAAACCCTTCATGGACACCTAGGTCTATAGTTTGAAAGGCGAGTGGCGAGTTGAGCTGGATGACAAGTCTCATATCATTTTAGAGTTTAAAACTCTTGATCGACCATAACCAATCACTAACTTTTGGTCATGGCGTATGCGGCGATGGGAGTAACGATGTCACATGATGCTTTTAGTTTTTATGGAATGCACTGCGTCACTATTAAAATTGAAGCTCATAGCCCATTCATTGGAAATGTTCAGGTTTGGCGATGGTGAACTTCCTCTATTGTTTGCTTCTGATTTTCTAAAGTTGGACATTTGCAAACGTTAACAACATTTGCAGAACCTAAACACACGTCTGGTTTTGTGCGAGCAACCGGAGGTACCAGGGAGGTACAACAAACACGCTCCACGTTTGTTCAGAGCAAATCTTGATCTAATGAAGCATCTCTCAATGACACATGCTTCTACAAAACTAGTGGCTGATCCGATAGGTCAGGGGTCACAAACCCAGGTCCTGCAGGGTTGCTGTGGGTCCAGGTTCCAACCAGGCAGTAACACACCTGATTCTACTAATGAACCACTCCTTGCTAAGAACCTTCATTAGTAGAATCAGGTGTTACTGATTGGTTTGAACACCAAATTAGCAACTCTATGTACCTGACTTATGAAACCTGCTCCTAGAAGATTTCCAATTGTTTGACGTACTACAACTTTTGTTTTTGAGTACAGGAAATAGTTGTGTTTCCTAGTTATAATATAGTAATTCACTCATTATTTAAACTTTTGGGAGAAGTAACTAGAAATTATAATTACTCACTTTCTCTTTTACATACCAAACACTGTCATGCGCTGAAAAAAAAAAAAAAACTCACCCGACTTTAACTTCTGGATTTTGCTTAATATTCCACAACTAGATGGCTTCGCTCACATTGCTCTTCGCCGCCATTTTTGATTTCAACTATAGACCTATAGACTCGTTGTCGTCATTGCTCTTAGCCACGCCCACTGTTCGCTGATTGGACAGGTGAATATTTGTCTGGAGGACCAAAAAACCCAGAACCAGAGCACTGAAGGACAATTTAAATAAAAATTGAGTGGAAGTAAATGGAAGGGCGGGACCAGGCAGAACTCTCCTGTCTCTGGAAACTCCCAGCATGCATCATGCTGCGTCCTACATAGACAATGAATGGGAAACGCCTCGGCCACAGATGTCTGCCGTCTCAGATAACTAACAGTCAACAGAGCTTTTAGCCCGGAGAGCTTTTCCCGTCTTCAATAAAACTCTTCTAGGACCAATTATTTCCTCAAAAAAAAGATGCAAGACTAAAGAGATTGAGCAGAAAGAAGGACAGATGACCAAAAAATGGAAAGATTAGAGACGATGGGCATAAAAGAAATGTAAAAACAGTCACAGATGGAAATGTGATCAAAAAGAGAATATGCTTCCATTCAAGCATTTCCATGTAGATTGCTTCCAATTATACAAACTAAAAAGGGGTTTGAAGAAGATTAAATTAGAGAACAGAGAGCTCTATTAATCAAAAGCATGTTGAAATCAGTGAAATGGTCACTGCCTAAATAAACAGCCTGATCAGGGATGCTCACGTCTTCGTCAGGAACTGGTACGGAGAACGGGGAAGGAATTACACCCTGAACAGAGATAGAAATCCATTTGTGGTCCTAGCATGATCGACCCAACAAATGCTCCACTGCAAGACAAATCACATGTGGCTTTGGAAATGTCTAAAAGGTCTGTAAAATATGTGCGCTACAACCTCCCTTAAGTGTAAAACCCAACGTTTTTTTTTTTTTTTTTCGCTTTCATGTCGAGATGAAAGCGGGGGAACTCTCGCCAACGCGCACGGTCCCACTTAGAGAAGCTTTCCATTTTATCTCAAAGGCTTTAATTCGAAATAACTCACCAGGCCTATTTATTTGTGTCCAGCAGGTGATGTAAATATGGCAAAAGAGGAAGTGATTTATCCGAACACTTGGACGGGAAACAGGTTACACGCTAGTACAGCCAAACAGGATTAATTAATTTAAAGACAAAGCCTGCACTGTGCTGTGAAACTGTAGACAACTGGCAGAGAAAGAGAAAAAAACAGTATTGCATCGCTGGAGTTAAGTATTTCTACGTGTGAATTAGAATTACAAGATTCTTCCTCAATGGGAATTTACATTGTCACACAATTCTGACCTTTAAATAGGGTAAAACAGGTTATGAGAAGTCATGAACACCTTTTTATTACTACAGTACACACCCTGATGCCAGTTGTTAAAATAGAAAAATGTTAAAATAGACCAAATAAACATAATGAAGAGAAATTTTGGTATTTTTCTATATATATTTTATATGGTATTCAAATTCTGGTCTCGTTTTCGGTAGTTTTTATGGTTCACTGCCATAAAGCTACACCATACACTATAAAGGATAGTGTAAATTTGAATATTGTAATAACATTTAAAATTGTAAAATTTTAACATTTGGCAATTGTGATAAAATGCAATGTGGAAAGTCTATTTATACTGGGCGTACACCAAAGTAATGGAATACTAACCCTATGCCAACGAACATTCTAATGTTTATATGTTAAATTTAAAACAATTCTATGATGGTATGATGGTTTTTAGAAGTTTTCCATTATTAAATGACCAAATATAGTGCAATGAGTACATAACTAGTCCAGTATATATGTAAGATATGATAAGACTCCTGCCTTTGAAATGCAGTACATAGATGGTTAAATATATGAAGTGAAACTATCTCCCTGTCTTAATTGTACTACATATGTGTTAGTAATGGTACAAACCAGAGAAATAAGGAAACATATGGATGAGTATTCCGTTAACTACTGAGCGATCTGATTCGTCCATTATTCACCTGAGCGCCGGATGTTCTGAGGCAATTATCTCGTCACGTGTTCTTATCAAATCTTCTAACCATCAAACCAAGACGTGGAAGCAGAGTAAAACTCAGACCTATTTGTGATTGATTTAATAAAGTCGAGGATTCTCCTGATTATTTCTGCTTTCACACACAAACAATTAACTGAGGAGGTTCAAAGGTCGTCAATGAAACTCCTTCATCCTCTCTGTGTTGTGCCTGGTGGTACAGACGTTGCCTTCACATCCCTTTCTCCTTTATCGCCTGTTCCGTGGTTCCAGGTCCATGTTCTCCTCCTGCCTTGTGGCTTCAATATTAGCCCGTGTTATGTAATTGAGTTTTTTTTTCTTTATTATTGGCTCCTGCTTTGGGGACATTTGAGACGGTGTTGGGACAGTAGATTCGTAGGAGGCAGTGATTACGGAATGTCTGTAAATTGTTGGGTATGTCGGTGGTTATTTCCCAGATTTCAGATCTGTGAAAGGGTGGAGTGGGTTTGACAATTTGAGTTGAAGATTTGTAGTTTGGATTTTGGGTAAAGCATTTTTTTTTGTTTTTTTACTGCAGAGATATGTGGTTGTTGGAGATTTGTTCTGCTAGTTGACTCTGTTTTTCAGTGAGTTGGTTTTGAGGCCAAAATGAGGCAGTTATCTCTAATTTTTTTGATTTTTTTCTGCATCTGTTGATCTTTTCCTTGGTAATTTAAGTTAATATCCTGAATAGTACATCAGTAAAGGGACCTGAGATTTTATAGCCTGAATCCACTTCATTTTGCCAATTGTTGCATTACATGCATTCAATGCAACTTTATTTATCCGACAGATTTCATACAGGAGATAACATTAATATTCACTGGAAAAGCAAAGCAGCATCAAACCCTTATTTTCAGATAAAGAATCCAATTTTCCATTTTGATAAATGAGACTTTTTGTTCTATACCACACTGTTTGTCTTCTTTATGGCGGCAATACATTAAACTGAGACAATATGTGAGTTTCTCATTTAAAACTTATTGGATAAAAAGTAAATTCATGAAGTGGACAAATGCAACACTTCTGCATGAGGTCTAGTTATTATTAAGAATCTGAAAAATGCAGATATTTGGCCTATATCTTATTGAAGATATATAATGACACTGTATTTGACATACAGTTTGTTAAACACCATCCAGATAACATTTTAACATGGTAAAAACAGAAAGTCAATTGCAAATGCAGCAAATACATGTTCTTGCTGACAGAAATAACCTTATATAAAAGTGAGCTATCCTAATTTATAATCCTACATTTCTTTAATCCACCTCAACGCTTTGATCTAATGTCCCCTTGGAATGAAAGGCTCGTTTTATACATGACGTTAATCAAGCGAAACCACTTTGAGCTCTAAATTGACCGACTTTAAATCAAATTGAAAGGCGCAAAAAAACACTGGACTACTGGATGCATGCATATTCAGTACATGAAGTAATCTTTTCCTCAACCAAAAACCCCAAAGTCAGTTGCGAAACAGTTGCACCATGGTACAGTGAATACAGGAGCCTTTTTTCTTTCGCTTCGAAAGCCCCCCTTTGGAAAAAACCTCGAATCCGCACAAAAACACACATAAATTAGGCTGAGGTCACAATTTGATCAATTCAACAGCAATGATTAATTATGGATGATGACACGGGGGGATAAATATTAGCTCCTAAACTTATACGATCAAGATGTGCGAGAAGACGAAGACGCGAAATCTATATCTTTATCTATTACGAGATCTGGTTCGCTCACACCCTCCACTCCTCCCCTGGCTCTCTCCATCTCCTTCCCTCCATCTCATCATCTTTCATCCAGATGCCATGTTGTTGATGAATTCAATCAAAAGCTCATTTGTTACTGTCTGGAAAACACACAGCGAGAACGCGAGCATCCTGTGCTCTGACACATTGCGAAAACAATCGCTGGCCGCTATGTGTCCTGAGAAAACCTTTTTGTCACGCACCTAAAAGGTTGAGTTTTTTTTTTTCTTTTTTAAATGGGGAGCTTAGAAGTAAACAAGGTTGTTCCCGTTGCCGTTTGTGATATATAACACACTTTCCATCGCTTGCCTCCGGTGACTTGAATTCCCCCCAGCTTGACTCAAAAGGACAGCCAAAGGTTACCAGATGCTAAATAACACAATGCAAAGTTATATAACAGTTTACCAGATATGAGTCAGTGCATATTAACATCATGCAAATCGATATTCTGACTCTCTTGCAGCGTTTACTCGGGCAGTCGCAGCAGAAAGAATGTCCCGCGACTGATTATTGACATCTTGTATCTGCTTCTTTTGTGT
This sequence comes from Eupleurogrammus muticus, assembly GCA_036785175.1. Lineage (NCBI taxonomy): Eukaryota > Metazoa > Chordata > Actinopteri > Scombriformes > Trichiuridae > Eupleurogrammus > Eupleurogrammus muticus. The sequence continues at coordinate 17,273,692 of JAYKQN010000017.1, read as the reverse complement.
GTAAATGCCTGAAACTCTTTGGGGGTATTCGAGTGCAAATCCACCGCGGAGCGATCCACACAAACATCGGTTTACTTTTCCTTGCGCCACGGGGGGCTGTCAACTGGAATCTGACATGAAGCCTGCTTGAAAAAACAGGAGTGTGGTTGAAAGAAGCTTAAACATCCTGGTCCGTGATTGATCAGCAGAAACCCTTATAATAATACTAACATAAACTGCGTCAAGAAGAAACGCTGCAGTTCCAGACTTAATAATACTCCGATTACAACCGGCTGAGAATCCTGAAATGTTGAAGAACCTACGTTCTCTAGAGCCATTGTTTGGTTCGTCTGTTCTAAGCTACTGTAGAGAAATCCACAGGCCTGACCTGCTCCTCATGCAGATGAACACAGCTCAATCCAAAGGTTATAAAAAAGTTATATACTAATTCAAATATACTTGCGAATATTATAATCCATTTCAGCCATGTCTGTTTAACCAGTTGCTGCAAAATCTTACACTCTGTACCTTTAACATTATGGTCTGCAATATAAAATGAACCTTTGTCGTAAGGTTGCCAGCATCAATAATATGACCAATGTAGGTCTGTCACAGCATCTTTACTGCTCTGAACCCTAGAAAACCAGGGAATGTAGGACCCTTTAGGTCTAAGTTAGGTTAGGTTAAGGGGTTGGGGTCACAGTTAGGGGGTAGGGTAGGGTTGATGGCTTGGAAGTAGGGTTACGGGCAAGATTTAGGGTTGGAGTTAGGGTTGCGGTTGGAGATAGGGTTAGGGGCTAGGGTTTAGGCCTGGGCTGAGGGCTTGGAGGTAAGGTTAGGGGCTAGGATTAGTGTTAGAGTTAGGGTGGGGGTTTAGGCTTAAGGGTTAGGATCAGTGGTTGGTGTTAGGGTCTGGGTTGGGGTTCGAGTTAGGGTTAGGGTGTATGATCCCCTCCCATTCCTAGGGATACCAGGTAAGTGGCCTCATTGGATGCTTTAACATCAATTTAACATTTGCATTTGACAAGTTTCCAGAATATAGAAGGTGGATGTGGGAATAAAAGGATGAGCTGCAGGAAAATCACATTGAGGCAATTTGAGTAGTTGCCCATAATTCTGCAAAACCTGCAACTAAGTGGTGGCTATGATGATGATAGGTCTAGAGCTCTTGCAAATGCATGTTCACTTTGCATGCAACCACCTGAAAAAGGTCACAGAATCTAACCATCGTGTTATTATTATCATTTCTTAAAGATAATTGGACGGTGTGCAGGGCCTCCGAGCTGCTGCAGGACGTGTGGGCACCAGAAAGAGATTCTGAAGAACGACATTAGGGCGGAGAGGAGAGAGATGGAGAGAGCGGTCCAGGTGTTTTTAATCACGACTGCCGAGAAAACGAAAAGAAAAATGAAAGAAAGGGGATTAAAGAAAGAAAAAAAATCAATCTCTTGCAGAGAAGATTTTTCTGGTTTTGTATTTTTCAAATTATCATCTTGTGGTCGGCAACTGGGCGAGTGTGCACATGTGAGTGTTTAAATGTGTGTATGCATTCTGCATAAAACAGCCTGTATTTAAAGTGACAAAGGGCCAGATCTGTGTGTGTGTGTGTGTGTGTGTGTGTGTGTGTGTGTGTGTGTGTGTGTGTGTGCATGCCTGACTTTGGGCTTACGTGTGAATACATTTGTGCCATTGTGTGCGTAAGTGCTCAAGTGTGTTAAATGTGTGTAAGTATGTGTGAAAAATATGACAAACTAAGGCCTCGCTCTGCTTGTTGACGTGTGTGTGTGTGTGTGTGTGTGTGTGACAAATGGATTAGTGATGTTGACTACGTGTCATAAGTTTCATTGCTGTGCTAAAAGATGTTTTATCCCCTGACAATCAACTACAACATTTAGCAACTCACATCTCGCACACACACACACACGCATGCATGCACACACACACAAGAAACACATCATTTTGTACTTTTACATTTCATGAAAAGACACTTTAACATTATCCTCCCTTGTTTAGTTCCACCCTTCGGCATCTGATACTGATGCAAACCCCTCTTCATCATTAAACCATTACAATTAACTGTTAATTATGATACAAATGCAGCAGTAGTACAGAAATTTCATTGGTTGAATAAAGGCTTTGTTAACAGCCAAGGAGAATTTGATGAATTTTCAGTGGTGCCTAAACTGCAGACAAAGTTGTTTTATGTGGATAGAGTGGATAAAGACATGAATGTGAAAAGAAAGAGTAATGCAGTAAAGGTCTAGCTAGTTGAGATTTTCCCAAATTCTCAAATTCACAATGATCCTGATTCTAAAAGTACTACATTTGTGTTCATCTATGATGCATCAAGTCATTGGACTCATGCTTTATTGAGATTTAAGAGGTAAAACATGTTGATTTTGGGGGCCTCACTGAGAATGGATATTTGAGGAATGATGTTTGACATAGTGGACGACACAGTTGGTGGCTTTCTTGCTGAGACAGTGGATTAAACACATGTAACTGTTAACCCTAAATCAACGCCAAGGACTGATATCGCCTGAAACCTTCTGATATCACCTTTGTAAACTCTCCTTTGTAAGCCTACCTTTGAATAAAGACTAGCAACAGACTGAACCACCTAACCTCCTCATTTATCCTTTAACTTTCAGCTTGGAAGCAAAATGTTGAAGTTGAAGTATAATACAAAAATACCTGTACCTCTATAAATCAATAGATAACGCGCTATTTTTAAATTCCATATTCTGCTTGTCAACTGTTAACACATAAGAGGAAGCATCCGTACAATCTAACAAGCACCTGATGTGGCTCTGTTTGTCCCCGTGTGCGTGATAACACACACACACACACACACACACACACACACAAGGACGTAGCAGACGGGCTTAGCAACGGTCGCTGAGTCCACAGACACAACAGCGGCGCAAACACGCTGAGGTCATCCTATAGGAAAAGAACCAGGCCAGTCGCCCTCACACGTACACACACACACACACTTTCATTAACAGTCGTGTGAAGACATTAGCGGGCTCGTTAGCGTACGGCACATCGGTGACAACACAGCTCATCCATCAGCGCGACGTACAGCGACCGAAAACTCTGCACAAGTTGCGACAATGATCCATTGAGAGAAATACAAAAAAAGGACAGTAGGAAGCTGCTGGTATAGAGCCATGAAGTCTGCAGACGTAGGAGGCCGCGCCGCCGGTTGGACGGGTCAACGCAAACGCGTTTGATGGCGAGATTTTGCGTTTCCTACCGACTGTCAACATCGTTTTTTTCCTCCCGACCATTGTTCCCAAATCCGAACGGGGTCGTTATTCTCACACGGAACATGACATTTTCCTGCAACCGCTTGGTCTTTGTGTCTAAATCTGAAACGGATCTCAACCACAGGTTTTATTTTGGAACAATGATGTTGTAACCTTGTTGGAAAGGCTCTGACAAATGGTGTTCGGCAAATGCCTATGTGTTCAGTCAGAGCTCTATGTGTTTATATATATACATGGACATGTATTATTCATTAGTTAATGTAATCATGATCACTAATCTTAACGAAATTACAATATTATTATGCATTTCTAATATTATTTCTTTTCCATAGGAAGCTATTGCCGGTGTTATCAAAAGTTTAAAACTAGAATGTTATATAAGTGTTATATAGTGTTTCTATTGACTGAAAACCTTGTAATGATGCATTGATTTATTAAAATATGTGAAAATGTGGAGGGAAAAAAAAAAATGGAATTACAAGATTTGCACCCACCAGCAAGAACAGGCTATAACACTGTCCGTTGTGGTAGTTTTGTGATTTTATAGTGTCGTAAAAAAAAAACAATTTTCTGAAGTTTATTTTCTGTGAATAAACATAGAAATAAAAAGAAATGTGAGAAAAGGAAAAGAGGTCACTAGATAGGAGGTGACGGACAAGAGGAGAGAAAAAACTAATTCTGTGTGTAGAAGCAATGCATGAGAAAAAAGTTGAAGGACGATACAATGATGATGATGATGATGATGGTAAGAAACTGTCAAACTAGAAAAATAAGAATTAAGAAGCAAAGACGGCATGTAGGAAGGGAGGCATTGAGAGAAAGAATGTAGTCCTCCTTCAGCTGAGCTATCTCTGCTTGGAGCCAGTCGTCAAATCAAATCATCCTATGTTTCAGCTGTGCAGCTAATATTGATGTATTATGTTCCCAGATTTGACTGAGTGATCCCTCAGGTGTCAATTGGCACGGGCTAATACCTGGAGTTAAATACACATCTGCAACTCAGTCAAACAAACATCTGTAACTCAAAAATGCTCACATGTAACTGGGTTTGTATACATCTGTAGCTCACAGTCAAGTACACATCTGTATTCCAGTCAAACAACCATCTGTAACTCTCCACCACACATCTGTAATTCAGTCAAATATACATCTGTAACTCAGTTACATACACATCTGTAACTCATACTCAAATACAAATTTGTAAGTCGGTTTAACTCACAGTCAAATGCACATCTGTAACTCAGTCAAATATACATCTAGAACTCAGTTAAATACACATCTGTACGCTCCAAATACATCTACAACATACACATTACATACACATCTGTAACTCGGTTACATACACATCTGTTACTCAGTTACATACACATCTGTAACTCAGTCACATACACATCTGTAACTCAGTCACATACACATCTGTAACTCAGTCACATACACATCTGTTACTCAGTTACATACACATCTGTAACTCAGTCACATACACATCTGTAACTCGCAGTCAAACCCAAATGTGTAAGTCAATCAAGTACAAATCTTTAATTCGCAGTCAAATGCACATCTGTAACTCACAGTCAAAAACATCTGGAAATTTCATTCACACATCTGTAACTCACAGACAAATAAACATCTGTGAATCAGTCAAATGCACAACTGGGACTCAGTTAAATACACATCTGGAGCTCAGTCAAATATACACTTCTTGAACTCAATCAAATACACATCTGTAACTCAGTCATATACACATCTGTAACTCGGTCAAACACACATCTGGAACTCAGACAAATACACATCTGGAACTCAGTTGAATAAATATCTGCAACTCAAAGTTAAAAAGGCATCTGTTACTCGGTCAAACACATCTGTTACTCACTTAGATTCACATATGAAACTAAGTCACACTGGTTATTTACATATCTGTAACTCAGTCAATCACACATCTGTAACTTAGTCATACACACATCTGGAATTCACTAAATCAGTTACTGTTGAATCAACATCTGTAACTTTGGTCCAAGTGATCACGAGGCCCCACACAAAATGTTCAGTTTTATCACCTGACACAATGTGACTGACTCCACCAAAGATTTGAGAGAATTGGCATGCTGTATTCAGGAATGTCCACCAGGGGAGCTGTTGCCCATGCCTGTCTACAACCAAGTTCCAACCACACCAGCCGGAGACCTTCACATCCAGCATCTTCTTCATCTGCAAGATCATCTGAGATCCGCCACCCAGACAGCTGATGCAATGGTTTGTTGGCACAGCCAAAGCATTTCTGAGGGATCACTACCCTGATGTCCTGAACTCTATTGTTGGTCTCAGCTTTAAGGTCTAGTCACCAATGAATGCTCCACAACACACAAATGCAGTGCAGATAAATATGTAATTATTCCACTTAGGTAGCTGTCAGACAGGAAGAGTTGCACCAGAAAGCCTTTCTATAAGAAGTTTTAGGTCCATGCAGACCAAGGGAGCCAGCAGACTCATCTCACTGAGAAACATGCTGACAGGTTTGTGCAAGTTAAAGAGAGACCACTTAGCCAATGAAAACATAATTACACCCCTTCAAATATGGCCAAGCATCTTGCTAACTGATGGCTTTTTCTTGCTTAGTAACATTTTAGTGAATGATAGAGTTCATATTTTGGTAGCCCATTGGTCATGGAGCGATAATGTAGACCCTGAACTGCTCTCCAATTCCCTTAAATTTCCATGTGTGAAAAAAAAAGAAAAACAACTTCTAGAAGCAAACAGAGAACAGCAATCACACCACAAGTAACATCAGTTTCACAATGCAAAGCAAGTGCCTGGGTGGATTTTGGCATCGGTCATTGCCTATTATATGGTTTACAGTCACCAGCATTGGCAAATAATAGGGCTTATATACAATAATCGATAGCATGTACTGGCTATGGGAGGTTTCTGCAGTTGGGTGAGACCTTTCAAACAAAAAATATCAAGTTGTTTTGGAAGTGTACCACCTCTTCTGGTCTAGGGCCACTTGTTTGATCCACTTCTTGGTACCCGTCTCCTATATGTGGCTCTCTGGGCCTTATCAACGGTGGAGTTTCTCTTCTGTGTTGCAGGATATAAAACTGAGCCAAGATTATGATATGCTAACAGTTCTCTGTGGTCTACCGCTGATTAATACCTGGAACAAAAGCACATATCAGACACTTTCTCAGGGCTGGCCACCTACAGAATGTTGATTTATAACAGAGAAAGCCGAATGGAGCAAAGAGGAGGAAATTACAATCAACAATCGCTTGTTAAATCTTGATGTTCTTATCTCTACCGGTGATCGTTTCCAAGGTTGTGTCTTTGGTGAAAATCAAAGAGGGATGTAGCCTCCATTCTGGCCTGAAACCATTAGGTTTTATTTTCCTGCCCTCAATGAAAAAAGCTCTCCGGACTCTGGAATAGCTAATATTCCTGTATTGTATTCCAGGATATAGCCACATCCTGAAACCACAGCGGCTGGCTGAGGATTCCCTCTGGCTTGTCTCTGTTTCTCAGACTTTTTTTTTTGTCTGTTCTTCTTTGGTTCCAATAAAGACAAAGTGCACAAAAGACGTCTGATTGCAGGTCAGACAAAGAAGAGAAGGGAAGGAAAGCACCACCAGCGATCAAACATATGATAGTGCAACTCTGCCTGTGGTGGATAAAATCATAAAATCACCCAAATGTTGGTTGACACAGTGGCTGTGGGTAGTTTGAAGAGAAGAATAGTTTTCTGCCCCGAACTTAAATCTGTCTGGGCTTCATCACAGCCAGTATCACTGTATTCTATTCCGAGATATAGCCTGATCCAAAACCACAGCAGCTGGCTGAGGATTTCCCTCTGGCCTCGGGCATGGCTAATACCTGGAATGAGTTAGATCAGTTACTCTCTCCATCTCAGCAGATCTCATGAGGGATTGTGAAGGTTGAAGCTGATGTCTTTGGACCGCTGCCTGCAACGGCTGATATTTAATACGGTATCTCTGAATTTGAACTTCCACTTCAATGCTTTTCATGCCAGAATCTGCCACAAAATGACAAGCATTCAAAGGAAAAGGCGTCTAAAAACAGCATTTAAACCCACGGAAAATACAGTATAAGATCTGACCATAGTGAAATATATTCATGCATGCTTTTGTAGAAGCTCTTCAGAAACCGTTTAAATATTACCAGTGATTATGCAAACCTGCCACACAAGGTAATGCATCAAATCCACTTACTGTATACATCTTAAAACTTACTTCCAGCCATTTTGGGGAAGACATGGCCAATAAAGTTCATTCATCAACCGTCATAAACTGGGATGACGTGTAAATTGCTTCAAGTAAATTTTGATGTCAGAATTGACTTTCATTGGATAATTCCTATTGATTTTTATGAAACTGAAACCATCACCAAGCATTGTCAAAGTGTTGTTTGAACAGCACAATTAACAAATTAACAAATATAGTTGTACCTACCTCATTTAAATCAATTAACCTTAGACGTTTTGTAGGATTTACCCCTTGTAATTAAATTAGGGTAATGCAATAACACAATTTGTTGATCCAGGATATTTGCATTTATGTGACTTACACTTACAACAAAATCATTTCTAGTAACATTACCTTTATGGGTTAAATATAAGTGAATCTACCGCTATTGCTCTGCAGGTGGAAGAGTGGCTGAAAGGGTGTTAGGAGTTAGAAGTATGAATGGAAAAACAGTAGAAAGAACTGTTTATCCATCACAGTCCAACAATAAAGTCAACGAATTGGATTAAAAGTCACCATGGGAATAAGTTGCATGGAATTGCAGACCTATGATAGCTTGTTTATACTCCAAGCTTCCACACACACACACACACACACACACACAGTCTTTCTTTCTCTTTGCCATTCACCAGAATGCCTTAGCCACACTTTGTCCTTTGTTATCGCAAAAGTTCCTCTCACATGTGTTTTCGATCTGTTGTCCTGCTTGTCTGTCTGTATCAGGGGCTGAGATCTCTGTTCATTCTCCCCGTGACCCTCGTCCTCTGAACAGAAGCAGCAGGCCGCTACGCTCCAGAGAAAGACATTTTTCAGCGTATCCACCGTACACGGCATGTTCCAATGCTTTCTCTGGAACCACAAATCGATAGCAATACAATAGCAGACTTAAGATCTTGATTTATATACATTACAGTGGTTTACAGTGAGGAATTTGCTGTATATTTATATGAGAAATGTATATTTTTAAGCCATTATGTGTATGTACGGTATTTATGACCTTTTGGCTTTGTACCATCCACTTGGAGGGTAATAGAGAGTAAAAGAAGGCATTCTGATCAAGAAAAAGTCATTCTTGTGACTACAGGTGTGTGTTTATCCAGCCAGTGAAAAGCTGAGGAAGTAATACACAACGTGATATCATCAGCGTAAAAAAAATCTCAGTGATCGAATGAGTCATGAACAACTTGGAGGATTTTTCATAAACTTTTCTTTTCTGTAAACAAATGAAAAAAAAAATATATAATATAATATAATAGGCCCATTTAGGTATTACAGGTTGTTTCAATTATATTACACTGGACCATTATGAGCTGTTAGAATGAAGTGGGGAACAGGCCCAGCAAAGTGTTTGTTTAATTTGCCTTTCTCTCTCTCTCAAATATTCCTTCAATCTTTGCATCTCGGGCAAAACTGATTTTACACCGACCTTTTCCAAGACTTTAAATTTGAAGGGAAAGTTTTGCTTTGTTGCAGAGTTTAGTCTTTGACGACGAATCTGACGAACTACATGAATTTCTCTTGCTGTCATGCATTTATTATATGCTACTACCAACTCACGTACTACAATTTCATTTGTATATCTACACGCTTTTACACTCCTATACATTCTGAACAACTATCACACAAATGTGTTAATGAAAAGTCCTGGATTAAGCTAGCAAAAGACACTTTTACAGATTTTTTGGTTTATTCCATACAGTTATGCTGTAAATGGCCCTCAGCGTTTGCTCAAATGCTGTAGCTGGGCCTTAAATTGCCGCAATGTACACAAAATCTCCTGAACGCGTCTATTGCAATTACCCTTGTTGGACATGTGTAGATATCATGTCAGAGTAAGCTTTACGAACATGGTGCCATGTGGCCAATAGGTGGTGCTTTAGCATCGTCATCGTCTATCTATAAAAGAATATATGTATGTACACAGATTTTTACACTCTATACATTTGGTTCCAAGTGGTTTATCAGTGCATATAGAAAACTACAGTATATACTAGTATAAGCACTAGGATACAAACTACAGGTATTTCCTGTTTAGGAAACACAAAGCACACGTGCTCAGCAGACATTTGTAGTGATGATGATAAGATTGTATCGCCACGGTAACAGTAACATGGGAGACAGCATCCCAGCATCAGGACACGAGGCCTGTTTAAAGATATATATATATATATATATATATATATATATATATATATATATATATATATATATATATATATATATATACACACACCTACACACATGTCCACTGCTGCACATGATTGCTTACATACATATGCACGTAACACATGTGTGTATGCAGCAAGGTTACAAGGAGACTAAAAAGCGATGAAAGAAGAAACACAGAAGCAGCAGCAGGACGAGGAGCCAGAGAGTGAAATGGAGGGAAAAAAAAGGCTAAAAAGGAACAGAAAGAAAAAAACAGGCAAAGACAAAAGATGAAAAGATTGTAAATATGGAGGAAGAGGAGACGTGCTGCATGGACGGCTGGAGTGGAAGAGGAAACGGTAAATGCTGTTTAACATTTATAGTTCGGCACTTTTCAGGGTCACTCTGTTCACTGACCCCCAACACACACACACACACACACACACACACACACCTACACACACACACAAGAAGAAATAGTGAAACTAAGTGATGTTATTTTTATAGCACAGCAGAACTTACTGTACATCAGGGCACTTTTCATAAAGAGCGGGTCTACTCTTTAATTTACGACAGAGTCAACATGAACAAACACTCGGCGACAGCAGCAAGGAAAAACTCCAAGTAAATATGTCTCACTTTTGAATTTATGGCACTTCTTTGCATTGAAATTATGCATCTGAAATTATAGCCCTGGAAATCAAGTCTTCCAATTTGCAGTGAGTCGCTTTCTCTTTCAGTTAAAATTATTTACGTTTCATACATGTGGCGCTTTTGCTCCATTTTGAATAAGATCGTGCTATTTGTTAATGAACTGCTGATTCAAAGGGCAGATTAGTCACAATAGTAAGTGATATCAGATATCAGAGATCAAGAATATAACAAATACAAGTAAAAAGTCTAATAGCATTTCAGAACTTGAGCAATAGTTATTAATGACAATAGTAATGGATTTTGTCATCACACATTGCACAGCAACTATTGATTATATTTCCAATTTGTTGCTTCAAGGGCAAATGTCTTATGACTTCAATCGTTTTCCTAGAATTTGCAGCTACTTCTTGAACGTCTGCATGACACAACCAAAGTGTTGAAGTTTCCAGTGGCATACCCTTTAGTTTTTAGTTTCTGAAATCCGCTTATCATCAGGGTTTCTTGTGAAAACTGATCATTTCTGAGCAAGAATGTGTTGCTTTTTGTCCCCTTGGGACCCGTCCGGTCGTATGTAGCCTAACATTTCCACCACTGAGTGAGAATTCTACCTCATAGGAAAAAAGTCGGCACTGGAAAAATAAAATCAGGTCATCTGTCAGCCCTGTCTGGAGTCATTACATGTGGCAGTATTTTAGTCTCCTGTGATGCTACTGAACTGGCATCACTCGCCGACCTGACCACCTTTTGTGCAGGTTCCTCAAAGACATCTTCCTGTCTGTGGAGGTGTGGGCATGCAGTAGGAAGTTCTCAGCTGCCATATCTTGTTATTAAGAAGAAAAAAAAGTCTAAGATTTGCAGTCTGTTTCTTTAAAATGATAAAGATTAGTTTTTGATTGACGTATGCCTGGTGTTTGCAATAAACAGACAAACAAAAAAAATGTTTGCTTAGGTTGTAAAGGCATGCAAGTCTCTGGTTAAACTTAATCTTTTTTGCATTAACATCAAAAGCCCAGTGATATTGTACTATGAGCCTTACTGTGTCATTTAACCCTGACAGCTGATGCGCAAATTGCCTGTGGACGATCCCGGATGCTTACCATACCAGCACTCCCGCAGAGCAAGAAAACAGTAATTCACAAGCAATGCGTTTTCAATCATCCATTGAGTCGTGCCTGCAGAAAAAGAAATAAACATTCCGTCTGCAAACTCTGGGCCATTTATAGAGACTTTTTGATGCACTATTACATGTTAAGGCCGTCTGCCTTTGTCTTTATTGAGGCTGCTTTCAGTCGTGTGGTGACCAACCCTGGTCCTTTTTGTTCCAACCAGGCAGCAACACACCTGATTCTACTAGTCAACCTATAGAGACACTGAGGACCTTTCATTGGTAGAATCTTGTGTGTTACTTGTAAAGCCTGGTTGGAACCAAAATCTGCCCCTACAGAAGCCCTCCAGGACCAGGGTTGGTGACCCCTGGTCTAAGGTATGTGTTTGGGGACCTTAAAATGGGAACATGCCATCATGTGCTGATGTATGGTTGCAAGAGTTTGAAAGAAATTCCCATGTATATAAATATGATGATGATCCATAGGTGAACAAATGCTTTTTTCTGGGTAGCGCCCAATGCATTGACCTTAAAGACCTTTCAGGTTGAATAAGATCGTCCATGTTTCTTCTTCAGGAGCTTTATTCCTAATTTCCATTCCCACCAATGTATAGTTTGGCTGCAACATGTTTAGGGATTAGGTGTGATTTATTTAATGTTAATGTTATTTTTTTCTATTCAAGACTGAAATATTTTGGATGAATCATCTCGCAGATGCACGAAGCCAACTCAACTGGCACCGTGCGGCACGTTTAGCCACAGCGCCACTGTTCACTGGAAGAGTTGTGACACTGCTCACAATCAGCGTTAACCATATTTGGTGGTTTTTCCTACGAAATTGTTGCTACTTTTTTTGTATGTTTAGGGTTTAGGTTTCCACAGACACGACGTTAAGCTGCATTCCAATAAACGGTTTAACTCTACGGACCAGCGAGTCCAGCTGGCTCAGCTCAACGCGCAGTGACTGATGACCGTCAAAAACCAAATGTCATTTTGGTTTATTACAACTAACTACTTTTCATGTAACATTATGTAAAAGGCTTTTTCATGTTCACGGTTTCTGTTACACATTCTTCATTGTTTTGACCTGTGGTTTTTCGACTTTGGTTAATTAAAAAAAAAATCTTCAGAGACGTTTCTAGTCTTTGATTGGGATTTTTTTTTTGTCTATGACATCTGGCAACACTGCACACAGAAGGTGAAAGAACGAAAATAGACTAGAATCACAAAAAAAAAAAGAAATGTGCTTTGGATCGCAGTGCAGTGCGTGGAGCAGGGGCCGTTATTCCGCCAGTGGAGACAGTTGTGTTGATTAGAACTGAGGCATGTCTGTTCCGTCAGATGTGTGCGAGATGCACGACTGAAAAAACGTGACCGAAACGCGTCCGGTGCGGCGCTGAAGCCGGCGTCAGCCTCCAAGAATAACCCCCGAAAGATATCTGGTGTGTCTGCCCGCTTGGTTTTTGGTTTGCGGACTAAACGACCGGTCCGAGACCGCCTGAAAACAGCCCGCTGGTCGAGTCCAGGCAGACGCTGGTGCAGACTGACCACAGGATTCTGTGGCAGTAAATCTGTCACTTTGACACAGATTCAAAAGCGAAACTAATATCTAATCCATCTGTGGATGGCGAGCTGTTAAGAAAGCAACCTCCCAGTCCTCTATGAGCAATGTTCTTTATAAAGGATCATTTGGCAGCAGCGTGGCACGTTATGCTGGGCGAATTCCTCAAAAAAAAAATCTGAAAATGAACGAGTTCAAGTAGAAGTTGCTCATTTCTTACATTCACTTTAATAGATTTCCCATAAAAAGTGTCCGCTACTGCTCAATATTAGTCTTTTATTGTTTTATCGGTTTGCCACTGGTTACGATTTAGATTCAGGGCTCACCCAGTGATGCTCATAATCAGCCGTTTCTTTGTCAGCGTGGGTCGATGACGCGCCGATGAGGCAGGACGACGGTCGCCAAAACCGACCAATCAGTGGCTGACCTCTCAGTCCGGACTACTTCCTGTTTATAGCTGTTTGTGGGTTTGTAATATGCTGGTGTAAACAAGGGTGATAGACCAGAACTGCAAAGCAAACCAACCTCTTTTTTTAAATATTGTGTTCCTGAAATGCACTTTTGAAACACACACACACACACACACACACACACACACACACACACACACACACACACACACACACACACACACACACACACTTTTTTATTTTAAATTTATTCTACAGTTTCTATTATTCTCCATTCTGTACCCATGTGGATTGCAGTCAGTTACATAGTTGGGTGGTTTTCTTAACCTCTCGCCTCAGTGACACACACTGCCATGATGGCCACAGAATACTAACACACACACACACACACACACACTCCGGCACACCTCAACGTTCGTTTGTACAGCTGTCTGAAATGTGTGTGTGTGTGTGTGTGTGCTGCTGACACTGCTCTTGCTATCCAGAATGAAATGGAGGGGAGAAAAGGAAAACCCAAAAGAACAACTATTTCTTTGTTGGAGATATTAATCTCACGATGTCGGGAGTTTAAAGGGAGAGATGGGTGAGTCGAAAATGGATTTCACTCATCAATCAGATTTTGCAGGCCGGGTGGAAAAGTGTGTGTAAAATAACACTTTGCATGTGTGTGTGACCCCGACTTTTTTTTTTTTTTTTTTCCTCCAAATGACTGATTCCACCACCCAGACTCTGCTTTCACTGCACCCCTCTGTTCTCTCTGTGCACGTGAATGTGCACAGTGTGTATGGAATATACATGTGTATAATTTGTATTTGTACACCTGGTGAGCATTGTGATTTACATTCCTATGCACAAGCTGCAGACATGTTTGTGAAAAGGAAAAACTATACAATATACAATATACAATATAATTGTTCAATTAAACTATCAAGTAATAGACAGAAAAATACATTGAGTGCAGTAACTAGTCCAATTTAGCAAAGAAAACATAATTGCAATTAAAGAAAAATCTTAATTGAACATATATCACATTTATAGCTCTATATTTATATTCTGGGACTCCACTGGAATATATTTGTATGATTCACCATTTAAAAACTGCTTATTAACTTCTGGCTTTTTATGCAGTGTCCATTGTCTCCACAGACTATAAATAAAGAAATTAAGAATTAATGAATTCATTTGGTATAATGCACTAGGGCTATACCCCACTGTTAAATCTGCAAACCATTCCTGTTTCATGGAGTCAAGCAAAGGTGAACCTGACTTTAACAAATTTGCAATATGCTTTACCTCCACTGGCACATCAATCACTCAATTACACAATATCATTGCAACTATCGTTATAAATGTTAATGCAAAGAAGTAATCTACACATATCCTTTGTGTGCGGTGTATTGTGTTGCAATGCTTCTAATGTGGTGCACATTAAGTTTTTCATTTTAATTCTATTTTTCTGTGATTGTGAGCTGCGGTCCTTTGAGATAAAGTGTTATGTCTAAATGTCCAGTATTTTGCTTGCAGTACTGTCTGTGTGTCTGAGACTTGGGTCAATATGTCAATGATGATTCACATGATGTAGTTCTCCAGCTATGCGGTGGTTTTAACTCCAAATATACAGTTTGGGGCCGGACACACACACACACACACACACACACACACACACACACCTACACAAACACAGCGTGTTCAGCGTGATGGTCCTCACCAAGACAACCCCTGACTGTATATCTGGATCATGTGTGTGTGTGTGTGTGTGCGATATACTTGGTGATGTGTCAGTACATGACATCACAGGGTGTAAAAAGAGGAAGTGGTGGGGTTCGAATCCGCTTCACTCCCTTCTCTATTTCATAAGTTGTCAAGTCTTAACACTTGGAAACCCAGTTTTAGTAAATCAGTACATCTATATCTACACCTATATATATATAAAGCGTTGTTTTTTGATGCCTACTATGTCTTGGGTATTGTGTTGCCTTGTTAAATTGTAGGAATAACAGTAGGCGTAGCTTCACCATGGTCATAAATCGTCCCCCATTAGCAGGTGGTCTGTGCAGCCAAAATCAGAATCTGGGCCCGAAAAGTTGCCCGTTAACAATTGGGCGAACAGTAACAGGAAGACGGGGGCAGCGCGGACCGACGCTTGCTTGCTTTGGACGTGATTCAGCGCTAAACGGCCGAGTCCGATGAGTGACGGCGGATAATACAGGAAGGGAGGATGCGATGAATCACAGAGGCTTGGGTCACGCTTATTGTTCTGTGTGTGTGTCGGTTACCAGCACATACCAGTGGTACGGTGAGTGTATGAACCCTGATTCATCTGACAGCTGCCTCTCCAACCACACGCAAAAACACCTTTTTTATATATATATAAAAAGAGATTTGATAATTTCAAAAAACAAGATGGTAATTAGTCTTGACCTTTTATTCCTAGGATCATGCGATCTTCTTTTAGAGACAACTTCAAATGACAAAAAACAGCTGGAAACAATAGAAGACATTGGCGATTTTTGGACGTCGGTCAAAATTAAAAATCTTCTCCTCGGACAGATGCAAAGAATAGACAAAAGACTATTTGTGTTTCCATGAGCATATTTTAAGGAAAGCAACGTTCTGGGAACCTAGGTTTTATGCTCTCTTGACGTGGTTTTCGCATTTTTCCAAAACAAGTTAGTAGGTTTAAATGTGAGGTTGGAAACAACTTTGTGGAATAAGTTCTGATCTAGTGAATAATTAAGTCACATGATGGATTAGCGGTTTTCCACTTGTGGCATATACCCATGTAATACTAATAGTAATAATCGTTGCTCTGTCTTTATCGTTGGACAGCATGAACTGAAATAAATCTCTAAAAAAAAAAATCAATAAAATGTTAATTGAGCAGTTGACAGAACTACCCTGTTACCTTAGTATAAGTATGTCCTCTCTTTCTGGTCTTTTGATATAAGTAAATGTTATGTTTCAGGTCTTCAGCCAATCAGCTTGTTGATCGCTTTGCACCTGTGCTCCATCATGATTCGCCTTCTCTTTAAATACCAGATGACTGTTCAGCCAGGCCAGTGAGTGCGTCTTTCTCTTTTGGACTCCTCTTTTTGCCTTTCCATGTGTTACAACTGTTTTTTTCATTTGTTGTGGAGTGTGCAGTCCTCATTTCACTGGCATTTGGCTCTAGATTCTCTGCCCAGTGGCACGAGCCAAGACTTGGTGCCATCTCGCTGGCCAAAGACAGTTTGGATTTTTTTGCGTTTTTCTAAATTCTGTTGACATTTGTCAAACTCTCATCCTTGGTCCAAGAACTGTGTTTTATGATTCACTACCTTAAACAAAAGTACATCTTTTTATATACTTTGGTACATTGGTTGGGCCACCTCCAACTACTGAGATGCATAATGGCTAAATTTCATCAAACTTTCATACCTGAAAGACATGATTGATTGATGCTGATATGGTTAGGGTCATCTCTAAGGGGTCATCCTTATGTTGCTTCTATAGGACTGTCTTTGGGGTTAGGGTCATGGTTAGTACATAGGACCTAGGGTACATGGGTAGACTCCCTTACGTCCAAGGTTAAAGAAACAGAACCTTCCTAGAAAAACAGTGTTATTGGGAAAACAGACACAAAATGAGATTTCTAGCATCAAGGTCAACCACTTTTTACATCCAAACCGCTCGCTCGGGTGTATCAGAGTGTCCCAGTGCACTGAGGTTTTTGCTACTGTCATCATACAGTCGTTATTTAAGCGGTCGGGAACATGACAGGAAGAACGGTCAGTTTAACAAAGAAACAACCTATAGTGTTGTTGTTTCTGGCGAGGACGGTCTCCTGGATTTCCTGCCCCACATACTTTCCCCTTATATTCCAACGTTAAACGTGAGTTTAATGCTGGAAGTAACTACGGGTTCATAAACCTTCTGTCAACATTTGAGTCTAGCACTTTATAAATTACACCGAAAGCTAGAGGAAGATGACTTTTTTTTGTTTAAGGCCAAGATTGTGCTAACAAGCCAAATCGTAAAACTGTTTGTTTGACTCCCACTGTGTGATGCCTTGAACTGCCAACAGACTAGCAGAAAGCATGTTTATGTATCTGTTTTTGACCACTCCTAAACATTCTTCGCTGACTCAAGAATCCACAAACTAACCACTTCAATACCCTTTGCCTCGACTCTGCGGCCCGCTCCACATTTGCACCGAAATGTGCCCGTGTCCTCAAACGCATCGACCACAGGAGGATTCCCCTTGAACCTGTTTGCTGGATCGATTTCATCATGTGCCCCGTCAGGAAATAACACATCATGTTGACAGAGGGAATTCCAAAGACTGTAAATTCAAGAATCATCGTTTGAAAAAAAGGCTCTGGGAACTGTTTTTTTCTTGGAGTTTGTTATTTTCCAAGAGCGAGTTCCATGAATGTCACTAATGATGCCTGTGGTCTGTCTGGGCTGCCGATGGTCAGAGGTCGTGGACTGGGAAGGAGGGGTGGATGGAAGGATCATGGTGAAATTAGGTTAAAAAGCGGTAAGAAGGGAGGATGAGGAAAAACAGAAAAATGGCAAAAACAGGGAAAGACAAAGTACGGTACCACCAGTATAAAGGCGATGTGTTGAGCAAGGGGCAAAAGAGTGACAGAAAGAGAAAAATACAATGGAGGCATGGAGGACAGAGAATTCAGATTCAGGTCTAAATAGAAAATTAGAGGTCATTCAGAGGAGAAAACGGTTAGGAAAGGAGGCTAGATGGAGGGAAAGATGGCTGTAGATGAAGCAGGGCGGAGGGCTCCACTCACTCTTCATCCAGAATATAGCCGCAGACACATGATTGCGGCCAAAACCTAAAGGCATCTGTAACGCTGTTATATAATTCATAACAACTGCTTCTATCATTATTAATAACGCGAAAACCGCAAATTTTTACCAACCTGACAATTGGTCCCGCTCCACACAGACCAATAAAATGCAGCAAACTAGCTCTCACTTGTTAAATGAGCTGGTGTGTTCGTGTACAGCCTCGGCCTAGCAAAGTGATTATGCACTTTTACAATCTGACAAATGAATAATATTCCATATAGGCTAATAAAAGATACCGTTCACTTGGAAAAGTGGCAATCGGTAACAAATAATAACTGTCAACAACTCTAATGAACATCACTGTACAGTCTGTGGAGTTTTTGAACTTTCCATTTCACTCCCATCAGGAGCAAAACAGCATCTGCATAAGTATTTTTTTTCTATTAGAAAATTGCAGAAAATTTAGATTTAAGCAGTGTTTAAGGTTTTGAAGAATGAGGAGGTCAGTCAAAACTCTAAATAATATGTCCACCACTGTAAAATGAATCGGTACACATCAAAACATCCTTTCTAGACTTAACTGGATCGCTGGCAAGTTTGTGTTCAGTACACAAGAGAGAAGCTAATGTAATTCTGCCAAAACCATAATCTCCTTTTCTGTATCCACTCAGCTCGAGACAGGCTTTGACTTGTTGGAATGTTGTTAGGCTATAGCTATATCCTGTAAATGAAAACTATATCTCTGCATTAAACACATGGCGATAATTCAAATTTATCTCACTTGATTGGTAATCTTCTGATTGGTTTATTGGGCAGTATAAAGTTATAAGGCAGGTCAAATTTGATTATCATAGATCAATGAATATTATTAAAGGCCCAACGAGGAGTTTTGGACCCATTTTCCACCCAAAAAAAGACCATGTTTCCCATGAGCCTCGCCATGCACAACAACTTCTCAGTTCTTTTTCTTTCTTCTTTTGTCTTCATCTTTGATTTTGATTTGCTAGAATGAGAAGGACACAACAGACAGACGAGACTGATAGACCCAAGGACAGATGTGTGGATGGCTGGAATGGATAAATAGACAAGGTAGATGAGTGAGATGGATGGATGAGACAGACATTAGAGAGACATGGATGGAAGGATGACATTGATGGACAGATGGAGAAGTAGATGGTAAGAAATAGGTGAATGAGAGATGGATAAGTCAAAGTGAAAGTCAATTTTATTGTCAATTTCTTCACATGTACTTGACATACAAAGGAATCGAAACTGCATTTCTCACCATCCTATGCGTTTTACATGTATGACAACATTAAAGTGCAGTTGCGCAAGATGAGACAATCCTAAACTACAATGGTAAAGTATGGTAGCTTAAGGCTAATTTTGCCTAGTGTTGCTAACAAATCCAACAAGACAAAACAACACAACACTGATTGTCCCAGCTATGAGCATTATGAGGTAGTTGTTGTTGTAATGTAATAGCTAATGCAAAGCAATATAAGTATAAATATAGCAGCAGCAAGTGTGTGCAAATTTTGGCATGTGCAGAGTGTCGATTTAGGTGGGTGGGTGGGGGGGACAGTCCAGTGACCTAGACTTGGTTTACCAGCCTGGTGTTCCTTCTGGCTGGGGCTGGAGCAATCTCACTAATGGTTAGGATAAATGATATGGCTGGATCAGACAGATGGATAAATAGACAAGACTGATTACAGGGTGAAAGAGATGGGTGGGTGAGACAGACGGACAGAAAGGACAGACAGAAGGATTGAAGGATGGACGATACTGAAGGATAAACAAGACAGACGGACATGTAGATGAGACGAATGGATGGACAAGAAAGGCAGGCTGATGAGTGTGAGGTGCTCATTTCCATTTCCTTTTCAGTGTATCTAGGTCACACGGTTTTACTTCTGTGAAAGGTAATTATACCATATTACTGCTCTTAAATCAATAATAATCAATAATTAATGATAGAGAGTAAATGAGGGGATTGGTTTGTATCACTCATTTCTTTCAGGAAATTGTACATGGTGCAACTTTGGACACTATCCTTATATTGTTATTGCACTAACCAATACATTACAACAACAACTACCTCATAATGCACATAGCTGGGACAATCAGTGTTGTATTGTTTTGTCTTGTTGGATTTGTCTTTCCATACCCTGCTACTTATGTCTTGTCCTGTCATACCTGTTTGTTCCTAGTTTAGCAACACTAGGCAAAAGTAGCCTTAAGCTACCGCACTTTACCATTGTTAATAATGTAGTTTAGGATTGTCTCGTCTTGTGCACCTGCACTTAATGTTGCTGCACATGTAAACGCAAAGGATAGTGAGAAACGCAGTTTCGATTCATTTGTATGTCAAGTACATGTGAAGAAATTAACAATAAAATTGACGATGCATGAGAAAGATGGACAGATAAATAAACAGAGGGATGGAGGAGAGAGAGACAGACAGTCTATGAGACAGATTTATGGCTGAGCCAGACAGATAAATAAAATAGATGGATGGACATGGCGGACAGATAGACCTGGCAGAAAGTACAGACACATGGACAGATGAAAAGGTAGACCAGACAGATGTCAGATAGATGGAAGGATGGATGAGATAGATGAATAAATGAGACAGATAGACAAGTAGATGAGAGGCTAGATATATGTAGAGGGATGGGCAGATGATACACATGGACTATGAGACATGAGATTGGTGGATGGACGGGAGACAGACAGATGGATGGGTGGCCGGATCGACCAGGCATTTAGATGTACTTCCAATGGGAAATTAAAATGACCAATGTCCCAGGACGCCTGCCAGCATTAGTAACACTCAGCTGACTGTTCTTAATGGTGGTCAAAAGTGTTTAAGCAACCTAATTTCCAGACGCAAGAGAAACTCTCTGGTAATTGAGCGAGTAAATTCAGAATCATCTTTGATTTTACATGGTTTGCATTGGCTTGAGTCGCAGACGTCGGGTGGTTTGGCTAAATCATATTTTTTTCGGTTACACCCTAGCCCGGCTTGGCTAGCATCATAGAAGATTGCCCACTTTTACGGTGAGCTGCTTTCTCCTTTTTCTTAAAACAACATATGTGATTTTACTAGCCGTTAAGTGGGATATGGGTATGAAACGCTGAATCAGCGTTTCTGCGATGAATCATTGGTGGGATTACTCACACATCTGAGGAAATATGACTATTTCTAAATCACAATGTTAAAAAAAAAAGATGGCAGACAGGCTCCTGTTTGGTTGCACGTCTCAGAAGTGTTTATTATCATTATAATTCTCACGCGCCGCTGTGTGTTCCACCGATGAAACGAAACCACCGCGAACTCTGGTGAGCACAAATGGGAATAGTGTAAACTCCAGTTCCCTAAGTCGGCCCCGCTACACACACACACACTACACACACACACACACACACACACACACTCTCTAGTGAGCAACACTGTGGTCATTTGAACCACAGCTAAACATCCTGCACCAGACCTCAGGTTTGCCTCGTTGCCATGACAGCGCAATTGTTACGCTGTCATGTCGTGTTATGTCTATTTTACTTTTGTCTGCGTGTGTGTGTGTGTGTGTGTGTGTGACTCCGGTATCCATCCGCCGCCACTCTCCTGTTTATGTTTGCGCGTGTGTCATTCAGTTCCTGCATACGTAGCCTACGTGTTGCCGTGCATGCGTGACGCTCTGCAGATTACAGGTCTGCTCCGAGGCACGCCGACTCATCGCTGTATAAACACTAGGTAAACAAAGACATCTGACTTTTGGCTGCCCTTTCCCAACAGTCATCCTACAGTGTAATAGTGTCATTCATCCTGCTTTTTAGGCAGTTAAAGACCCAGAGGCTTCCTGTGCCAATTCCAGAACATGAAGACAGACAGAACTCGGCGAACATCCGTCCACCTGCCTAAACAGGTACATGTCTGTTTAAACAGCGCTTTAAGATCACAAGAGTGGTGAACAGCAGGTCTCCTAGGTGGAATCATCACATCATATTGATTATACAATCTAATTTTAAGATGCACACTTAGAATTGAGTCGGTCGTATGCTGTTTTGCTACTGCCCATTTTCTAGACCTTATCTCTGGCACTAGATTGTATTGTACATATTTCCACAATACACAGCAGAGGTGTTTCAAAATTAGCCATTAGCTGCCTATTTTTGATGAAATCGCATCAATCTGCACAGAGAAGATCAATGCACGTGGGAAGTAACAGACAGAAAAGAAAAAGGGCGTCCAGTATTTTTCCAAATAAAACACAATGCTTCGAAGAATCCTCTCGAATAGTGTGTGGTTACATGCAGAATTGGACAAATCATGGAAAGGAATCAAGGAAACATTAAGAATTCATGGCAAAGCCGATTCACTGCCAGCTTGTAAGTGATTTGCTTCCAGTGGAAGATAAAGGTTAGGATGGTTGATGTTAAACATGGTCAAAAAGCCCAAAAATTTAGGTAATTTTGTGAAAAAACATGCTCCATAGATAGATAGATAGATAGATAGATAGATAGATAGATAGATGGATAGATGGATAGATGGATAGATAGATAGATAGATAGATAGATAGATAGATAGATAGATAGATAGATAGATAGATAGATAGATAGATAGATAGATACACAGACTGCATATGTGCGTGTATATAAATTATTGCTATGCTCAGCAGGAAAATTCAATAAAAATGAAGTCGGGGGCCAGTTTTATCCATATTTGTTCTAAAAACATTTACATGGAGTCATTTTGCTGCGGTTGACAATGAATTCAGCTGAAGTGAACATTGTTCTGAAGCCAGGCAACATCCTCACGACTCAGGCTCTGCCACTCGCCTTTGGTGCAACTGAAAAAAAAACGTCTTGGATCCATGTTTTAATATGAGCTGTTTTCAATTAAAAAAAAAGAATCATAAAATACTGTTATCTGTGGATAATTATCCCAATATGTTGATTTGGAAACATTTCCCATCTCCCCAGCTGTGGCAGCCAACAGATGTGGGACTTGGCCTCTATCTGCTACTGTTGGATACGAGATGAAAATGCTCCTTAGGAGTTTCATGGAGCAGTTCACACGGGAATAACCAAGCTTGTGTTTAATTGCGACGTGATTTATGTCACCCGAGTGACATGTATCGTGACATCTAAACTCCTATAAGGAAATGGAGAAAAAATCTGTGCGCTCAAACGCTCTGTGTATGTTGCGCAGCGATGCGATACAATGGCCCACGACATTTTCATTAGCAGGAATGTGCTGCGAATTCAAGTTAAGAACACATACAAAACACAAAACAAATGTAATGGTGCAAATAAGGAAACAAAAAAAAACTACTATAAAAATTTCACATTTAAAAAAATGCTGCATATACAAAAAAAGATGCAAAACCTCCCAATAGATTTGCAACAGCTAAGTCCTCCTGGCCTCTAGAGGGCGCACCGAGCTTCAATTGAGACACAAAATTGACATAAAACTAAAAAAAAAATATTATTTAGGCCAAGCTTAGCTGATTTATCTCTTAGCTTAATTTATCCATTAGTTTAGTTCAGCTGAGAGATAAATGAATGATTATCCTACGCTAAGCTAAGCTTGAATATGTTAATGTATATGTAGGTGGCCTAGCGCAAAGTCTATGCTATTGTAAAAGACTAAGACTAATGGCTAAATATCTTTTAAAAAGCAGCACGTATTTCACTTGCAGTACATTTCTGTTGCTTGTTTTGTATTTTGTACTTGCATTGTTTATAACTTTGCAGCATGCCTTTTAGGCTAGTAAAATGTTCTGGTTCACTTAGGCCTTGTTAGCCTTTTGTCTGAGGGTGAATTTAAGATCTAATCTAAGAGATTCTAATATATGTCAGACAAAAGACCCACGGAAGATTAATGGGAGGTCATGTGAGTCTGCGGCAGGTGTTTAAAGTACATACGTGAGTGTAATAAGTGCTTCTATCTGCATGTTTGCAAGGATATTGTTTAAAGAGCAGACACTGTTCCTTTTCAGTGACATCAGTGCAGAGGAAGACGCTGCTATAATAGTCCCGTGGTGTCTTTAAACTCCTCTTGCGTCTGCCAGCGCTGGAATCCTAGCAGGTCAGCCAAAGGCTAGAGGAGCACTTGTCCTTATCCTTTCCCGTCTTGTCTCTTTCCACCCCTCCGTCCTTCCTTTCTCTACAGGTATTTCATTGCTCTCTCGTCGTCCTCTCTTCAGACAAAGAAAGATAAACAGAGAGCGAAATGAAAGTTCAGCGAGACAAGGCGATGCAGACGGTGCATCGCGCCAAGTCCGTGATTGGTCGAGACCAATAATGGGGGGGCCAATATGTTCCAGTAATTGATTGGCTGTCTGATCCCGTTCCAGTCGCTGATTGGTTTGTGATGGCGTCGCCGTCCAACGGCGGCGTCATCCAGCGGGTAAAAGGGGGGGAAGACTGATGACAGCACAGGTCAAAGCATCATGTACGGTCCCCGCTGTTTACAGATGTTCACAGATGTCGCCTGCGTATTTAAAACCGGTTCTTCACAAAGATGGAGGAAGGGTTTCTCTAAAGTTCAGGGAAAGCACAATGGCTGTACTGAAGCCAGACTGACTGGCAGCGATTGTCTTGGCCAGTCAAAGACGTTAATGCAGCTTTCCTTTGAAATTCTAAACAATTTATAGGAACAAAATATTGCTTGTGCTTTGATCTGTTCCTACTTTGCCTTAAAAAAAGAGGTTTGGATTCACTATGGGGACTGGGTACAAGTATTCTGAACAACCATCACCATGAAATAAATTAATCTGACGTTACGGTCGAAGCTTGTACCAACAGTTATCAACGAGATGCCCAAAGCCCTCGTATTCTGTAAAATCATTGTGTCAGGCACAAGCACGGACCAGTTAAAACCATCTGTGATTCATTATGTCTGATTATCTGATTGTGAAGTATCTGAATTACCTTCATCGCGTATCAGATGGAATAGGAAAATGCTGGCACCACTCATATCTTCGTACTGGCCTGGATGTACTTATTGCTTGCGTCCTTTTAAGGTGTCATTTCATGATGTGTGATTAAACCAATGCTGATACACATCATAGGGCTTGTTCCTTGGAAATAGATTCATTCTTTTAAAATGGGGGCCTCCAAGTTTCCCTGGAAGGTAGAGGTCTCAGGTGCATTGGTGCTCCGAAACCAAAGACGAATTTGCTTTGTCGGGAAACATCGGTTATATTTTCTTATTTGCTTTTCATGCATGGTGTACTTGAGTTTGCACGTGCATCCAAAATATTTAAAAAAAACATTAGCCTGACATTGGAAAATTAGAGCAGCCGTTCGGTGAGCTGATAAAACCCAGCGTAATCCATTGCCAGACAGTTTAGAGACATGCTGTAATGGCAACACACAGACCATGTAGCATATTCCCTACTATCAATCCTTTCAAGCTCCGGCCAAACTGGCAAACATGTCCAGTCCTGGCGAACAGAAGCGAAGAGAATCCCAGAAATGCTGCTTTGAGGGCAGAGACGGGATAAACGGTAAGTGGCTAAAGCCCCGGTTAGGGCTAGTTTAGCCCTGCGGTGGAAATCATGGCAGCGGGGAGGATCCAGAAGACACAGCAGGACCCTGGCTCAGGTTGAGATGAAGTTATTGGCAGGGCTGGAGACGGCTATAAAATGAAGATATGAAGATGTCTCTGTGTTTCAGATGACTCCTCCATCTGAGCCTGCGCAGCCAAGGAAAAGTTGGAGCGAGGCGGCGCCACTAAAACACTAATTAATGCACTTACTGTGATATTTACAAGGGTGATTTGTCACCCTCCAGTCTTTCTGTGGTTTGTTTTATATATATATTTATAGAGAGAGAGAGATTTTCTTATTGACAAATATAAAATTAATTCACCAATAGTACCTTTGGAAATTTAAACCACTGGCTAAAGTTGAAAGGAGGCTACTGGCAGACTTACAGACAGCAATGAAAAACTCTAATGATTTGTCCATCTGCCTAAAGAGGACATTCGAGGGTCAGCGCACGCTCGCTCTGTTATGTTTGGATCTACTTCGCCTCCTCTACTCTAGTATATCCACAGCGTATTGTAAAGAAAGACCCGACTAGAGGAGTCAACAGTTCAGTCGTTAGAGGAACATTTAAAAGGAAAAACGGTTCACCTCCTGTTATCACGACCAGGGCATGTTGGAGTACTTATACCATTCAGTTCAGGCCAATGCTCTGTTACATAGTCATCATAGGAAATAGGTGTTGTTTGGATATTTATTTTTCTGGTGTTATGTGCTATGGGGACAAACTATTGTGGCTTATTGTACAAATATATCATTATTGAATGACTATATCATAGTAGTTAAAGGCTGAAAACGATGCTCGTCAATGGAACGTTAATGGATGAATGAGGTGTTGACAGAACTCTAGATAGTTAATGGTATTTATTTGCATGTCAGAAGAAATACCGTTGGCTTTTGTTGAAGGTAGAACCTTTTATTGCTAGATTTTATTGTCGCTTACATGATAAATGCCCATTTGTCTCCACTCGTATTGGAAGGTAATGGCAACCGTCCATTCTGAACTCACCATGCCTGGTTGGACCTCTGGTTGGATTGCTGGATCCCGCCATCCCTCTGGTAAGAAACAGCTGCTCGGCGAGGTGATCACACATAATCGAATCTGCGGAAGCAGCACACAATACCAGAGATTCTGTGTGTAACCATAGCTTTTAATTATCCCCTTCAGTTTGGAAGTCAGAAGCTGACCATATCCCATTTGTCAAGATGCACCATTAGCCAAAGGTCAGCTCCAGTTGGGCTGGAATAACATCCCGATACAGGCGGACAAATGACTACATCCAGGTTGAGTGCTCGCATGCTTGAGATAATGACTCAACCCAAGGTTTAACACAAGCTCTTGGCCAAAATACCAGAGACAAAACACCAAGAACAAACAGTCGGGAGATGGACACTGTTTGAAATTGGCCGGCTGAGAGACATTCGATAGAAAACCAAGTTGTTTTACCGTTTCTCTTCTCAAAGATTTGGACTCCGCGGCTGAATCAAAAAAAGGACAGCCAAAGGTTACCGGATCCTCGCCAGAGCGAGCTAACGCGGCGCAAAGTTGAAGGTGCTCCGCAGCCTGCCAGGTGGCACGCTTGACTTTTCGACGTTTTGCTTGCAAGGCTGCTTGGATTTCTATCAAAAAGAAAAATAAAACAGACCCGTCTGTCCTAACAGCGGGTCGCATCTGCTCAGGGAAAATATATGAGATAAAAATAGACGTCTTAGTGTTTCTAGTATCCTGCATTGACTGGAGCTGCTCTACATATACGTACATGTAGATGCCACATCTGGGTTTTGGGAGATGCACATCTGTCGCTGCCATTTTACTTCGGGGCTCAAACCCAGTTCTGATTTGGACTTTCGAGTTGCTTTTGGATTTTTGCCGCATCCACATGTGCATGGACTGCGATGGCCACCTGTATGTATATATATCTATGAGTTAGTTCAATTTCCCATTCATTAGCCAGATGTCTTGAAATCTAGGTGCTCTTTTGAAATTATTACTGCAGAACTAGTGCAGTCGTGTCACTTTTGCGACAGGAGCAAAAAGAAGCTTTACCTGAACTGTGTTTGGGGTGTCTGACTTTTTCCTCATTAACATTTGGTTAAAAGAGAAGGTTGTTTCTTTGAGGATTCGGCACAGTTCCGTAGACGCGGTATGTTTTCCTTTTTTCAATATGCAGCAATGTATATTTAAACAAGACATTCGAGACGCGCCTGAGCTGCAGTTCCCGAGCGGAGCGCATGCCGCAACTGATACCTCGCAGCTAAGATGACAGAAAAATGTAAAATACAGGGGTATCAGTCCGTCTGTCATTATGGATTTAACATCTCCAGTGCTCCGTTACAGGCAGGTGTGTTTCCACCTCCGTCTGTCTCCTGAAGGGATTTTCTACCTGACAGTGGAACGCCGCCAGTGCTTATCTGGGGATGCAATAAAACACCACAAACACCTGTTTTATGGTCTTGGATCTCAACCTAGCTCTCTAAGGCCGAGGCCAATTTTACTTTCTTCGTTTTTTTTGTTTTTTTTTGTGTACGAGGAGTTACTTTCCAGCCATGTGGCGATGCATTTTGTACAGCGTACACAGACGCGCGTGCACGCTGCAAATAAAATTCGAGCAGTTACGGTATGCGACCTCTGTGATGAATCTCCCACACAGGCTTTTTTTTTTTAAAGGTAAATTTTCCTTTTTCCACATCCTCTCACTCTCCTTCTATGTCACACACACACACACACTGAATAAAAATGACAAAGAACAAATGCAGATTATGAAAGATGAATTTGTTCGATTGCCATTGTCTAGCTTCTCAATTACGAATATTTCCTGCTCTCTTTAGTCTTTTCCCAATAAACTGAATGTATTCTTTACCATTTTATGATATTTTATAAGAGAGATTCATTGATAATAACACAAACTGTTGCTGTTTGCTGTATAAACATGACCCTTATCATACACAATAGACTCCCAGTAACTATTAGCGGCAGCGTGATTGCATATAAATGGAAACCAATTGCCCAAGGGTGTAAAACAATCCAGTGGTCAAACTTCCGGATACCCGATCGCACAATTCCCAGTACACGCATGTGGCCGGTCTGGGGGCAGAGGTAACGCAGTCACTCCGGGCCGAGATCTGTATCGCCCGGGTTCAAGGAAAACACACACACACACACACACACGCGGACGCCAAATTTCATGACAATTTAAATACATACACACCCACAGAGGAACGCTGACAAACAACATGATTATAATGATGATGAGGTCTTTGTTTGTGAACTCTGCAGGACCTGTGGCTGGCTACCGTTCAGACGCACACACACACACACACACACACACGCACACAGATAGACAAAAGTTTCTCAAATCACACTCGTGTTCTCTCTTTTTCACACTCTAACCCACAGCTACACATGTGGGCGGCTGTCTTTGTTTCACTGAGGTGACTTGTTTGGGCCAATGTCTATCTATATCACACACACACACACACACACACACACACACACACACACACACACACACACACACACACACACACACACACACACACACACACACACACACACACACACACACAGTTTATGTTCAATGTGGGCTAAGGATGCTGCCTGCTTCTGGTCAACTCAGCTATTCATAGAAACCCACAGATTGATCACCCTGTTCCGAGTGTGTATGCGTGTGTGTGTGTGTTTGCATACGTGTGCATCTGCAAGAGATATTCAAGCATTATTCTACCGAAGTGTGTGTGTGTGTGTGTGTGTGTGTGTTTCCCAGCCTGTAATCACGACGTCAACCCCACCATCTCGACTTGACAAATGTCCCGCACTGACAAACAGATCAGAGACGCGCATTCCACGGGACCTTGAATGCATCACGGTGACCACACGCTACAGTACACAGGAAAGTGGCACACACACACACACACGGACACACACACACACTCATTCATACCTGTGGTTTCTGGGATCTCCTCTGGCTGCGGTTCAACCGGTGAACTTCTGCTGACCTGCAGCTTTTGGCCAGACAGCCAAATAACTCAAGTAAGAAGCTGTCAGGAAAGCATAAAGCATTCATCCAAAATTCCTTTTTTATGGAAATTCAATTAAGATTATCTACAATTTCCACATAAATAAAATAAAAAAAAACACCTGGATGAGTTTGGTCTTCTCGTAACACTCGAGCCGATTTATTGTTGGTGTTTTGTTTCTTTATAAATAAGGTCGTTTACGCTATTTACAAGAAGATGATTCTGATTCCGGTAATATCACTAAACAGAAAGTCCTGTAATTAGAGGAGAAACCTTATATTTATCCGTGGGGTTGAGTCATGAATTCCCCTTGAGCTGGATTTGACTCACCACTGATGATCGAGTCTTTACTTAGGCGTCACGAATAAGACTTACTTGAATAAATAGCAGTTTAAGTGTGTTCCATTAAAGGCCCAGTGTGTAAGACCTAGCAGCACATACTGTTTTACCATGTTTTTTCTATTTAAAAAAAAACAAGTTATGTTATTAAAGTTATTAAACACAGTTATACAACCTGGTACCAAATTCTTAGGGTTACACCGCATGACAGTTTTGACATGATTCCCAATATTGAATATATTATTATTGAGTATATTCAGTAAAAATATGGATTTTAGTGCTTAGTCTGAGCTGTTTGACTTTACGGAGTTACAGAAACTGTGCCTCAAAATCAGCCGTCAGGATGTCTGTGAAGTTGTGATGTCACAACTGCACAGACACCACCCATTCATACCCATTCAAATCAGCCAATAATGAATATAACTCTCGAGAACAATTATATAAACTACATTGGGATAATGACCCAGGAAAAGGATAAAATATGGGATTTTTAAGACAAAATGTGCAGGTAATGAAAAGGTCAAAGTTCAGCCACTTTGGGTCAATTTGGGTCCATAACATAACATATTTACCCTAATTCAGATTATTATTAATGTTGACCGTGGCAGAAAGGTTTAATGGACAAAACTAAAGACAAGACATAGGATTGCACAGAATTGTGAAGAGCAACTTCAAGAATAAGTCAAATTTTTTCCAATATCTATGAATTCCATCCGTTGGCTTTGTCTGTATGAGCAAAGAACACAAGACGAAGGCGAGATAAAAAAAGAAAGCGAAGAAAGGGAAACAACAGGTACTGGGAGAAAACATGACTCATGTGAGTTTTACTAATGAGGATTTTATGGCGGCGAGCTGAATTCCCCGGACGCCGTTCAGCCCCGGAATCTGACCGGCATGACGGACGCAAGGAGGGGGAATCCTCATTAACAAAGCGATAAATCAGACGTTCTCTCCACGGGAATGCCGACTGGCTCTTCTAGAAATTGCGCAATAAGCTTCAATAATAATCTGTTGGATGCAGTTTCATGGGTTTCTGAAGGTAATTCACTTCATGCGAGCTTTCCACTCAAACGAATAAATGACAATTCCCAAAGCCGGGAGCCTGGCAGGATCCGGAGCGGAGTTATCGGATTATTTCTTGCGTTGGTACGCACACACATACACACTTCAAGATAGTCCTTTGGAAGGAGGTATTTCATGGCAGGTTTTAGGGTTGGAGTTAAAATCGCTAACAGATGAGATGAATGGGGGCGATGAACGGGAGTTATGTTTGGGACACACAGGAGGATTACTGGGCTGATTTACAGGCATTTACTGGCGTTCAGCGGCAGCCTGATTAGAAGTTTGATTACGTCTACGGTTTACGGATGAGGTTTCCCGAGCCCAACGTAGACCGATTAACCTCCTGAATCGAGGATCTGTTCACACCTCAACCTCAGGATCCACTTTTCCTTTATTTCTATCTATAAAAACTGCTGTTGTAAGAATGGAGACTAATCAAAGTATTGGACAATTTTAAATAAGGCATATTTTTATATTCCAGGGATCTACTGGAATATCTTCATGATTTACAGTTAAAAACCATGAATATGAGCATTGTTTGTAATAGTAGTGTGGAGAATTATAATATAAATTATAATAAAATAGTAAATATTCAAGGACTTTTAGCCAAGCTGTTATGTGTTTACATGAAGAAGCCAACTGCAGAATTACTAATTTCTTGTTTGGTATAACAATAATTCTTTAATAGGCAAAAAAGATGCAATATTTGCTATATTATATAGCATATAATACTTGCTCTAATAAGGTTTTAATAGATATTCAAAACATCATTATTATTAATAAAAGCTAAAATCCCATAGACGGACATTTTAAAGTGATTTACTTCCGGTGTAAAGCTCAGCATCAAGGTTCCTCCTCATGTTGCTTCCCAGCTGTTTTGTCCTGTTTCTTCGTGCAATGTGTAACACAGTAAGACATTTATCATAAGTCTGGTTTCAGGATGCATGGAGGATTATGTGATTCACCACAATTTATCAAATAAACCATCTATCAATATGTGTATGCATGTGTGTGTGCGCTGCTATGTGTGTGTGCGTGAGTGTCGTCCCTAAACTATAATGACCGGGGAGGATGCTGACCTCTTCCAGGAACCGAAGCCCACACAGACACACAAAAGGATGGAGAAGAGTGTATATATATTTAGCTACACATTACTGGAACAGCGACGAAGGATGTGTAGATTGTTGGGTGGAGGACGAAGTTAAAATAAAGAAAGACATATATCAGGCATCGTAAATCTCACGTAAACTTACAGTCAAGCAAGGTAATAATTTAGTGCTTACAGTGAGGTTCCTCTTTATAAACGTCTTAAACCCACTAACTTCTCTACGTCTCCAGTCTGAAGCTGCAGCCCTGCTGCTGCAGGTTTTCCCTGGTCCTGCACCGGGATCTGGTTCAGCTATGCAGGGAGTGTTCCTGCTTAAAACCTGGCTCGGATAGACAGGGAAAGGGCTGCGTGAAACGTGAAAGCTGCATCAAACACAGGTTTACCAACAGGGAAGACCTGTCAAGCAGGGCTAAACTAAAGAGATTGATAGAGTGATTGATTTATGAGACACAAGTACAGATACATCGGTCGGGCTAAAGTCCAAACAGGCCTCTCAGGGGTGGAGGAGTTAGCATCTTGCATGGTCTCATAATCACAAAATGACATTTCGCCCAGACTGTGATTAACCATTATAGACGATAGATGAGGTTTCCAAGGACTTTATAGAATCTAGATGGTCCTGTGTAAAAAACACCTACTTATCAATATTTTTTTTTTTGTCAATGAAAAATTTAAATATATAAATGCAGCATTCTATGCATAAAAAAATGCTGATTTATCTCAAATGCTGCTCACCAATCTATGTACATGTTCACTTCTCCTTAGCCAAGGTCCAATCCATTCACCTCCTGATGCCCACCAGAGCTGTTGGACCCAGGGGGACCCCACACACACTGACCAGATCACTTCAGTCCATATCTGTAGAGATCAGCACTACAGACTTTAAACGTGCAATTATCTTCTTAATGACGGGGTTTATGCACTGCAACCCTAGTATAATATCCTCTCTTTGTGTAATTGTGGATGAACTGTTCCTGCTGACATGTTACACTACAGTAAAGAAGCATTTGACGCATCTGGAACTTTATATCTATTAAAGCCACTGAGCTTGTTTGTGAGCATGAATCTACGTTAATTGCTTAATTACACCACGCAGTGCACGTGTGGAAGCATTTGCTTTCATTATGTTTCTCCTCTTACTCATTCAAGGTACTTCAGTAGGATATATATTACAATATGTTAGTTACCTACTAAATATATAACTTACAATAAATTGGTTTAATTGGACATTTTTACTATGAGGTCTTACTGATAAAGTAATTGCTCTAAATTACTTAATATAATATTTAAACTGTATTCTGAGATATTATGAGAAATGGGGAAAAAAGGCAAATTTCCCTAAATCTCTTTTTACACAGACCTAGTTTTAGATTGATCCGTGTCCATGTTTGTCTGGATTTTCCCGAGCAGTTTCCTTGAAGAACTCGCGCAAGGTTGTTTCTATCGAGGGAAAACCGTTGCACTGCTCTTTCCAATCAACTGTCGGGATTCCTGATTTTATTACAGAAGTTAAATTCGTTACTTCAACCTAGTTCATGCAGATGAGTGAACGCAACATCCGCACTGATGTGCGAGATGATTCCTATCAACTCTGGAGTCTTTAATGGGAGAGACGGACGGATGGGATCTGTGGAACATATCGGAATCACTCCCTTGGCTTGAGAGTGGATTTTGAGGAAAAAGGTAGAAGCCATGTGATCGGCGTGCTCTGAACGTCTCTCCACCGCTGCCTTGTCTTTCACTGTTATTCCTTTGGCCTTTTAATTTTAATCTATGTGTGTGTGTGTGTGCTGTCATACAGTGTAAGTGATACAGATAGAGAAACCGCAGCCTATGATAACAGGATTACTAGACGGCCATGTTTAATTTGAGCTCAGGGCAAATACAGGCTGCGTGTGTGTGTGTGTGTGTGTGTGTGTGTGTCCTCCGTCTTTTTAGGTGGCCTCAATTCCAGTAAGTGCAGTGTCTGAATTGGCTTAGCACCCTGATTTACCTTCCTACATCCACGCACACACACACACACACACACACAGAGTAAGACGAGAGGACACCACCCTTCATATTTGGATAATACCTCGATATCTTTGACCAGTTCACTTATTTTTAGACGGGACCACGTCCAAGAAACATTTTCTCTTTGTTTAAACTCTCCTTTCTCTCTTCTCTCTCTCGCACGTGTACTGCAGAGAGAGAGACATCGACCACATTGTCCAGAGAGAAGATGAGGGGAGAAATATTTATCCTCCCGTCGCTGCCAAATTCTCCAAGTCATGCAAACATAGTTGCTGCACACACACACACACACACACACACACACACACACACACTTTCCCTTTGTGCTGTGGTCGGGATTCTCGAATTAGCTGGTCAGCAGTCGGTCGTGTCGAGGGGGGGTTGTCGGTTGGATTCCCGTAACTGAAGCAATTTTCTCTCTTTTTTTTCCCCCTCCAGTTTAATGCTATCTGCATTCTTCAAATAACCATGACTCTTAACATTCTTTCCTCTTTTTTTTCTCTATTATTTTCAGACTCTCTGCCCCACTAAGTTTTTTTTTTCCATCAGGGTATCTTATCTTATCTCCAATCTCTCTGTCTCGCTTTGTTATTGCAGTTTTAAGTCGGTCGAGTGATGCGGAGGAAGAAATTGTTTTCATTGGTCGAGTGTGTAAAAGTAGCGGATTTTTATGAATGGACGTTTTCAACCAGGCTGTCCTCTGTGTTTTTGCAGATAGATGCATTTTTTACACCTTGATATAAACTCTGTATTTTTATATTAAATGTGCTAATTCAGTGGCCGCTAACAATGAGTGAAAGCTAAACACCACTAGTTTTGAGTAATGGGGTGTTTCGTTGGATTGAGCTGCATTGAAACTATAAACTATTCAGAGCCACATGAACATGCAAATAGTAAAAACTTGCAGGCATAACATAAACCTGCATTATGCAAGCGATCCGTGCAAATTATTATATGCACAGGCAGATGCATATGCTGTTTAGAATGTATGTAGAATATATTCACTATATGGGCTTTGTTCCTTTAAATCAACATGAAAAATGGTTATGTGATTAAAGACTTTAATTGTAAAAAAAAGTACAGTATGTTCTTGATTTTTTGGAGTATCCATTACTAATGTCGGCCTGAACTTCTTGACTCTCTGCCCACCCCGCTCTCCTTGCCCTCCGCTCCTCCACTCATCTTCAGAGGCTCATAGAGCTTTTTGGTCTCTGCTGAGCAGTCTTCCAGAGGTCGTATTTGCTTGTGTTAGTGGTCCAAACCTCCGAGAAGGTTATGAAAAGACCTCAGAACTCAGGACTTTTTCCCTCCTAACCAGAACGTCTCCCCCTTCTCTCCCGTCTCTCTTTCAGTTGGATCCGAGTCAACGTTCAATTCCGAAAAAAAGGTTTATTGGCTTTAAAAAAAAGTGATACTAAAATAAAAATGCTGCCAAAACCACTTACAGTATATATCAGACACCTCTGCTGACAGAAAGCCTGATACACCGAAAATGTCTACATCAACAAACATGGTCGATAATAAAATAAATAAAGAGAAGAAGAAGAATCTGCTCTGCAGGCTTCTACAAGGCGAAATAATGCATGTCAATGGGGTTTCGCTTACGCTAGTCTGCAGCCAGAATGGAAGAATTAGATATGGAAGCTGAGGACAGTAGTAGTGTCAGTGCATGCCGTTTTTTTACTTCCCAATACGCTGTGTAATTAGGGTCCATTTACAGTAAAAAGTGCCAATAAAGTTGTGAGATTGTGCATTTTTTTCATCATGTCACATCAAATTATCACGACTGTTGAAAACGTGCTGTAATATAATACTGTTTTCATGGTTTCTGGTCCCTAATGTGATAATTTACAGTTCGAGTTGAGTAGAAACTCATGGATATAATCTGCCTTTTGCAGACATGTTATAAATAGATCTGTATTATTAGACTCACCAGTCGGTCACTTTGTTCACATTCAGGCTGAAGACATCTCCCGTCCGTGGTTATCCCTGATTGTCAGAAATAGCGAGACCAGTTGCTGGAGCCTGGGTGTGTTTCTGCCCGTCTGTGCACACCTGACATGTGGACATGTGGAAAACAATGGCCTACTATATGCTGGATTTTGACACACTGCCCCTACAGTTTAGGAGAATATCACCTATGCATTTAGATCTGTAATATCTGTGCAACTCTACATGTGGAAAAAGGTAAAATTCCCAATGAGTTTTCCAGGTCTTGTGTGGAGTAGCCGGCAACTGTCAGGCTCAGTGTGACCGTCTGCTCTGCTGATGATAGAACACGCATCAATCTGCACAGATTTTAATGTGCTGCCTTGCAATAAGTTTTTCCGTTAACACAATGGGAAAGTTTTTAATCTGAATAATGCATGACTTAAATTTAAAACATGACTTACTCCCTTTGGTTTCCTAAAGATCCCAGTCATGCAAAATGTCTTGATTTGACTAATTTGATTTTTAAAGGTGCAAAACGTGTCGCTAATGTGAACGACGGGTTCCTGTGATCAAAATCTTTAAACTTCATTCATCCAGAATTTAACAAGACAGGGAGGAAAAGGGAGAAAAACAAGTTAAATAATAATGTTTTTTTAATAGACATATCTGGAATGTTGTATAAGACAAAAAAATAACCTTATAAATAAATCACTCGTTTTCTGAATATTTGTTTAATTGAATTTTGCAGAGTTAACCTTTTTTTCAAAACCTTTATAAATATCAGAGCTGGAAATGATTAGTTAATTAATCAATTAGTTGCCTAGTATTACATAAATTGCAAGCTCTGTTGATAACAGATTGAATCTGCCTTTTTGCTGGTTTCTTTTTTCTTCTGTAATGGTAAACTGATGTTGTTTGGTTTGTGGAATGTTGGTCTGGACAAAATAAGACATTTTAGGTTGAATCCTCAGCTTTGTGAAACAGTGATCCGATGTTTTAAATCATTTTGCGAACCAAAAAAGAATCAATTAATCATTTCAATAATTGATTTTGATAGATGTGCTTGTATAAAGAGCTTCTATTGCTCTGAGTTGCTGCATTGTTCTATCCAACCCTGGTGTATTTGATGATTATGAATTTATTTTGTGGGGAGCCTTGATTTTAGCCTTGCATGATCTCATAAATGCACACTGTTGATATTTCAATTCTTTGTGGCATTATGGTGAAGAAGAGAAGAAGAATGCAAACAAGAACCGTGGGCATGATCCGCTCATGTTTTAACCTGAAGCTGCCACTCAGACCACAAACTCAACGTGCTTTTCTTTCCCTCTCTCCTTTCCCCTTCAGCAGCATCGATGCTGACTGTAAATAAACCAAAAGAACTACCTCAGAATCAATTTTCTGGTGATCACGCCGCACTTGTGTGGACGTTACACACACACACACACACACACACACACACACACACTCGGGCAGCCTTCATTCCCAATGGTCCGTGAATTGTTGGAGACATAAAGAGATAATGAGCCATCAAATACTGTATATGATCCACTTTTCCAGAACCTTCTGTCTGACCACAGAAAACAGAGCATAGACTTTCACTCTCACACACACACACACACACACACACACACACACTCTCTCCATCCATAACTGTCTCCCACTGTAACCCCACGCTGTGCCATCTCATCTTTCTCTGTCTGTGTTTCGGAAAATCCGTGCTGCTGCTAAGTGAGGCGGAACGCGGGAGTCCGGGAGGAGGAAACGAGCGAGGGATGGAACGGAGGGGGCAAGCAGGACGAGGAAGAAAAAGAAGATAAGGCGCCGATGAAGGGAGAGGAGAAAATCTGCGACCTTAAGAACCTTCATCAAGTTGTTTCTCTACTCTCTACAAAGCGGAATTGATCGTTATGTATTTTGGCCACTTGATGGCGACGGAACAACCCGTAAACTCAACGCCGACACATTTTCGCTTTATTGTGGCGAAAGCCGGGCTGGCGAACGGTTTTCCCAATTACACGTCCAGCGGGACGCCAGGCAACATTAACGTTTCGTTTGAAAACCCGTGCTGGATTGGGTCCCGACATTAACAAGTAGCCAGCACGCGGGGGCCAAGGTTGGATGGACGTGACATGTCTTCCTGGACCTGGTCAGCGAGCCTGACAGCGGCGTTCTGGTCTGGCTGTAGCGCGTCCAGATTCGATTTGAAAGAAGTGTAAAACTGAGTTTCTAGAATGGAAAAAAAACATGTAGGGGACAGAGACTTGAAGGGATAGTTCACTACTCTGGACATCAAGCCCCATTTCCCACGTTCCTGGCACGTAGCTGAAGCATGGGGACCATAATTTCACCCAGTTCTCCACTATTGAGCAATTTTCCTATTCAATATAATGGAAATTCACCAGGCAATTTTGAATCCTAGTACAAAAACCTATTTAACTTCTAATTTCCCTGTAAGCTTCACAGTGCAATGTTGCACATTTATCCATTTGTACTTGCTTTTAAGGACTTGGAAATAAGCGCTTTGCTCCTACGGTATTTGGAGGTTTACTAGAACCGTAATGCAGTCTTCAAAATAGTTCCGGAACTAATCTAATTTCAATAATAAGTTAGGAAGTCATTTGAATTGCAGACAACATATTGACAAGTAAGATTAAACAATGAGCTTCCCGTTGCACTTCCCATCTGAGCCGATGCACTTCAATTATTTTGGAAATCCGGCTGAAATCACTACAAAGCTGAATGCTGGAAATTGATGGGATTGGTGGAATTATGGTCTGTATGCTTCAGGTCCATGCCAGGAACGTGGGAAATGGGGTTGGTTATGCAAAAATGCCAACCTCATAAAAGTGTTGCACAAAATGCACAACCTGATAAAAGATAACACACATTTGCATTAATGGACCCAACACGATTTATAAAATCAGATTAAATTTTAATCGGTAGCAACAATGGGCACTTGAGGTTTTGTTGGGATTGAACTGAATGGAATGGATGAGGGTGGCAGGGGGAAAAGAGATGCTACTTGTTAGCGTGTGGCGCTAACAACTAAACGAATGTAATGGAATTAAACGGCTCCGAATCCAGATCTGGTAGACTGACTCCAGTTCAATTAACTCTCACACACATACGGCCTGTTCAACGTCAACTGCCTTCAACTCCACACACACACACACAAACACACCTTTTTACACTTCGTCGTTTTCTGCATACTGTGTGTGTGTGTGTGTGTGTGTGCATGATATGTGAAAGCAGGCCTGCCAAGCGGAGCCATTGGAGAGGGACATGGCCAAGTCCCGGGTCGCTGAAGGGACACACTCACACACACACACACACACACACACACACACACACACACACACACACACAGAGGCTAAACATGAAACAGACGCACACACTGGCCGACTCGCAGGAGTCGATATCTCTGACTGTACGGCACATTCAGAACATTCTGTCATAACCAGAGAGAGAGAGAGAGACGACGCATTCTGCAGAGAGAGCTGTTTCAACATTCATTAGACGACATTGAACAAAACCTGAATGAGGAATGTTGTGGAAAACGTTGTTGTTGGACATGAAAGTGTTCATGTGACCTTGACTTTCTCTCTTTACAATCCATTTTTTAAAGGGATTTAAAAGGCATGAACATAAGTGCTCACATGCTAACTCAGACAATAGATTTGATGATTCGATAAATACCACGTAACCAATCAATGAGCTGTGCGTTAAATCACAGTAGCAAGGTTGGTTCATGCAACTTCGTCGTCAATACCCCTACTGCTGACATTCACTGTTGTCACGTTGTTGTTGAATTCCTTTTCGGAGCGCACACACACACACACACACACGTACGCAATTGATTATGAAAATCAGACACTGATGTGAGAAAACAAACTCAAACAAATGGAGAATAATTTTTTCCCAACGCCGAACTTCAATCCAAATTCTTTCAGACGGATCCGAAACATTGGTCCTAAAAGAGAGTGTGTTTTGTCTCAGATAGAGATTGTCCTATATTCAGGATCGTCAATATAGTAATAAATAATAAAATAAATAACCTTGTAGTAGTCATCTATTATAGCTGATTGTTACTCAATATTTGGAGTGCATTAACATAACCACAGAACTGCTAATCGTGCTGTAGTTGCTGCGTGCGCGTGGTGCACAGGGACCACTAATGGAACACTGTCAGTGAACAATTTGTGTCTGAGCCGTTCATTATGAGCATTTCCTCATTATGGTTGTAAGAAATGTGACAGTAATCAGGATGTCATAACATTTCTTACCGAGTGTATTTCCTGTTGCCATCGAGACAATCAGCCATCTGGTAGCGGTTACAGAGATATAAGCGAGAGCAAACTATGCGCAGCACTTGAATGTGATTAAATTCTGAATCCCACTGTTTCGTTGGTTTCTACTTCATGTTTTGTGCATATTGCTGTTCTTTTTGCTGATCCTTTATTATGAGATCCAGTTGGATGAGTTCCGTTCAGAGTTTTTTAAAGCGGCTGTCTTGGTTGACATGGCCATCCAGACCACATTCCTCAGACTTACCCGGTAAGGTCCAGTCAGGGGTCCTGGAGAGGAGCGCCCATCAGATGGATTCACTCACACCGGATTCAGGAGGAGAAATATGGTTTTAGTCCTGGTTGTGGAACTGTGGACCAGCTCCTGCACCCTTAACGTGGAAGGTGCCTGGGATGCTTTGTGGAGAAGGCATTCAACTGTGTCCCTTGGGAAGTCCTTGAAGGGGTACCCCAGGGGTATAGGGGTACTGGATCATTGGCCATTGAGTCCCTGTACATCTGGAGCCAGAGCTTAATCCACATTGTCGGCAGCAAATCAGAATTATTCCCTGTAAGAGTTGGACTCCACCAGGGCCGACCTTTGTCCCCGATGCTGTGCAGAACCTTTGACGATTTAGTCGCCACTTTTTTGGGGACGATCCGGTCCTGTTGGCTTCATCAGACCAAGACCTCCAGCTCTCACTGGAGAGGCCCCAAAGCTGATTTGCGCAACCCTGAAGGGAAAATCTGAGAGGAAAGAAAGAAGAAGAAGACACATATCTACATAATGTTAAAAACTATCATTCATAATTAAGGAACAAAAGAAGGGGAATCTAAAATGAAGACATGCTTGCTTGCTTGGGAGTACATGTTTAAGTTCATTATTCTCACACAATTATACTCACAGAAATACACACATTCACAGCACTCCCTCATTATATTTGTGTTCAGTTGTGACCTAATAGCACTGAGAACAATGAGAGAATAGAACTACAAAACAACGTGTTTTTAAAAAGATGCTGAGCTTGGTGCTTTTGTGTGAGTGTGTATGTGTGTGAGTGTGTTTTAATAGGCCCGTTACATTGCAGCACACAAGGTCACAGATGCTATAAACACATCGTTGAGCCGAATGTGAGCGGGCATCCACTTCTGACAGACATAGTGTGCATTCTTGTGTGAGTGTCGAGGCGCCTTTGCGGGTGTGATGCCCGTGTGGGTTCTTGTTTGTGTGTGTTTGCATGTTTGTGTGGACATGCGGTTTGGTGTATGTGTGTGTGTGTGTGTGTGTGTGTGTGTGTGTGTGTGTGTGTTCTACGCTCTACACTTTGTTTGTCCGCAGTTTAAATGGGGGCACTGGGATGTTTGAAGAAGGAAGGCTGGTTTACTGGTTACTAAACAGAGAGGAGTCAACCAGAGGGCAGAGAGCAGAAAGCTGAGGGAAAAAATAGAAAGGAGGAAAAGGAAGATAAGTGAACGACGAATAGTTGAAAATAAAGGAAAAGACGATGAGGGCGATGGACACAGTGGAGCTGGAAGAGAGGAGCAGGAGGAGGAGGAGGAGGAGGAGGAGAGGGATCGAAAACTGTCGAAACCGTCCTGGCCGCCAGCCCCGCGTATTGTTTTCCGCGCAGCGCTGACAGAGAGAATAAAGTGGTGGTGTGAGGGAGGTCTGGACTCCCATTAACGCGAACCAGCAGACGCATTCCCCCCATTTCATCGGGCCCTCTCCGGGCTTCACGTTCCCAGATGGGCCCCGGAATCACACGAGGCCGCATTGTCCCGTCAGAGCCGTGGGGAAACTCTGGGTCACGAAGAGTTGATGGAGTGAGGGGCTTTTCTCACCCTCATTATCTATCTCACTGTTTTTTTTGTGGAATCACCACAGCAAACTTCATATTAGCCTCTTTACAGAGTCTGCATTCTGTGATCCTACATCCAGGCTTCTCACCAAACCACTGCGAACAAGCTTGATTTGACATCCTGTCAGATCACCTGACCGACGTCTCCATCAGGGCAGGCCATAAACGGGGAGTGCTGACAACAGGAGCCAGTAAACCCTTAGACAGAGAGCTTAGCCTGCTGTCTATGAGTCACACATCTGCAGAGTCATGGAATATGTCTCACTTTTGCTGGACGGGTTCCCCGCTTCCTCATCTCAACCTGCTTGACAACATTCGTAAGAAGGCCCGGGGCACTGCCAGTACAAATCTCAACATCCTCAGCCTTAGTCACAGACCACAGAAAAGCTAGGTTGCCCTGTACAAAATGCGGACCCATCAATGGCCTTCTGTCCTCCAGTCCATGCTCCTTCCATCTTACATCAGAGGTCGGCTGTGTTCAGCCACGCGAGAACATGCTCCCAACCTCCCAGGCTCCAGGAGATGCTGCTATGGATATGGAATAGCAGACCTGTCAACTATTCAGCCATCATTGTTCATTGTTGATGTTGCCTGGATTGGGCACTGAAAGCCACAGAAGTTGTCAGAAGGTTGAAATTGTAGCACAACTGATCATTACCACTGACACCTGCTTTGAAGGAAGTAGTTAGTCATTCAGTTGGTTCTTCCCAATCGTGTTTTTGACGCTACAAGGAAAATAAAAAGAACATTTTGACCATTTTGTCCAAAGATGGTGAGTCTTTTATAATTTAATAATGTTGACATGCCATGCTATACCTAATAATTTAACATGTGCACAGGCACAGGCCTTTAAATGCAGAACTTATACACACCTCACGTCATTATCTGTTGACTTCCATAACTCCTGAGATACCATTTGTCCGATGGTTCTGTGCAGCTCTCCACGTGGACCCGACGCTCGCATGCTACCCAGCAACCTCGGCCTGCTCAAA
The DNA here is from genome assembly GCA_036785175.1 of Eupleurogrammus muticus. Taxonomy (NCBI): domain Eukaryota; kingdom Metazoa; phylum Chordata; class Actinopteri; order Scombriformes; family Trichiuridae; genus Eupleurogrammus; species Eupleurogrammus muticus. The sequence goes on along the minus strand of JAYKQN010000017.1, from coordinate 17,230,361 downwards.
CCTGATTGGTTAATACCACAGTGGCTGCATCTGGCTCTGGAGTTGGCTCCAGTCACAAAATTATTTTTCCCATAAAGATTCAGCCATAAGTATATGATGAGTAAGCAAGGATAGGAACAAAATGATGACATGTTTGCTTTTGGTTTTTTTTTCCACATCAGGAAACCATTTATGTATTATTAGTTATTAGATTTATGTTGGATATTTGCCATAATTAGAAAATATATTCCTCTCTGTTGTAGGTCTTTTTTTTGGTAAGATGCAACAGCACCTAAGGCAAACTGGATGACTCCTACACCCGCTCTCTCCATCCAACTGGACCACCGTGGAGTTGGATTGACAGTGGTTCAAACGGATAGGCTCTGACCCTCCACGCTGCTCCCAGACCCAACGGAGCCCAACAGGAGGTTTGTTCTTCAAAAAAAGGTGTTTGATTTGGTCGGTCCGGTCTGGCTGGGCTCTGCGGCCGAACAACAGCCAAGACTCACCGAGGAGGGGGATCTGTCAGCGAGCCTGGCCCAAGCCAATGGGCGTTTAACTCCAGGGAGGGGGGTGGTGGGATGGAGAGTGATTCTGCATCACACACCCTCAACTCCACTCCACATAAATTAAAACGAGAATAAGAACAAGAAAAAAGTACAAAGAAAAATTTAGCAAACACTTAATCAGTTTTATCCCTATCTGGATTTCTGGTTTCTCTGCCACGAAGCAATAACCGAAGTAAGACCTTGCAAGACATGGCCAAGATAACGAGGTCGGCCATTTTCTTGGCGCCTCTCTGGGCGATAAAGTCACAGTCGGCATTCCAGTTTATCCAAAAGGCATTGGATGGGGTTAGGATCGGGTAAGTCAAAGTTCTTCTCCTGGTTCACAAGAGCAGGTTTTCTGGGCTGTGATCACTCCTCTTGTGAAAACTGGATATCAAAAGATCCTTCGATTGTCATTTCAGTGTAAGTAATGGAAAACACAATCCACACAGTCATTTAAAATTAAATGCAACGCTTATATGATGCTTCTCATATGAGGTTTTGCACTTTTGTCCATACATACATATTAGCCTTCAGATTTCCACTCAACCCGTCTGGGTTTTAGGTCATTAGTTTGAGTTGTAGACGGCCTATGGTTGTAGTTTAGTAACAGTGGGGAAAAAAAACTTCTGTGCATAACCTTCGTCACACCAAAGTGACTTTACATTTGTCAACGGAGACACGAATGAAATCTATTATGTGAGTCTGGTAGCACCAGACCAGTGGGGTGGATACGTCACTTGCTTGCAAACAGACAGCAGCTAAAGACTGAAAAATAACATAAAACAAAAAACAACAATCGCACGTTGAGGCAGTGAAAGGTTGCCACAAAACTGGAAGCAGAGTATTGTCTAAAAAACTCAATTTATTATGCAGGATTAAGACATTTTCTTCACTGGAACAGCCCTAAATGGTGTTTTTTTTTACATTACCAAGGATTACCAACCTGTGACCGAATTCGACGCTGTGATTGGTCGACAGCAGTGACCTCATTGATTGGTAAACTCACCAAACCTATTTTCTGCATTAAATTTCACATTGGAATAACACAAGAGTATACACAATAGTATGTGGGCATACTTTAGTCTATGTGCTGTATATTTTCAATCACAGCTGTTGACTTGTCTTCCTATTCAGCTTTGCTGGACTTTGAACCTTTTGTGTTTTTTCTTCCTTTCTCTCGTTCCTCCTTTGCTCCAAATCTCTGTCTTGCGTCTTCATCGCTCAACCTCTTCACCACATCACCCGTCCAAACATCTCTCATCATTCTCACTCTAATTTTCTCTCCTCTCCTCTTGTTTTTTTTTTTTTATTTTGCTCCAAGCTCTTGGCTTTTACCCACTTTTTTCCTCTTTCTGATAGTCTTATAGAGCGGGACTGCCAGTCTGAGGTGTTGAAGACATCCTGGAACCTGTCAGAGGCCGACGAACATGGACCCGAATCATGGCTTCAATGTGTGTTTCTCAGTGCACATTTTTACGTCTTACATAAGTTTGTGTGTATGTGTGTGTGTGTGTGTGTTTTGCGGCGCGCCGATCAGCATCCGAGCCAGAGGTTTAAGAGAGACAAGGAGGGCGGGAATTATGGGAAATGAAACCAAGTCGAACATGAAAAAACTTGCACACATGCACATAGTCACAAATAAAATGAAGACAAAAGTTTTGAGGGTCAGATGTGCTGAGGAGAACAAACGGCCTTAGAAAAAATAAAAAAATCATATTTGTCATTATTTTCATTCTTTGATATGTAATTACGCTCTCGCTCTCCTTCTACTCCTCTGTCTTCGTCTGTCTCTCTGTCCTGATCCCACAGTCTGCTGAGCTATATTAATTGGCAGGAAGCAGCATTGAGTGGATATGGCCAACGTTTCTGTAAAGAGCCAGTTATTGCTTTAATTATCCGTCAATGGATTCAGCATCTGTCTGCACTAAAGACATGGCTCGCTGCGCTGGAACACTGATCACAAACGCGTGTGCGCGCACACACATGCAAGCACACACACACACACATGCTAACACACACACACACGCAACAATGCAAGCATGCCAGTATAAAAAATTGTTGACCTGCAAATATGCACAAATCAACACCAATCACCTAATGTACAACCCACTAATAACATGTTTCATTCTTGTACATAGACAATGACGAACACACACACACACACACTCTGTATTTTAGCCATAAACACATCATAAAGGCCTGTCTTTACTAATGACTCGGCTAAAGAGAGAAGCAGATCTTCTGTCGTCTGGCTGAGTGGCTCTTTACAGCCTGACTTCTTCTTCTTCTTCTTCTTTTTTTGTTTTTTTTCGGTAGGAAATGCTGCTCGGCGTCAAGTTTTGGCGCACGTTCGTCGGCGAGTGTTGTTTATTAGAGCAAATTGAAGGTTTTCAACCCCGCCGGTTCACTGTGTGCAGACATCAAGAGCCGTTTACAGGAGTTTCCAATGTGCTGCCGTTATGGAGCGCGAGCTAAACAGGAACAATAAACGGCTAAAAGACAATTTTTGACAAGATTTTAAAAGCATCAACCAATGTAAGTTACCCCCGAAATTGAAAAATTACTCAAGTACCTAAAAAAATTCTACTTAAATATCCCATGATGCTCTTTTCCCTGAATTGCATTTGAAGCTATAATAGTTATAACATCCCTCTCTGTGTCATTGTTAATGAGCCTTTCCTCTGATTGGCTGATATGAATCATGAATTGCGAGTAAAATCCACCTTTTTTACCAAATGGGACCTTTTAAAATATGATGGACATCTACATCTTTTTTACTGTGTTACATGAGGAACTTCCAATATATTCTTAATAATAATCGCTTGCTGTATTTTTTTATAGGAGCCGTTTTATTTGCATTCAGTGATGGCGATGTGCATGACGGATTCTCAGGAAATCGTCGTTTATTGTTAAATTCCCAGTGAAGACTCGCTTGTGGATTGTTTTTAATAGTAGCTGTTTTATCTACATTTAGTGTTAATAGGTTTCATTGGTGATGGCGATACGCCTCATGGATCCTCATGAAACGAGGTGAAGAAGAAGAAGAACTTCATTGATCCCTATGGGGAAGTAGAAGAAGAAGAAGAAGACGTCGTACCGAGCCGTCATGGCCGCTGCACACCTCCAGCTCTCCAACTCCCGTCCTGCTCGTGTCGCGTGGGGAAAAACTACTCGCGGCGTGTTCTGGCTTAAATTACGTTACGGCTTCATTTATTATTGACCGACGTCTTTCTCAAAACATCTCGAGGTTGTTTGGCTGAGCCGTAAACAGAGACGTTGTGTATTAGATGAAGTAGCTGCTGCGATGTTAAACTGAATGCTGCACCACTGAAACCTTAACAAGCTTCAACTAGTGTCATAAACTCTAAAGGAATAAAGATATTTCAGAATCCTTGGCAGGTTTGAATCTAAGTCTGAGTATTATTGAATCATCCAGCTAACTTTACTGGTACTATATGGTACTATATTTTTGCTGCTTTATGATCAGAGATTCTCTTACTTGTGTATGACTATTCGAGTATCCAAAGATCTGACCTGATGAACAGTGACCTCTAGGGTTGCCCTTCCTGTGGATAACCAATGTTAAAATTACCTCTAGAGTGTGTGTGTCCAGTAGACAGAATGTGATAAAAATGCACTTTAGGGTGCCTTTTCAGTGATGAAAAGTAAGTGTCCTTAAAGGTGTCCCTTCTAGTGACAAAATCTAATAGAATGCCCTTTAGGGTACCTTTCCAGTAGATGGATAAATTATAAATTGCCCTCTAGGATTGCCCTTCCTGAGGATAACAAATGTTAAAATAACCTCTAAGGTGCCTTTCCGTTGACAAAAACTAATAAAGTGCCCTCTTGGGTCCCCTTCTAGTGACAAAATGTAATAGAATGCCACCTCTTGGGTGCCTTTCCAGCAGATAAATGATAAAATTGACCTCTAAGGTATACGTCCTGTGAACAAATGCGACAAAGTGCTCTCTAGGGTGCCCTTCCAATGGATAGATGATAAAATGTCCTCTAGGGTTGCCCTTCCAGTTAAAAATATGATAAAATACTCTCTAGAGTGTGTGTCCAGTAAAAAAGGTAATAAATAACTCACAAGGGCCCTTCTAGTGACAAAAAGTAATAAAATACCTTCTCGAGCTCCTTTCCAGTAGATAAATGATAAAATGCCCTCAAGGGTGACCTTCCTGTGGATAAATAAAATACAAAAAATTACCTCTAGGGTGTCCTTTAAGTGACGCAACTAATTAAAGTCCCATCTAGTGACAAAATCTAATAGAATGCCCTCTTGGCTGCCTTTCCAGTAGATAGATAAATAAGCAAAATGCCCTTTAGGATTGCCCTTCCTGAGGATAAACAATGTTAAAATGACCTCTAGGGTGCCTTTCCAGTAACAAAAAGTAATAAAGTGCCCTCTTGGCCCCCCTTCTATTGACAAGATGTAATAGAATGGCACCTCTTGGGTGCCTTTCCAGCAGATAAATGATAAAAATGGGATGTACATCCAGTGGACAAAATGTGACTAAGTGCTCTCTAGGGTGTCCTTTAAGTGACAAAACTAATTAATGCGCTCTGTAGGGTGTCTTTTTAGCAACAAAACTTAACTTAAGTGCCCACTAGGATGCCCTTGCTATGGACAAGGGATAATTTGTCCACCAGGCTGCCCTTCCAGTTGATAAAACATGATGAAGTGCCATCTAGAGTGTTCTTCCATTGGATAAAACATGAAGTGTTCTCTCTCCCTCTTACAGCTGTTTTTTTCTTCCTTGTCCCTCAAACAGTGTAAATCAGCCACTGCATTAAAATACATGAAAATCTGGACAAATTAGAATTATCTACAGAAAATGACCAAAGAAACATGATGTCTGGATCCCACTGAACTTGTTTCGACCGTTACGAAGAAATTAGCAGCAGTTGCATTAGAAAAAACACAAATTACTGTAATTACAGGTCACATTAAATCGTGACAGCCTGCTTTTAGAGCGACATGGTCACAGTCCAACCAGCTTTTCAAGCTTTTGGCGAATCAGAAAGACCTCCAGGCATCGCCTGTGCAGACGTGGTTGTCTCGGTTCTTGAATTTGATAGTGAGAATTGTTCTGTTCGCCAGCGTTACATAACGGCTCGCTGTCCGAAAAAACGAAGGTTTTTTGATTCCGTTTCACCGTCCCCGGCGTCTCAAAGAAATATTAAAGCGGGCAAAGAGTCCAGAAAAAAAGGCCCGAGCTTGTCATCGCTTCCTGGAAAATCTCAGTGTCTACCCATCCTTCTTTTTTTTTGCTATTTCTGCCTCCATAATTTTTGCTTTTTCGTCTCCCTCTCTTTCTCTTTTTTATACTGCTCGGTCGATTGGTGAGAACATTCTCCCCTCCATGCCAGGCCGCCGCTCGCCAACCCAAATAATATTGTAGGACAGGACAGACACACACATACTGCGAGACAGAAGAGCATATAAATACTTCCACATTACTGGAATAGTTAAGGAGAGAGAAATGGATGGCTGAGGACGGAGGACAGACGGCTCGACGGCGTTCCAGAGGGCAAAGTGTAGACGGATGACAGGAAAATAAAAGTGAAAAATAGGCCGAAGGTTGCGGGAGAATGAGGGCTTGTTCTCGACGTCCTTTCACAATAAAACCCCGCGATTACAACCATCAAGGATTCAATAAAAACAGCTGATTGCGTAAAAATCAATCTGTCTAATATGGTTTGTATATTTAATGATGTCAATAGAGAAAATATATGTACAGCTGAGGTACCTGGTAAAACGAATGTAGTGTATGAGGAAAATACAACATAGGTCCAGATAAAACTATGTTTTGTTCAAGAAATTACATTTGAGAAAAAGTGGGAGTCGTCTTATATCAGAGGAACAATTAATCCCTTTTTTTGAGGTGACTCATGATGCATGAGTCATTGATGGGTTTTTAATAGATTCTTGGACGTCCACAGCCCAGAGAAAGAAGATAAATATCAGGATTTACTCGTAAGTAGATCAATTCATTGGTGGCTTGGCTCTGCACGGAGCACGTCCTCTGATGGTTTTACTGTAACTGCGTGTTGATCAGTCGCTTGGTCGTCGCCAAACTATAGTTATTATTATTAATCAATTGGTTCTTTTGAGTCGGTTTTTCAAAGAGAGAGGAAGGAGATATTTATACTAGTGGCGTTTATGGACGTCTTGGCTCATTTTCTGGGGCCCTCACAGATATTTTAAAGTAATTCTGAGATGTTAGGACACAGAAAAACACAAAATTATGATTTCTTCTCCTCGAGTCTCCATGAAAGTTAGCGGCAGGGTTAGACAAGTCCGTTCATTAGGCATTTGACGAGATTAAAATAGATATTTTCATAATTGTACATTAAGATAAAACGGTTTCAGCTTCTTGGGATGTGATGGTTTGTTGCATTTCTTTGCGGAACATGATGATAAAGTGAAGATGTTTAGGAATGTTTGACAGTGAGGAACTATATATATATATATATATATATATATAGATATAATGCAGTTCTGATGTCCCTCTCAGATTCATCACTGCTTAAATCTTCATCTGAGTTCATGAATGTGTCTTTTATGTGTCGTTTTCTAAATTATAATTAAGAGTCGCCCTTGGCTGCCACAGTGTGATTCTGACTCCTCCAGTAAATCGGTTTGGACGCGTTTCTAACGAGAGAAGATATACGAGTCCGGAACAAAAAAAAGAAAATGCACAATCAAAATTGCATGCTCGGAGAAAAATGAGCTTATATGCCAACTTTTAAACTTGTGTTGGAGCGTGTGTGTGTGTGTGTGTGTGTGTGTGTGTGTGTCTGTGTGTGTGTGTGTGTGTGTGTGTGTGTGTGTGTGTGTGCACATTCACAGAGGAGGTCAAACAGTAGGGGAGACTTTTATATCAAAGTAAGAGCCCAGGCTGGCTCTGCTAGGCACAATCACTCCCGTATGACCCTGTGTGTGTGTGTGTGTGTGTGTGTGTGTGTGTGTGTGTGTGTGTGCTTAAATCGTTCCAATATGATCATAACAATGTCATCAGGAACTTGGGAGAGCTGCAGTACGTGCGAACACAATGTTCTGTAAGCGTGTTCGTCTGCAGGCGTATACGTTCCTGTCCGCCAATATTCGTAATTGCTCCATGCACCTATGTCCTAAAGGTGTGTGTGTGTGTGTGTGTGTGTGTGTGTGAAGGAACCAGAGTGTGTGTGTCCACGTGAACAACCCCGCTGTTTCTCGAGGTCGGGGAGCGGGACCGGCCAAAGTCAGAAATATGGAAATTTCAGAAGCCGGAATTCCTCGGTTTGCTTCCAAACATCATTCACTCTTTAGCGAGGTCAAGTCCATAAAAACACACACACACACACACACACACACACACTGTAAACACACGCACACGCAGACAAAAGGGTAGTCAGTGTAACGCCGGTGAACCATGTCAGTATAAATCTGATAGTCCCAACATAATACAACGATGGCCACAAAAATGTCAACAGTCTACTTAACCCCCTGGAACGGATGTGAGGGGGAACAGCAGAGAGAGAGAGAGAGAGAGAGAGAGAGAAGAAACGGGATGATGGATAAACACAGAGGAGAGAAAGAATGATGGCGAGGTGTAGAAGGCTGGAGAAAATTTAAAAAAAAATTAAAAAAATCCCAGTCTCGGATGGACCAGGATATCCACTGAAACCTGTTCACCCTCAGGATTTAGTTCTGGCCCATCGCCACTTACTGTAGCCATGGCGATGACGAGACGTTTAACCAAATTAGTTATAAATATGTTAAACGTGTCTAGTTTGCAAAATAGAAAATATTTAATTATTATTAATATATTTGAATGTGTCGGTAGATCCATAAAAGACCAATCAGAGCGTGTCGTCAATTAATGACAGTGAAAGCACAGCCTGGAGTCTGGAAGTGAGAGACGAGAAGCTGAATCCTGGAGCACGAGATTTGGAAGATGGAGTCTTTAAAGCCAGAAGTTGGAATCTGGAAGCTGAATCCCCGAATCTGGAAGCCAGAACCCAGAAGCTGGAGCCTGGCAAGGTAAATTATGACGCATCTCACCATCTCTGTTCAAAGTTAATTAGGGTTTCTACATGGACATAGATGGCCTCCTTCACTCTTCTCTCCAACCACTTGTCCTCCTTGAGGGGTGTGGTCTACAGCGAATGGGATCTGGGGGCTAGAAGCTTGATTCCGGAAGTGGGAGTCTGGAAGCGGAAAGCCAGAGTCTGGAAGCCAGAGCCCAGAAGATGGAAGATGGAGCCTTGAAGCCATAAGGTAGAATCTGGAGGCTAGAAACTTGATTCTGGAAGCTGAAACTGCGAGTCTGGAAGACAGAGCCCAGAAGCTGTAAGCTGGAGCCTGGCCAGATAAATCATGACACATCCGTTAATTAGGGTTTCTAAATGGACATAGATGGCCTCCTTCACTCTTCTCTCCAACCACTTGTCCTCCTTGAGTGGTGTGGTCTACAGCGATTGGGAACTGGGGGCTAGAAGCTTAATTCCGGAGGGGGAGTCTGGAAGCAGAAAGCCAGAGTCCAGAAGATGGAGGATGGAGCCTTGAAGCTGTACTCCCACTTAGAAAACATCCGTTCACTTCAAACCTGGACTATTGTGACTAACTCTGAGTCTTGTTAGTCTCCCTTAAAAAACCCTTCAGAAACTTCAAGTGGATTCAGGAATCTGGTACTCCTCCTCCACCAGCTCCTGGTAAAATCACTGATTAAAACGGTAGCAGTCTCCATGGCGTTGGGGAGTGGGGGGGGGGGGGGGTTTGGGGGCCATGATTTAAGGTCATTCACAGTAACAATCTGCTTCCATAACGCCCGAACCACCCCCCGACCCGCTGACCCACCAGCAACCCCTCTCTGCTTCCTCCTCCACCTTTTGACCCGAAACTTGACTCTTTAGCTCCGCTCCTCCAATAACTTCTCACTCTTACCCCCCCACCCCCCACCCCCCAAACTTATCCTGTGAACCAAACTTCACCTCTTCCTGCCCTCCTCACATTGAACTCACCTCAATCCCTCTCTTCCAAACCCAGAATTTCTCACCCTGCCCCCCCTCTCCTGCCTGTTGTAACCTTAAACTTATCTTTAAATGTTGTTAGCACACACACACACACACCCTGACCTTGCCTCCTCTCCATTTTAACTCTCTCATAACTTCACACGGGGATGAACTTGTGACCTGAACCCTGCCTTTCTGACACACACACACACACACACACGCTCAGATGCATTTCATTCATCAATCCAACTCTCATTGCACTCGTTCGTATTTCGCGTGCGTGAGTAAGTCGGTCTGCCGTCGTAAAACCGTCTCGAGGTCGACGGCCTGTTACACAACATCTTACCTAAGAATACTAGGAATACAGACGATGGCCGCGTCTGAAATCAATCACAGACGAGGCAAAAAAAAAAAAAAAAAAAATGTGAGTCAGTTGGAAAAATCACAACGGATCCAGGTCATCTTCCATCCCTCCATCGTCGAGTCACGTACACACGGAGTGAACTGTCTGTATAACAGATACCTTTCAGTTTCAGTTCAAGGAAAAGTAGCGTCATATGAGAAAAACCTAAAAACTGCAGCCTCAGGTTTACCTTCACTGAATAAATATGCTAAAAGTGATCTGAAGCGTTTGTTAGACCCCCCTCAGTTTTAATTAGCCTAATTATACCAACATGATGATTTTTAAATTGATAAGAGACATGTCTTCAAACAAGCTCCAGAAAAAAAAGATGGCCTAAATAAATAAATAATTCAGATTTACCGGTAATATCAAACTATTTCCATGAAAAATGACTTATCCGAACAGAATTCATCAGCGTAACATCCAGAAACTTGACTTTAACCGCATGAGCTCAACAATTATTGTGCAAACCCTTTTGTTACGAAGCACGCACATAGATGAGCAGATGATAAATTACTAGGCATCGCTTCATCTGCTGCAACATTGGATTGATAAAAATGACCATGAGGACACTTTACTTAACATGAAAACCTAATTTAAAAGCCTATATACAAGTGAGACAATCGACAGCAAGGTACTTCGTAAACCTTCCTTTCAGGTAGCTGCTAAAGTAGAGTCTGGGAAACACTTGAATATGTCTTTTTGTAGTAAAATATCCTTTAGAAACCTTCCTAGGTCATTAAGGTACATCGAGGCATGGTCATCCCTGTGTTTTCCAGGTTAGACTCAGGGGTTAGCATTAGTTATTCTGAAAAAAAGGTCCTACCTTGGCCGGGGAATTGGTCCAATGTTTCCTTGGTTAGGGTTAGAGTATAAGGGTTAGGAATCCCTGGTCCTAGAAATCCACTGTGGGTACAGCTGATTCTACTAATCAATCAGTCCTTGCTAAGGACCTTCATTAGTAGAATCAGGTGTGTTACTGCTTGGTTGGAACAGAAACCTGTACCCACAGTGGATTTCCAGGACAAGGGTTCCCTAACCCTAACCAAGGAAACACTGGACTAATTCCCTGGGCAAGGTAGGACCTTTTTTTCAGAATAACTAATGCTAACCTGGAAAACATAAGGATGACCATACCACGATATATCTTAATGACCTAGGAAGGTTTCTAAAGGATATTTCACTACTCTCTACTCTACTTTAGCAGTTACCTGAAAGGAAGGTTTACGAAGTGCCTTGCTGAACCTTTATATATCAACTGTCGATGGTCTCACTTGTATATAGGCTTTTAAATTAGGTTTTAAGGTTAAGTAAAGTGTCCTCATGGTCATTTTCATCAATCTAATGTTGCGGCGGATGAAGCGGTGCCTAGTAAATTATCATCTGCTCATCTATGTGCGTGCTTGGGCATTGGACCAATTACCTGGGAAGGTAGGACCTTTTTTTTAAGGATTACTAATGCTAACCCCTGACTCTAACCTGGAAAACGTAAGGATGACCATGCCACGCTATATCTTAATGATCTAGAAAAGTTTCTAAAGAATATTTTACTACAAAAAGACATATTCAAGTGTTTCCCAGACTGTACTTTAGCAGCTACCTGAAATGAAGGTTTACGAAGTGCCTTGCTGAACGTTTATATATCAACTGTTGATTGTCTCACTTGTATATAGGCTTTTAAATTAGGTTTTCATGTTAAGTAAAGTGTCCTCATGGTCATCTATGTGCGTGCTTGGACATTGGACCAATTACCTAGGCAAGGTAGGACCTTTTTTAAGGATGACTAATGCTAACCCATAACTCTTACCTGGAAAACGTAAGGATGACCATACCACGATGTACCTTAATGACCCAGGAAGGTTTCTAGAGGATATTTTACTACAAAAAGACATATACACATGTTTGCACCCACAGCCTACCATTGGCATGACACCCTTAAACTTCTAAAGTGTATTCAAATAAAACAAAACACATCTTTGTAGAGCTGCATAACAAGTTGATTCCTTGATTAGTCGGGTGATTAATGTCTTTCCTAGAGCTAAAGTTCATTAAAACAACAGAAAATCACCTCTTCTTTGCTTCACTCTATCCTCAGAAATAAACCCTTTAACAAACAATGATGCTTTTTTAGCCCATAGATGGAGATCAGCTCATTTCATTGTGTCTTTTTCCTTTTTTTTCCTCCTCCTCTTCTTCTCGTGGTCACCGGAGGGTCAAACGCTCGGCCCCCGCGGAAACATCCGTCGGGTTTCTCTCTCTCTCCTCAAAATTCACGGCCGCCCGCCGCCCGATATATTCTCACATTCTCCGCAGTTATCACGTTCTCAGATGTTAGTCGAGAGGCCGGGAGGTCGTACGGATTCTGAGAACGCCGGGGCTGTAACGCGCACACACACACACACACACACACACACACACACACACCCCGTCCAGCCTCCTGTTCCCTGGGTGACCCCTGGTCCGGCTCTCACCCCGTAACTTAACGCCCGCGTTCGCGTCGCACGCAAAAAGAAACACAAATTATCTCTTAACTAACACACTAAAATAGATATGGAGGCGGCCTGTCTAACCTCAACAGGTTCTCGCTTTCTCTTTTATCCACACACACACACACACACACACACACACACACACACGGCCCCAGTGTATGCTGACCTAGGACTAACTCAGTGAAGTCAGCCAATAAAACACAGAGGAATCGTCGGCACGTAACTTGACATTCTAGTGGTTTGTTTGGATAACCTCTCGCTGCGCAGCACCAACACACACACACACACACACACACACACACACACACACACACACACACACTCGTGCTGCAGCTCAGTATTTTACATTTACGACTCTCCAGATCCTGCGAGACCCCGCCGCCGCCCCGCTCGCCCCCCAGCGTTGCCCTCTTATCCACCCCGCCACACACACACACACACACACACACACCAGCCTACCAACCCTCTGTTTTCCCAGCAATTATCTCCAAACTAAACAATTACCCAAACTCTGTAACTACAGACCGGAGTTATTGTGAAAGATGTTTTTTTTTTCTTAACAAGTCGGTGGCGTCGCCGTCGTCCTCCGGCGACGTTGGTCAGATGGCGAAACATCGCAGCAACCGCCGGACGGAACCCGGGGGCAGACGTTCGTGGTCCCCAGAGGACGGACGTCACCAGCAGGTCAAATGTACTTTAGCTCATAGAAGAGGCTGTATTGATTAAAGTAGCATAAAGCCTTTGTTCTTTTCTTTTTACTGCCAAAATATGAATTATGAGCTCATACAACCACCGAATGTTTTATGGCAAATGTAATCATCTCATTATCCCCGCCACACACACACACACACACACACACACAGGTTGATAACACGGAGGAGCCAGCAGCCGATATTATGTCATCATCATAATCTCAGAACACAGGTATGTGAGATATGCTCTGAATGTGCAGAAAAAAAAAAAGGTTGGAACGTGAGGTGAAACGGTGCAAAAGGCTGCAGCGTATTTACACATAAATTAAATCATCATTGAGGTGAACATGGGTCACGTGCAAGTTACTCGACCAGAACAGTAAATCATGACTCAACAGGGACAATAAAACCTCTATAAAACGTTATAATTCCATTACGCATCTTCAGATATACTCATGTATTTCACATGAACATGTGTATTTTATTCACTTTAAAACATATAAATACAAAGATAATGGAGAAAACGGAACATATTTGGTCAGATGAAGATGTCACATTATTTTTATTATAAGGACGTTTTTATTATAAGGACTGGCAAATTAATATGTTTGTAATTGGTCAAACAATAACTTCACCTGCTGTTTAAAACAAGAAAAGGAAGATGTTCAGCGAGTAAATTGAATTGTATTCTGAATTTAAATGCATGTAACAGGAGCTGCAATGATTAGTCAAATATTCCATTAGTTACTATTACATTAATCAACAACTGATTAATTGACTCGAGTCATTTTTAGGGAGAAAATGTCAGAATTCTCTAGTTCCAGCTGCTCAAACCTGATTGTAGTTTCGTTTATCCTCTATAATTTATTAAAAAAAAAAAGACATTTTAGGTGGAATCTAAAGCTTGGAAATACGAACCAAACAGCTAATGTTTCTTAATTAGATTATTTGACTCTTAAAATAGTCATGAATAGCAACGAGAGAATCACTGAATATGGAAAAACTGACGTCATCTCTCCTATTTTAAATTAAAGGTTAAGTAATAGTATTCGTACCTATGAAAAATGTATTATTAATCATGAGGAGAGAATTTCGTAGGCATTGTTATTTGTACATTTATTATTACGTTATTGATCCGGCGCTCTCGACAGTTTAAATTGCACCAAATGTGGCCCATGAACTAAATTGAGTTTGACATCAAGAGCTTCGGGAATCACAACCAGTTTCAGGGCATTTTTTTCCTATTAAAAGACGAACTTGAGAAGTCATTACCGTGGCTCTTTTCTAAAGGTCTGCCGGGGCTCCGCTTTTGTCTTCAGACCTTTTTTTCCGGTGTCTCCGTCATCCAGGACGATTTAATTTAACCCTGGGCTGAATTTCTTTCAAAAAGAAATCCTCGCGCCGGGCTTCTCCTTTTTCGGACGTTTGATGTGGTTTCATCCCGAGATTCACAGATGGGTTTGTTGGGTAGCGATGAACGACCATCAAAGCCTCGTTCCCGTAACAGACGAATCGTTACGTAACGACGTTTTCCTCCATATTCCTGCTCAACACGTGAGAGCGAACGGTTGCGTTTTTCTACTTTAAAAAGGCCCGGGTTCGGATTCTTGCAGCACATACATGTGCACACACACACACACACACACACACACACACACACACACACACACACACACATATGCACATGCGCACACACACATACATGTGCACACCCATAGACACACACACACCATTTTGCCTGCCTTTTTTTGTGTGTGTGTGTGTGTGTGTGCATATGTGTGTGTGTGTATGTGTGTGCACGCATGTGCATATGTGTGCGTGTGTGTGTGTGCATGCGCATATGTGTAAGTGTGTGTGTGTGCATGTGCATATGTGCATGTGTGTGTGCATATGTGTGTGTGCATGTGTGTGTGTGTGTGTGTGAACTCCTGTTCCCCCTGCTCAATGTTCCAGGTCTGTATTTATGAGTCTCTGGGCTCCCACTGAAAACCAAATCTTCTTTAACTTTTACCTCAACATGACCCTCGACTCAGTGTGTTTGTGCATGTGTGTGTGTGTGTGTGTGTGTGTGTGAACAGTGTGCCGACAGTGTCATCTTTACCTCACCCTGACCTCTACGTGTGTGTGTGTGTGTGTGAGAAAAGACTAAAGGAGAATCGTTTTCACCTCACTTTCAGTCAGTACGACTTTCTCCTCTCTCTGCAGAACTCACTGAGTTTATGTGTGTGTGTGTGTGTGTGTGTGTGTGTGTGTGTGTGTGAGGACAGCCTATCAGGGCTTTTACCTTTACCTCTCACCTAATCCTGACCCCGACCCTGCCTCGACAAAAACCCCTCGTTCCCCCGTATAAAACATGGTAATGGCGGCGTTTTTCACGCGGCTTCAAAGCGCTCACCGTGGGGGGACGCCGGCACATTCGTCATCTCGCCCGTTAAGTTATGAGAACGCGGACACCAGAAAGCGTCCATGTGCGCCCCCCCCCCCCCGACACACCGGGATTTACTCTAAATTCCGGGCCCCGACTGTCATCTTTAGGCACCAGCAGTTTCATGGCCCCCGGATCGGATGTTGAACGCTGGCGTGAATCCGATACCTCTGGGTCAGCTTCCAGATTTAGTGCGGCGAGGACGCTACGTTTCAGTCCTCGCCGCGGAGCCGTCGTAAAGATTTGTGTCTATCTCGCAGATTTATTAGATTCATTAGATCCGTCCCTTCGTTTTCCGTGACCTCTGGCGCGCACGTGTTAAATGATATTATGTGATTTAGCAGCGAGAGGAGCTCTAACCCCCCCCCCACCAATTACTAACACTTTAAAATAACCTGCATCACACACCATTCAAAATGTCCATTTTTTTTAAATGCACTAAACATGAGAAACAACAATCTGACATAAAGTCACGTTTCACCTTTTTCTGCTATTTATACCAAATGACAGGATAATTTTCTCAACTACCAGGCCTTATGGTGGAACAGGGTTAGGGTTAGGGTTATGGTTAGGGTTAGGGTTAGGGTTAGGGTTAGGGTTAGGGTTAAGGGGTTGTTTGCCTCTAATGGCCACTCCGGCTCTTTCCTGATTTTTCCTTAAAAACCTATAATAGGAAGCACCTACAAACTGCACCCCCCCGTTTGTGAGTTTGAGAATTCCAAATCTGACCCCCTTGTGGGCACATGTTTTTAGCCCACGTCCGGACATTTACCTTAATAACTCAAAAATCCGTCAGGACTCTTCAAGTTCCTCTCTTCGAGACAAATCAATCCATTCCAGGCTCATCTAAGTACGTTAAACGAGACCAGAGTTATGACTCAAAATGTGTGTATGCTAACCCTAACCTTAACCCTAACCCTGCGTTTCCATTCAAAATGACACCACATGAGCTAATTGGCAAATTCACAATGTTCTAAACACCTTAAATGTCGATTGTCACCGTATCAAACAGGAACAAGGCATTTTTTCCTGAATCTTTTCCCCCCCTTTACATTTTTTTTTCCAGTTGTTACTCATTTTCATTCTCTCTAATGTAAATATATCTGCTCTGCATATGTTGCACGTGTTTGGTGGAAAAAAAAAAAAAGCTTCCACAGCATCTGCAAATACTAAACTACTAAAAAATAAGAAAAAAAAACTCTTACTAAACATGAGAGATTAGACAGAAAAAAAGTTTGATTTTGTAGTTTTGGTTTCAGTGCTTCATTTTGCAGGTTATTTGAGGTAATTTTTTACAATTAGAAAAGATTTTTTTTCTGTGTATTTTGCAAAAAATGTATATGTCAATGTATGATGATTATTAAGGTTATTTCTATATTTTAAACCGTAAAGGCTGCAATGAACTGTGAATGCAGATGCAATCTTTTATATTGAAACCTAAACGATTAAAATTGCGTAAATGACAAGAGGTGCTGACATGGTGGAGAATTTAAAAGATGTTTTTTTCACGTTTTCTCATTAAACACAGCAAAAAAAAATTCTTTATGAGGATGAAGAAAATCGTAGTCATATTTTAGTCCTTTGCATGGAATCTTGTTTTTTTTTGGCGTCTTTTATGTTTTTTGTGTTAATATTTATGCAGATGACGTGATATTTGGTTGTTTTCCTCTCAGTCTGTGCGGCCCTGCCTATCACACTCGTGAATATCTGGTGGATTCCATCATAACGCAGTAACATCAGAACACGGTTATCGCTAAATAACCAAGAACAAAGAATCAAAAATAAGAACAAAGCTTTAGCGAGAGAGTTTATTATTTATTATGTATTTTTTACATGTCTTAAAGAGCTAACATCTGTGAGGAAGAGGATGGGCCTGTGGATGGGGGTTAATGCACGCCAGGCGAGAGACTCTGCTCGACCTTGACTCGTGGTTAATGTTTCCGTCTCCGCCCTGGTCCTGCAGCGCCGTGTGTGTGTGTGTGTGTGTGTGTGTAACGTCTCTGCAGCGGCCGTAATACGCTGCGACCGCGGATGCTCCGCAGATCGGCCGCCGGTGTCATCTTCCTTCCCGGCTGCTAAAAAGCAGACGGTGCCTTCGCACACCATCCTCCACGCGTTTTTAAAGCCCCAACACTCATCGTTGTTTTTTTTGTAATTTTATTTCAGGAATGCGAGAGAGCGTTTGATGGAGGGAAATCGCTTCCTGCACCAAACGTCTGGTGAAGGGAAAGCGTTTTATCAAAGTCAAAGTGCAGCGATCGGTCGTTTTAGGGCCTTCTGTCAAAATCTGATGGATCGCAGTTTTAACCAGAGCTCACATTTTCACTCTGTAACTATACACTATACTTCCAATGCTACTATACTACTACCTGGATGATCTATCTTTAGGGTTGAAGTCATCCAGGTCTTTGTGGACCGTGCACTGGATGGTGGATTTAGATGGTGAGAATTTTGCCTCAATAGTGTCATGCAACATACAAATTAAATTTGTGAACTTAACTTTGAACTATGCTGCATACAGTGAATAAAAAAGAAGATGCACGGACTTGGTTCAAGTTAATCCGAATCAGACTCTGTCATCCAGGTCCTTATGGATCCTGCATTGTGCATTGGACTATGTTGCATCAAATTTAAGTTTTCTAACCTTAGTTTATTGGTCACATTCAATGATGAACACCTTCTGTGCCAGTCTTGCCTTGTTTTGTGGAATTTCACACATCACAAGCAGCAGTAACACACCTGATTCTACTAATTAAGGTCATTTACAAGGGCTCTAATGGTTGATTATTGGAATCAGGTGTGTAAATGTCTGGTTGGAACAGAAACCTGCACACACAGTGTATCTCCAGGACCAGGATTTAGAGATTTGATTAGTTTTAAAACTGAATTTATAGCAAAGCCTCAACGTAACATGTCAGGTATTCAAGAACCATGTCTAATGTTGATTATGAAACTGCATTTATTTGTCTTTATTTGAAGTTTTCATGACTTGTGAAGACGTAATGAAGTGCCGCGTTGCAGGCCAACGTGGCGTCCGGCACTGCCCGTTCTCTTACCTTCACGGGAACCGACGTTCCGACGTTCCATAAACTGGCAAAACTCACCGCTCACATTTTCACATGAAGGCATCTCAGAAATTTCGCCCACCTGTGTTGCCTTAAAGTAGCGGCGTCTTGGCGGAGGTGAGGCGGATTTTCAGAAAAGCTGTGACATGAAAGCTCCTCCATGTGTGTGTGTGTGTGTGTGTATGTGGATACGTCTATACGTGGCCGTGAGGGGTTCATATGTCGACTCATTTCATCAACAGCGGTGTTGTGCATGCACATGGACATGATCACCAATACATAAATAATTTAAAAAAAAGGCAATGGCACCTTAAACGCGAGCAGGAGCATGTATGTGTTTGTGAAAGGAATGTGCTCTCGCTCTTTAACGGGCGTCCAGAAACGAGCTTCTTCACACGCGAGGAGACAGCAAGGTGAAGGAGGAGCTGCTTCATGTACAGAAAGAAACTGTACAGACGGATAAACACTAAGTCAAGTGGAGCTGCAGCGTCACGATGAGGCACCATTGCTAAAAACCAAGTACATAGTGCAGCTTTCTTTGCTATATATATATATATATATAGGTGTCATCTGCAAAAAAAAAACACATCAGTAGAATTAGAAAGATTAAACTTGTGTTAAATCTTATGTTGAATGGTGTTTTTCAAGTACATGTACTTGTTTTTCAAGTACATGGTGCAGCTTTCTTTGCTTATATTGTATATTATATTGTATATATTTTATTTATTTCATATTCTGTGCAGATATTCTGCTGCTAATTCAATTTCCCCACTGTGGGACAAATAAAAGATTATCTTATCTGACAAATTACTGTTATTTTATATGCTGTTATAGCCTCTATAAAATACTATCATGTAGCATTTATATATATATATATAGGTGTCATCTGCAAAAAAAATACATCAGTAAAATTAGAAGGATTAAACTTCTTCTGTTGTGGTGTTTTTCAAAATAAAATTCATGGCTTATTTAGTTATTGGATATACTGTTATGATGAAAAACATCTGTTATAGCCTATAGCCTCTATAATATGCTATCATGTGAGTACATTTGTTAACTTTTCAGAAGTTTTGGGAAGTGCATGCGAGAGCACTGTGAAACTACAACGGGTTAAATTGTTGTACTTTAAACTGCAAATATATCATGTTAAGGGTATCAATGTTCCAATTAAAACCCCAAAATGTGCACGATATGGGACCTTTTAAAGTAAGCTAATGACAGTAACATTTCCCATGATTCAATGCTACACCGTAGCTAGCATTTGTTATTGCTAATATTGAGAGGCACATAACGATCGACAGTGACATATAATGTTTTAAAACTTGACTTATATTATGTTTCACTGCTTTAATGATACTGAATGTGCATACATTGCTATTGCAGATTCAGAGTTGAGTTAACACTGAGGTCAATGGGACACTTAGTCAGCACTTTCTGCATTCTTTGGCAATTTTGAACAAAAAAAAAAGTCCAATTGCAATGGAAAAGAAGATTAGTGGAGCGAGAGAACAGAGTTGTCTGCATTCTCATGCATAAATTATACAGATAGATAGGAGCTGTGGAAATTCAGTAAGTTTATATTGTGGTTTGTCAAGTGTCAACTACACCAAAGCATTAATTGCAAGTGAAGCAAAAAACTTGTTTCTGAAGCCAGTATCCACACTTACCTCAGTAAGTCCGTATTCATATTATTGGGATTTTATGTGATAGGCCAACGTAAAGTTGCACATAATTGTGAAGTGGAAGGAAAAGCAACACGTGGGATATGTCTCCATCAGCTTTGCACACCCAGAAACTAATTTGTGCTCATTCTATTTTGACAAAAAATAGTCAGATTGAACATAGAGCATCTATGAACAGCAGTTTTCAAGCCTTGCCACAGATTTGCGGTATTACTTAGCTCTGGACTTTTGGATCTAAACCACTCCATTGTAACCCTGGCTGCATGTTAAGGGTCTCTCGCGACCCTCCTGACCCAGATTCACCTCGTATTCGTCTCTATTCGGGCCCCTCGGCTGCTTCTCTGATTGATGTCGGTTTGGTCCTGGTGGGTTCGCACTCGTACCAGACGCTTTCCATTTACGGATGATGGATGCGAACGTTGCCACGTGAGGTGTTCAAAGCGTGGGATATACGTTTTTTTTTGCTTAAACATCTCCACGACCATGTCTGCAGTGTTCCTTCATGTTTCTTCACTAATGTTAACTACTGCTAATTCACTAATGTAGCGCACATAATTAGCTTAATGCAGCTTGTTGGTGCTGAATGCATGTGTGCACCGGCAACAATTCTACACTATGGTCTGTCACAATGAATTCCCAATAAAATATGTGGTTGTAATGTGCAATGGGATCAATTCTACTACCATTTTACCACTTTTTTTTTTTTTTTTTCACAAAAAACTTCTATTAGTTTGTGCATGTAATGCATTTTCTCCTCTATACTTGTATATGAAAACACCAAATGCTTGTTTCCAAATGCTTGTGTTCAGCTGCAGTTTATCATCGTTCGTATTTGGCGAAATCATTTGTTCATTGGTGGAGATTTAGATAAAATAAATTAGGTCAACCTGTTAAATTTAAAATCTGCATGAAGCTCATTAAGACATTGCATTGCATTTGTTTAATTGGTCTAACTGAGGAATATTTAAGAGACAGGAAAGCTCACAAAGAAGTAAGATGATAATATTTCTAATGTAAAAATGAATTAAAATAATCCTCTAAAATTTAATGAAGGCAGCATGTGGTGCAGTAGCTCACTCAGGCATTCTGGAAAATGTTTTTCTGTTTTTTTTTTTTCATACCAGACGAGTAAACTGGAAAGACAAGAGAAGGTTTACAGAGAGCAGACAGGCGGCCGAGGCCAGAAAAAAAAAAAAAGAGAAAGAAAGTCAAGCCGATATGAAGTTGATGGCGAGTTCACGGTAGCAGAACGTGATGAGAGGAAAGAAAAACAGCGACGATTTACAGGAATAAAGAGAGAAAAAAAAGAGATTAAGGAGAAAGGAGACAGCTTAGATTTAGTGATGGGTGGTAACACTGAGGTTTTCTTTCCAAATCTGAAAAGTTTCTTCTTCTTGATTCCCCGTGACGACGGTAAATCTGACAGTCCGCATTATACTGCCTGTCTGTGTGCACGCGTGCAGTCTATATAAATCTACTGCATATTTTCTTTCTCTCTGCTCCAGTGGAATATTTTTCTAATGAATGTTTTATTTCGGACTCCGAGCGTCAGATGAACACACACATGAACACACACACACGCGCATATGGAAATGAAATCAGGAGGCTTTGCAGAGGAACGCACATGCAATATAGAAAAACACACAACATCACTCATAGGTTGATTTACAGCTTATTCCACGTTTAACACGTGCACAAAGCTAAATCCGTGCACACAACGAGCGCAGATTCGTCAAAACGTAAAACGCAATTGCAGCAACGTGACTTGACGCCACACACGTCACGAAAAGTGCACAAAGGTCTGCATGTTTAAATAATCAGTGCATGTACAAGAGTGGAAAAAGTATAGGAAAACAACAAAAAAGTGCATGTTCTGGCTTGTATGTACAAGCAAAACATCCCGATTTCGTAACCGTTCCAGGAAGACATCAAGGGTTGTGACCTCCATCACCTTCCTCTATCTGTGGCCTGTGTGTATGTGTGTGTGTGTGCTACCAGATATTATCTCCGGTCTTTTATCTCTCTGCTTTTTTTATTGTCCGCGGCTGCAGATTCACCTGCCAGACAACGCGCTCATTCAGCGCTCGACCCAGACGGGTTCCAGAGTCCCGGGGCCAGGAGGAGATAAAATGTGAATGCCACGCTTTTCAAAAAAGCAGACTATGTTTAGCTCTGGAGGAAAAAAAATAAAAAAAATGTTTGGTATATGACACTTGGCTTTGCCTGGAACATAAACTAGTTTTATATGTGCAGCAAAAGGTGAAAACGAGAATGATACAGAACCCAATCTGACTAGCATGCTTTAATGGTTCTAAACCAACATAAAATTACAAATAAAAAGAATTAGAAATAAGGAACTGGCAGCATAAAACGTATGATTTTTAGACGGCTTTCTGTGTTTTCTGTCGTCTTGCTTGCAGCTTTTGCAGCTTTGCAGCCTTGCAGCTTTGCAGCTCCCCCTCGTTGAACCTGCCTACCGCTCACACCTGTTCCCCCTTTGCAATCAACCACCTGTTTGTTCCAGCTCGTTTTCTTTTTTTCCCCCCAGAAAGTATTTCAACCCTGCTCTCTCCCTTCACTCATGTTTGTCTCTCTGTCCATGTTAACATGGGCTATTTTATTTCAAGATAAAGGGGGTTCAATGCATGCAGCGTTGGGGGAAAATCACAGTCAACATGAAGTAGTTCAAACTTTAGTTCACACACTTCAAAATGTACCAGTTCAGTTCATAGGTCGATATTTTAATTGAAAATTTTAAACAAAGTTCATGTGGTTGGGACATTTTCTCTCTATATATATATATCCAGTGCACAAAGCAAAGGCCATAAAGACTAAATGACCTCAACCCCATTAAACTCCTTTGGGTTGAATTAGAACAGAAAGTAGTATTGGAAGTTTTGTGTATAATTACAGATCATCATTAAGCCTGGGGAAGTCATTGAACGTGACCAATGAACGAATTTTAACATAAGAATTCATGCAACATGCAACTGGATTGAAGTTTTTTTTTAATCTTTTTTTAAGCTTACACCGTATTTCCAAAAGTTTTCACTCATCCATCCAGTGCGTAAAGACCTGGATGACCAGAGTCCTGACCTCAACCCAATTCCTGACCAACACCTTTGGGATGAATTAGAGCAGAGAGCCAGGTCCGTCTCCACCAAACATCCTGTGACCTCACAAAAAAGCGCTTGTGGAAGAACGGTCGAAACTTCCCATGAACACACTTCCTAAACCTCGTCGACAGCCTTTTTCCCCAGCTGAGCTGATGTCACTTAGGTTCATATGGTTAGGGCAGGTGAGCGAATACTTTTGGCAATATAGTGGATGGGAATACGTTACAATGACACTGAGGTCATTTTGCGAGTTTATGTGTTATGCCTGTCCTTTGATTTTCACATCCCGCTCTGTTGTGCTACTTCAGCCCATCTTCCCGCCTTCTCATCAGTCCTATGAGTGTGTTTGGGTTCCTCTTTCAGGAGCATCATGGGGGCGACGACATCTGACGGCCACAGGAACTAGCGCTAAAGCTAAAGTGCTAATTTAGCTGCGAGATAGCATGGCATTGTGCCCAGGGCGGCACCAACCAGGCACCACCAATGAATTCTGATTCCCACTGCACATTAAAATAAAACAGTTAACAAGCAGGCTTTTTATCCATTTATTTTGATGTAAATGACTTGGGTAGAAGGGACAACATGTTTCTAAAAATCTGGGGGTGTTGAAAGATCTCAGGTAATTTTATCAGAAAAATGCCAGTGGAGTTAAAAGTTAACAAAACTACCCCCAAAAAACACAATGGAGAGTCCATACCATGTCTCCAGCAGAATAAATGTAAAATTAAACATGTTTAGCAATAAAGATAGTGGAAAAAACTCACTGACCAGTCCAGTGTCTGCAGTGTTAGCGGATGATTGTTGATTAATGGCAGTTTATATCCAGAAATCTGTACATAAAACATCAAATTTAATTTATTGTAGAGCCCAAATTCACTAATTAACCCCAATGGCCTTTAAAGTTTGTCCTTAGAACCCTTCACATCGTACAAGGTAAAACTACCTAAAAGAAAAGACAAAAAGTTTACCATGAGACCTTGATGCACTGGAATTGTCCTAAGCATATTAATGATCTAATGCTTGTTTGGTCCAAATTTGGCCAAATACCCAAGATAACTTGTTCTCACTCCCTGATATTAGCGTTAATTTTCTTGATGACCAGGGTAATCCGTCTATAGACATGGGTCACTTTCATTTCCGATGTCCAATGACTTAAATCCTTTAACCAAGGTGTAAAAAACACAAAAACGTGACTTAAAAGTAAATAATCAATATATATATGTATATTATGTTTGGGTCAAGCTTTGAATCTAATTAATATTAAAAATTTTCTCCATTTGAAAATTGTTGGAAGCGCAGATCTGTATTTCCCCATTTCTATTTTTAATGCATTTTAATCCAGAAAATAAACAACCTGTAAATCTAGACGTCTCTCATCAGGTCATAAATGGACAAAAAAAAACGGCCAGCAAACACCAGGTAGGAGTTTCAACGCGGCTTTTGTGTTTCCCCCGCCGATTTTTATCTGCCATGTTTGCCGCGGATTTCACTGACTCACACGAGTGGGCAAACTGTTTTATACACAATAAACATCAGTTTTATTTAGTCTAGCAGCTTGTTGTTGTTGTTGTCGGGAGATGCTTTGTTAATGTGAGGTTTGCAGTCAGAAGTCATCACCAGGCCTGCAAGTTTATTTTAGGTTTGTGCTCCATCTTGGTCAGACTACTACGTCTGTGTGCATATACTGCGTGTATAAATATATATATGTATTGTGATCATCAGGATACCACATAAAAAAAAAAAAAAAGCTAAGGCCGAGAAACTCAATGGTTACTTGGAGAAAATGACACACGCCGGTTTCAAGATGGTCCTTAAAAACAGCAATTTGATGGAAGGTTGAACAGATGAGCTGAAAACTGCAGAACCGTCCACAATAGATTTAAAGCAGAAGGAGACAATGTATTTTTGGGGGTGTCATTGCACAGAAATTCATTACACCTTTGAAAAAAATGGGTAAAGACGCCATGAAATCAGGTGATTTATGGCTGTGCTGCTGTTTTATTTTTAGCATCATGCCCTCCTGTGTTCAATCTTCTGTTATAACCCTGCTAGGTCACTTATGGTGATTTATTGCCGCGTTTTGCAGCAACTTGCTAGGATTCCCAGGAAAGTATGTGCGAGAACATGCCTACCTTACATCGAGACCTATCTCTTAGAAAGGTCTTGTTATATTGCACTCAGGTCTTTGCAGACCACTGCTCCTGGATTTCATCTCCGGGGCTTTTTTGGCTTTGGATGGTCCTCATAATCCCGTCCTCATAGCCTTGTAATTGGTTTGTTCTAATGCTTTTGTTCTTTGACAGGTTGTCTAGAAACTTCTATCATCTTTTCATTATATATTACCACAGGTCTTTACCCCAGACCACTGCTGGTGTCTTTTTGCTTTTGGATGGTCCTTATAATCCCGTCCCCCTAGTCTCTGTAATTGGTCAATTCTTCTAACTCTGGTCGCTAACGACTGTTGAGTTTTTCATTGATTCACACAATACTTTTGTTCTTTGACAGGTTGTCTTGAAACTTGTCATCTTTTCGTTATATACCACAGGTTGTCTCCATGTCTGTTGCCGCTATTTTACATAGTCTTTTTGGTTTCGGATGGTCCTCATAATCCCGTCCCCTTAGTCTCTGTAATTAGTTCATTTGTCTAACTCTGGTCGCTAATGATTTTGTCAATACTTTCGTTCTTTGTCAAACTGTCTTGCCCCAGGTCTTTGCAGACCACTGCTCTTGGATCTCATCTCCAGGGCTTTTTTGGCTTTGGATGGTCCTCATAATCCCGTCCCCCTAGCCTCTGTAATTGGTTTGTTGTAATACTTTTGTTCTTTGACAGGTTGTCTAGAAACTTCTGTCATCTTCTCGTTATGTATTACCACATGTCTCCATATCTGTTTCCTTTATCTTACATAGTCTTTTTGTCTTTGGATGGTCCTCATAATCCCGTCCTCCTAGTCTCTGTAATTGTTCTAACTCTGGACGCTAACGACTGTTGAGTTTTTCATCGATTTGCACAATACTTTTGTTCTTTGTCGAACTGTCTAGAAACTTCTGTCATCTTCTCGTTATATACTACCACAGGTCTTTAACCCAGACCAATGCTTTGGCTTTTTTGGCTTTGGATGGTCCTCATAATCATGTCCCCCTAGCCTCTATAATTGGTTCATTCTAATACTTTTGTTCTTTGATAGGTTTTCTAGAAACTTCTGTCATCTTCTCGTTATATATTACCACAGGTCTTTAACCCAGATCAATGCTTTGGCTTTTTGGCTTTGGATGGTCCTCATAATCCCGTCCCCCTAGTTTCTGTAATTAGCTCTGGACGCTAACGACTATTGAGTTTTTCATCGATTCGCACAATACTTTTGTTCCTTGTCGAACTGTCTAGAAACTCCTGTCATCTTCTCGTTATATGTTGCCCCAGGTCTTTGCAGACCACTGCTTTTGGATTTCATCTCCAGGTTTTCATGGCTTTAGACGGTCCTTATAATCCCTCATAATCCCGCTCTTTAGCCTCTCTGAATGGTTCATTCTTCTGGAACACTGGACACTAACAGCTGTTGATTTTTTTTCCATTGATTTGCACAATACTTGTGTTCTTCGTACGGAGTTGCATCGTCTAAAAAAAAAACAAACTCACGTCCTCGTGGCGTCGCTACATCTCAGATAAGATGTCCAACGCTGTTAAGCACAATCGTGACGATCTGACCTTCCAGTGGCAGGAGTTCACGAACCGTTCTTTTTTCCCGGATATCTCCCCATATCTTCTCAGATAAAACGGCCTCGGCGTCGATTTGTTTGATTCCCCCCTCGGTTTTCTTTCCTTTTCTACCGTCTATTAATCACATATTGTGTTCCATCTTTTCACATATTCTGCTCATATATCATTCCCTGTGGAATCTCCTCTGGAAAAAGAATGACTCGGGTATTTTTTCCATATCTTTTGCGTGCGCGCGTGCGTGCGTGCGTTCCCGTATAGTAAATACGCAGAGTATGATTTGTGCAAAAATATGGTTTCATACTTTTTGCGAGAGGTGTGTGGAATTGTGTGTGTGTGTGTGTGTGTGTGTGTGTGTGTGTGTCAGACTAAGAGAGCGAGTCAGGTGTCAAGTTTACCCCTGGATCGACCCAACCTGGGAATGATCTAGTCTCAGCGGGGGAAGCCAAAACTGCTCCTCTAGGTGTGTGTGTGTGTGTGTGTGTGTGTGTGTGTGTGTGTGTGTGTGTGTGTGTATAGGTGTGTTATGTATGTGTGCGTCTAACCCGCAGATGACTCACAAACCCATCTGGAGGCCAGATGCAAGTTAGAAAAGGCCGCTCTCTCTTTCTTTCTCTTCCTTTAGTTGCTGTAAGTTCCCTTAGTTAACCCATGAACTTTGACCTTTCTGCTCTGACATGGGTACATGGGTGCATATATGTGTGTGTGTGTATGTATCTCTCTTCCTGGTTGACTAAACGGCGGAGGTCACGACCTTTTCTCAGAGATCGTGAACTCTCGCTCGGTGACCTCCAGGGTTCAAGTTCACTAATTATCCTTGTTCCCACTCGAACTTCCCCTCCGTGTCTCCACCTCTCTGCTTCAGCCATCGGCCTAAATTCATTTTGAATTTAACGAGCTTTATTGGCATGACGGGGCAGGACAAGGCTCGTGTTGCCAAAGCGAACAAATATTAAAAGTAAACTACATGAGTTATAGATAACAATTACAAAACAGTAATAACATAGTCAATCAATTAACAAGTCAACTGTGTGTGTGTGTGTGTGTGTGTGAGTGTGTGCTGTGTTTTCTTCTCCTGTTAGAACTCTGAGGTATTTCGCTTGTTCTGCAGGGTTCTGCATGCACGGCTTTTTGTGGGATGTTTGTCCCCATGCTTCACTGCCACATAGCAAGACAGGCCAGTTTCACGCCATATTTTTATTAATATTTTGGATATTAAATTTCTGTGCAGGTATATGAGAACTGCATCGCTGCTACTGGTCTAACTAGATGCATATGGACCTTTAAAAGCATGCGTTTTTCATAAATAGACCACAAAACGTTCAAATGTCATTCCTAAGGTGTCATTCCTATGTCCTCTAATCATTTTTAATTCATCTGTGCATGTATTAAAGGCAGGAATGATAAGGACTATGCCCGGCATTCCCAGGATTCCCACACCATCCATCCATCCATCCATTGTCTATCCCGCTTATTCCCTTTCGGGGTCGCAGGGGTCTGCTGGAGCCTATCCCAGCGCGTTAAGGCGAGAGGCAGGGATACACCCCAGATGGTCGCCAGCCAATCGTGGGGCGGATTCCCACACCTCAGTATTAAATTATTAAATAAGTTTTAGGGCCAAACATGTATTATTTTTGCAATAAAAGACTCAATTTCCAATGCAGTAAAAGCTATTTCACCAGAGCAAGTTATTGGATGTTGCATTGGAGCAACGTGTCCAAACATTAGCACATGGAGGTAACCGCTAACATTAGCCGCTAACATTAGCCGCTAACGTTAGCAACCACTTTATTAGAGCAGCAACACAAATAATACAAATTATAAGGAAGCAAAGAAAATATAAAAGAACAATTCTGAAGCATGGTGGGCTATTTATTTGGTTTTCATACTTTTATTTATTTTCCATAAATCCAAAAATCCCCATTTTCTAAAATGGTTTTATAGTATTTTATATTTTTCTTGGTATCGGCGTCAAACTTAGAAATCCCCTACACCGAATTAATGCTGACACAACTCATCAGAAATGGGTTGACAGTCAGTTTTTGTCAGTTTTTGCTGCTTTTTGTGTTTTATATTTACTTAAAAAACATTTTTAAGTGATATCCACACTCTTCTGACAAAGCCCAGGAAAATAAAACATAAAAAAGGAGCAGCTAACAGGGTCTGGAGTCCGTCCCAGCTTACTTTGGGTGTGTAAAAAACAGATAATTATAAGATAATTGTATGTGCCTTTAGGAGACACAATGTGGAAACATAATGAGGATAATGTCCTAAGTGCAGCCACAATGTTTCCGCAACATCAGAACAAAGAGGATCTTTCACAGTGGGAACACACTGGCTGATGCAGGCCATTCTTTGTAGATGAAACACATGTTTATTTGCTGTCAAATATTTCTCCAACACCGAACCCCGAGCTCTACCAGTAAATCATCAGCATAATTGTGTGTGTGTGTGTGTGTGTGTGTTGTAGCACTACCAGAAATCTAGTGAAAGATCAACGGAGGGAGACAACGGAGCCGCGATTCTGTCTATTGTTCGGCCAAAATGCTCTGATTTCACCCCCAGAGAGGCCGTGTGCATATACACATAGATCCCATCAGCTTTTTCTGTATGGGTGTGTGTGTGTGTGTGTGCTTGGTAGCACTGAGGTTTGACAGTAGACGACTGGATGCTGCTTCCTGTGTGGGTGTCTTTACAGTATCATAAAAGACGGTGGTGAACGCAAAAGTACCTTAACCTAAGATATAACGGAGCAAGAGGTGGTGGTGGGTCATTAAGGGCACCACTATGCAGAACAACACATGTAGTAGCAGTACTACGCATCAGTCGTTGGTTTCTATGCACAAACAATGCAGCAATTAATGATTGACACAATGCACGAGCCAATGGAAGCATGAAAGCTGATGGGGATTAACCACGATGAGATCAGATAATGGCCAACAGCCAGGGCATTAGAGTGACAATTGGGGCATTTCTGCAAATAAAAAGTGAAAAAATACCCAAATCTGAACTTGCTCCGCTGTCTCCACTGTTCATTTATCTCTTATCTGCAAAATGAGTTTAAAAAAAATAGTATTTTTACCTTCCTGTTTTAAATCTTTGCCTCATCCTCCCATCCAAATGACTTCATCCGGGCACGTCATCGTGTGTGTGTGTGTGTGTGTGTGTGTGTGTGTGTGTGTGTGTGCATCAATTCCTTCACCTCTACCTCATTTTTTAGGTGTGTGTGTGTGTGTGTGTTTCGCTCCATCTACTTGTTGTAGTCCAAATTTACCTTATTGTCCCTATTGGGAAATTGATGTCCAACATGAAAACACACACACACACACATAACAAATAGAAATTAAACTCTTGACTGTAAAGCAACTGCAAGATAGCACAGATGTATATCCCATTATTATTTAACATTATACCGTAACAGCAGAACAAATGACAGCCTGTATTCCTTTGCCCTGATACGCAACCAAGTCAAGTTCCCATACCAAACAATAAAATATTAAAACAGGTTCAATAAAACTTCTATAAAATAGTCATCCTCCCCGAGGACACGTTAAAAGAGCTCATTTTTCCTCAGAAAATAAAGACGTCGTTGTTTTTTTTTTTTCAAGGGTCGAAACAAGTTCTCGTCAAGGGCCACTCCGAGATATTTATAGCTGTCCACGAGTTCAATCACGGTGCCGTTAATGCCGGACCGGGAGGGGCCTGATGAGGTTATCTGAAGTCGTCAAAATTCAACCGTGGAGAGAGTCCAAGAAACAGGATCGACCACAGGCCCTCCCCTCTCCCCTTCCCCCGTCATCGCGGAGTCCTAACAACCACCGAATCATCCGCAAATTCGATATGTCTGCTGGAGTGATTGCTCCAGCAGTCATCAGCGTACGCGATGTAAAGTCGAAGGAGAGGGCATGGTTAGTGGGGGGGACGCCGGGACCGGAGCGTCGGGATAGCGCTCCGGTCTGAAAAACCCAGCGAGCAATTTAGCTCCACCGAAAAACACGTCGCAAAGGACACTCCAACTTCCATTACACACACACACACACACACCAGAGCGTTTTAAAGAGCCAACGACAGCAGCGAGCCGCTCCAACTGACTCATGGTCAAAACGGCTCAAATTCTCCCTGCAAATAAGTAGTCCATCATGTTTTATTAGTAGTATTACAGTCATTTTTATTATGGTCTCTAATCTGTAAATTCGGGCGCTCTAATAAATGCTGTGATTTGAGAAGCTGTAAATTGGCGTTTGGCTTCTTCGACTGTTGTTAAACTACTTGTTTACCTGTCGTGTTAAGGAGAAATTCCTCTAAATTAACATTATTAATAATAATAATCACTTTGCATTTTGTTGTATCACCATCCTGCACTCGCCCGATGCTTTTATTTTGAAGGAGGGTCAGCAGCAGCAGCTGGATTGCATTCATCAATATGCATGACTTATTTTATTTTTTTTGTTGTATACGCGCGGATATACAAACAAACACCGAGCTGAAACAAACCAGAGTGTGACCACAAACTGCAGCCAGACTTTAGCGTTTTAGCTCCATGTTTGTCTGTCTGGACACTTCCTGCTTCCTGCTGGTTTCACTTATGGAACATTCTGTTTTTTAACTGCAGGAGGAATGAACACAGACTGTGACTCAAAATTAGTGGATGCACTTCCTATTAATTACATTCACAATAAATGAACATACAACTCAACAAACACTTTATATAGAGGTATTATGCATTGAATTCTTGCAATTAATGAGTAATTTTTATTGGGTGATTTGCACTATAATTACACTTTATCAGCCTGCAGCTTTTAATTCAATGTGATTTCTATCTATGAGAGGTTCTATACTGTGTAAATACATTTTACTAACACAGATAATCAAGTTTTATTGCTTCAGTATGAATCAAGTGTGAACACAATAAAGGTCCCAATCAAAAAAAAATCCCAAATAAAGTATACTAACAATTGACTGAATGATTACATAAAATTGCAGGTGCAAACATAATAGAGACAGTAATATATAAATGGGAGAAACAGTCATATTAACCATATAAGGCATGCTATTGTGCACGTTTGAGAGGTTCTGTCTTCAGTGTGCAGAATTAGCAGCATCAGTTTGCACATTGTGCACATGCAGACCTCCAGCAGATCAGCACAACAAAATATGCATGAAACATAATATGGGAAATATGCTGCATGGTGGAGTTACTTCAACATTGTAATGCATTATGACTCGTTACTGTCATTTCAAAGTAAGACATTACACTGCTGTTGCATTACTTATAAGTTATTCTCTACACTAAAATAACTGGAAATGACCTTCTCATTGTTGCTGCTAGTCACAACAGGGATCTTTGCTGACAAGTTTTCCAGAAGCTGGTGATTCCACTGTGGAAAATGATCATGATGAACATGAGTCTCTCTAACCTCTTCATGGGGGGGGGGCATTGATGTTCTTCAGACATCCAGTAGTGGAGTATTTGTCCATCTGGAGGATGTGTTATGTGTCGTTTCTGCAGGTTCACTCATGTCCATCATCTGTGCAATTTTAGCGACTTTGTATGAATAAAAACAAAAAAACATGCATGCATTACAGTAATAACACTGGTTTGTATTCGTATAATATCGACGTCGACCGATGTGTGTTCGATACCCTTTACCGTAATGTAATGAGTACAGCACCCATCTGCTGGGATCTCACTCTTTTCTCTCTCTCTCTCTAGCACTCTGACTTTTCTGTGAACCAGCTCTTGATGTTCTTCAGATGAACAGAGGAGAGGAGAGAAGGATTTAAGACGAATTCAGAAAAGAAACAACAGAAATGTGGCGGGCAGATGTCTCTCTCTCTCTCTCTCTTTCTCTCTCTCCCAGTGTTGATGTTGAAACTGAGGGTCATCGCTCTAGCACGAGGGCGTTTTTCCCACAAAGTCCGAGCTAGTTGTAGCATCACATCCTCCTAACACGTCTTTTTGTTCTTTCCCCTGACACTGTTGTCGGTAAAGTCGACTTACGCCCGTGTGTTTTCTGGGGAATACCAGAGAAAACTGTCCAATAATCATCCGGTGTGTATTCAGCGCGTATTCACGGTGGAAACGACTGAGTCATTGCAATACGTCGCATGAGTGGAGCCTGTTCGGGTCTAAAGTGGAAAACACTCAACCCACACTTGACATTTTGCAAAAAAAATGCAATTTGTCATAAATCCTGTGTTTTATGATCTTACTTTTCTGTAAAGCACTTGACAAAAAATAAATGTGCTCTATACAATACAAAAGTCAATTAATAATTGTAAGGAATATTCCCTCTATGCCACATGGCCACAAACACATTTTATGCCTCCTACACACACACACACACACACACATTTTTCGTCATAGGCCGACATATTGTAAACTTTACAATTATTCTACATCCATGTAGAATAATCAATAAAAAGTTTTGTTTTTTTAGATCCATCAACTTAGCAGATACACTTTTTGAATGTTATAGTGTACACACTTTGAGTCCTTCCCACAATGCATTTCATCTTTATACTGTTATTACAATGTTATTACAATTTATCTCTTTTTTTTAACACTGTTTTCAGTGTTTCTACTGATTATGCTTATTATTATTATTTACCAACTGGTTGTGTGCTGCAGAGGGGATTTATAGGTGTTGCATCTGCCTGGAATTTTACAGCGGAGGAGGAAAGGCAGAGATGGTGGAACACCAGTAATTTCCGGAAGACAGGAAACTGGAGCCAACCCCAGCATGACACTAATACCCCCGCACCGCCAGGAAGAGGGATGTGTGGCGCTAACCATCCCGATGTTCTAACGTGCTAATTGGGCCAATTTGTAGTTCCTGCTCGGATCCTGTAGCACACACACACACACACACACACACACACACACACACACACACACACACACACACACACACACACACACACACACCATGAAACCCAGTGGTGGGCTTCCTAGCCTCTCTCCCTGGCTGCTGTTACCTCCTATGTGAGCAGCAGCAGAGAGTCAGGAAGCAGACAGTAATTACACTGAATAAAACAAAACGCACAGCTGGCGATGTGACTGAGTGCAGTAACGATGCGGAGACAGAAACACGGAGTCATTTTGAGTTCACTACCGGACGATAGGCTCACCAACGATGAGTGTTCTCAGCTTCAGTGGATCGTCTCACTTGTATAAAGGCTTATGAATGAGATTTTAACGTCACAAGTGGCATTACAATCATTTCAATCAATCTAATACTGCAGCAGATCAATGCATTCTTACTAGGTATCATCTGCATATCTAGAGCGCGGTTCATTCGGTTAATAGCTCATGTGCCGTGATGCTAAGATGAAGTGTTTAGTTAAATGCTTTCCATAGAAGTTAGGATTAAAGGAGGGGTAGGCTGCAAGATGTCTCTGTACTTTTTGTTATAATATTTGAATTTATTAATATATAGATGGTAAATCATAAGTTATGATGCGTAGAGTAGGAAGGATCTTCGCCTAATCAAAGTAAACCTTAGGCTACCAGATGATCTGGGAAAATCAACCAATTTGTTTTTCCTGTTCCTTTCTTTTCCCACATGATGCTACTTTTTCATGAAGTGAAACTGAAAGGTTTCTGTTGTGCAAACAATCCACGACTTCATGTGTACGTGACTCAGCAGCGTGCAGGATGACCAGGACACATTGTGATTTTTTTCCGAACTGACTCAGTGTTTTTTTGCCATGTCTGTGATTGATTTCAGACACATGCACATAAAGGGTGTGGGAAACGCAGCCCAGATTCTTCACTCTGTGATCTCTTGAATTTTTCCTGTAGTGACACCATGAGGTTCTTTTGTGGTTTGGGATATAATGTCTTGATAACAATTGGCTGTATCCCCCTTCCCAAAGGTCACTTTTTGAGCTCTTCTATATCTGTATAGCTTTATCATTGGGTCAAAATTTCACCAAACCACTAACCTACGTGGACATTGATGATCACAGTGTTGATAATTAGCTAACACCACAAGAAAAAAAAAGATATATGATCTGATCGCCAATCAGCACGAGCCTATGTGAAACAATGTGATTGGTTTATAGACATCCAGACAAGTAATTGCGTACATTTAGGTGCAACCCAATATTAATAACCACATATATGCAGAATCTGTAGGGAAGGGACATTTAATTGTAGTGTTGACCAACCACATTTGAGCAATCTGGAGACCAAGCAAGACTGATCTACAGGACTATAACTCGAGATGATCCCTTCGTTCCCTAGGTCTTGGTTCCTGAATTTCACAGTGTTTGGGTTAGGGTATAGGGATTAAGGTTAGGGGTTGGATCCTATGTTCTCCCTTATCACAGAACAAAACAGGGACCATAGAACCCAGGAAACATTTAATGTTGCGTGCATATTTGTGTGAGACAGAGATACCATTCAGCCAATGGTTCTGTTGCTGTTGCAGATGAACTATTGCAAGAGGAATATAAAGTTCTCGTGATGATATTTTATCTGAGTGAGGTCATTTCCTTCTCCATGCAAAGAAATATTTGTAATACAGTTCATTTTTTTTTTGCTGTAGATGCCCCAAACTTCTAAAACATTCAATACAGAGAAAAAACATCTATGTGACTATTTCCTATCTCAATGATAAAGCGCTAATTCTCGTCTTCTAGTGTTATATCATCATGGGTTTCAGAGTATATCCTACTTACAAGACGCTGTTTGATTCTGTTCATATTTGCCAAAGCAATAAACATAATTAAAGCCGAACCCTGCTTCATCTGTGACCATGTGATAAACACAAATGCAGTATTTCTGCAGTTCCTGCTGTAGTAAAACCTCATTTCATCCGAAGGTTTACTCCCTTTCATGACAGGTACGACGACTTCCAGCCCTCAAAGCCCATTCAAAGAAAAAGCCAGAAAAACCCGAAGCAGACATTTTACATTCGGTCAAACAAGCGAGACGCAGCAACCAGATGCTGACACGGTTTCCCTTTTGTCTCCTTAACCTTGCGAGCGGGAGGACAGACGGCGGTTTGTTTCCCTCTGCCACGTTGTTTATTTGGCTGTTGTGGGACACTAAACAAGCGATCTGTCGCTGGAGACGTTGTGTCCAACCACGTGCCTGCGTGGTTAACCAAAGCTAAACAAGCTCAGAACATGATCCGGCAGAGCCAGCGCTCCCAGTAGGTGGTTCGGGGACTTGATACTGTTCATTTGACGCCAGACAGGAAGTTTTGGGGGGGGGCATGTTGGGGAATTAAAATCGGTGTTACGGCTGCCATCTGCGTCTACTTTTACTGCATTATTAAAACCTCTGTGAGTGAACAACAGATAATTAAGCTTTGATTGAGAACGGCATCCTCCCTTCGATAGAGCGAATCTGGCTGCTAACAGGAATATATGGATGTCATTCTTCCATCTTTATGACTTGTCTGGTTTTAATAAGGTTTTATTTTGAACTAAAATATGTGGACATAATTTGGGTTTGGCTTGCAAGCTCAACTCTGTTATTTCTGCGATCCCTTTAATGGACCCAAGTAGAATAACCTTTACCCGCTCTTCATTAACTATCAAGGAGGGGGGAAACATTATGATCGCTGCTTTCTTCAAACTTCCAGCTGACTGCGTTCCAGCATTTGGTGCCATCTGTGAGAGAAGAGGTAGAACAGATCAATGGAGAGCACTAAATTCAGTCATCCAAGTGCACGAATTGCTGAATTGGGAGCCCAATTTTCCTCCTCAAACCCTGCCAGGTTCCGTACAAACATTCCTGTAAGGTCTTGATTATTCAGAACTATAAAGTTCAATACTTCAGCTTTTGAAAATACTCTACAGGAACCTATTATAGCTGATATCTTCATAGAAATATTACCTAACATCCCCATCTTTCTAACGTTCTAGTGGCCAGTCAGCTTTTACAGCCAAGGCAGCTGGACTCTGGAAGACCCTGGCAGCTTTTATTAAGGGCCACAAAACGTTTGAAGACTTTAAACCTGGTTGAGACCCTTGATGTACTTCGTTTTCTGACCACTCAAAATCGCAAGTTTACATCTCCAATTCACAAGCATTCATACACCGATGGCAGTGGTTGCAATACATGGTGACAACATGTGACCTAATAGCATGGCCAATGGGAGCAATTTGCTGTTGAGTGTCTTGCCCAAGGACATCATACAATTCTACTGCTCAGCAACAGCCTCCCCATAACTTTGCTTAAAGTTAGAATGTATATACGTTTAATGCATTGTGAATGTTATAAGATATACTGTGCACTGATACTGTGAATGTAATGTGTGCCCCCACCTAGGGACAACAGATGCCAATTAGTTTCTGGTGCAATATATTTACTGTGCACTTAACAAACAGACAAAAAATCCAACTCTATTGGGCAGCATTGAAGTGATTAGGCTGCTGTGTGCATAAAAAGAACATAAAGTTCATCAGTTTGATCTCAAGATTGATGTGAAGTGTACTCATGCATGTTTTCTACGGATCATGCATCAGAATTTGAACCTGAAATGTTCTCTGGATGACATGGAGAACACTCTCATTCTCTTTAAACCACCAACACCAAGATCTTCTCTTTATAATCAATGACATTTTAACATTTTTTCAATAAATAGATAAATACTCTAATGTTTGTGTCGCAGGCTTTGTTCGCCTGGCAACAGGCGTCCCTCAAGAGACGAGAACTTTTCTCTTAAAATGAAACACACGTCCATCCAAGCTACTCTGTGACTTCTTCTTAGTCTTAAAATCTTACTACAGCCGAGTGGAACGGCTTGCATGTAATTTCGAGAGAATTGGTTTAGTTCCCTGTTGGCTCGCACTAGCATTGCTAACAAATGTTTAACACCGAGCTGCTGCCAGA
Source organism: Eupleurogrammus muticus (assembly GCA_036785175.1). NCBI lineage: Eukaryota > Metazoa > Chordata > Actinopteri > Scombriformes > Trichiuridae > Eupleurogrammus > Eupleurogrammus muticus. The sequence goes on along the minus strand of JAYKQN010000017.1, from coordinate 17,192,398 downwards.
TTCTCATAGAGGACCTTTTTGGACATCCTGTAGGGAGTCTTGGTAAGTCATCAGGGAGAAAATACTCCTTTAAACCTGTTAACCTTTAAACTGTAGATCTGGCTGAACTTCATTTTCCCTTCGTTTTACACTTTAATAGCTTCAAGGGTATGAATCGGGGGCGAGTTGGTGGTTAAACAAACCATCCCAAATCCCTACAAAAAAGGGTTCTAAATGTATTTAGTAAAAGCTGAGTGAGCATTTACATCACTCAGATTAAAAGATATATTTCACACCTACAAGCAGCCAAGAACGAACGGCGGTGTTTTGCTGTTACTAAATACCAACAGTGGAAATATTAAACACCTCGCGTTAAGGGCAACTTGACAGTGATTGTTTGGGAAGGCAAAGTGTTTCTATTAACTTCCTCAATTCCTAATTGTGTTTTTATGTCCAATTATTTTATCTATTTAATTTGCTATGATTTTGCAATCACCCAAACATGCACATATCACTTATTTAAAAGTATATATAGGGTTATGCATAGAACATGTGTCTTGTTAAATATAGAGGTGTTCATTTATTGCAATAAAATGTTATTTTAAAGCCCAGCTATATAATCCAACTATTGCCTATCATTTACATTCACAGTATCATTGCACAATAAAAAAAAATATACATTACATTAACATATATGACATTTTATCTCAATAAAATATTGCACTATACACCGATGTCTGATGCTTCTTCCAGACTTGACAACTGTAGTGTCTTCCTCTTCTTCATGATCATGCTAATAAAAGTATTCAGCTTGTTCTACAATTCTGACAAAAACAAAGAACACATATTATACCCAGATTATGTTAATTCCAAAAAATTGATCTCATAAAAGGTTGTAGCTACCTGATTGTTATGTAACACAAAACCTTTATTAAAAGGTCTTCTTGCAGTGTATGGACTCACAAACCTGGTGTCCACAGTGAGCCAACAATGGCAAATTTTTGACATTTAACCATTTTCTTAATGAACAACAAACATGGATGGACCTTCTGATAAGGAGCTAATTCAGCTTTAATACAGGATTGTGTTGATAATGTCATTCATTCTTCTGTCATCAAGCCTGTTATCCAAAACAAAACTCTGTTTCAGCAACAAAACCAACGGCCAAAACCCCAAAACCAATGGATCATTGGTAATCCTACCAAAGTGATGAACCCTCAGCTTCACTGAACGCAGTGCGAACATAACAATTTCTTCCAGTAAATTTCGGGTGTATTTTGCAGCTCATGCATGGCTGTCTATGGAGAAACTTCATTTCTTGGGGGGATCGAGCTCTTGCCCTTTCATTAGAGGGTGGTTTCACCAAATGGCGGCCCCAACTCTGCGACTACGCGTCTCTGGTTTCTAGGATTTGCCGACGCCACGGGAAAAGGACGACTTAGGAGAGTACGAACCTCTTCCTGACCCCCACCTCCCCTTTCCCCTAAAACACACACATATATTCTGTCCCCCCCCCCCCCATTATATAAAGCCCTGGGTTGGTCCAAATCGACATTTTTCTCGGCCAATGAATTAGCCTCAGAAATGCGTATAAAATTCACATCAGCGTGAATTACTGGCTGATGGGATTCACGGCAGCGCTCTTCAAAAAGTCTCTGGTGTTCAAGAGGGATTTACCCCTTTGCTAACCTTTCTTCCCCTTTCTTTTCTTCCCCTCATCCCTTTCTTTTCTTCACATTTTCCCTAAACTCAAACTTCTTCCTCCCTCGTCCCCTCGCTTTATACCTTTCCTTATTTGCGTCTCCTTTTTCATACTCTCCGAACCCCCCCGCCTCCAACCCATTTCATCTTCTCTTTCATAATTCAGGCCAGTCTGTCATCAACCCATCCACGTGATTCCCCCTTTAATGCTCCCATCCCTCTTTTCTTGATCTCCCCCATGTTTCTTTCCAGCCGGCGATTCCCTTTTAACAGTGAGCCAGTGGCCTTTCACAATCTGTTTCGCAGAGACGATAGAGAGACCCCGAGACAGGCTGAGGGAGAGAGAGAGAGAGAGCGAGTCAGAGAAAGAGAGATTTCAAAGTCTGAAAGGAAAGATTGAACGATGCTGAAGAGATATTGAGGGGAACAGATGATGCAAAGTGAGAGAAGCCGGAGTGCGAAAAGGAAGGTATTTCCACTTTCTGCCACTTTCTACCTCACTATATTTATTTAACAGCTGTACTAAATAGTTTCTATGCAAATTAAACATACAAAGAAGAATAAGGCTAGAATTAATTCATTGTTATTCTCAATATATCCCATACAAAAGGTAAAAGCTACTACAAATATGTTCCAAGGTTTGGACACTGGGGCTTTGCAGGGTTCTAATGAGCATTGTAATACAAAAATAGATAAAGCATTTTATTGAAAATATAACCCTAACCCAATGTTTGCTTAAGTTCATCCCTATGTTCCCCAGGTACTATGTTTCCCAATTTCTTCTGTGACCAGAAGCTTTGAAACCTTTTTTTTCTGAAAAGAAGGGTCCATCTAAACTTTGGTGTTTTCCATTACAACCCTAGGTTCTCATACCAATGGGCTCCATGCTTGGTTGCAATCTGAAAATGCGCCACTAGATATTGCCAAACCTTTAAAAGGCCCAATATATCTAAATATAACTAAACCTGTTAAATATTTAGTTGACAGAACTTTAGTCTAAGGTAGGCTTCCTTTTGTATTTTTACAGGTCTGTTGGTTTTGGCGAGAGACCTCTGAAGGAGCCCTAGCAGTGGAAAATTACATATCGTGCATGTAATATACAGACAATACTTGCTTGTTTTAACCTCTGATATTTGTTGACAGTACGAAGAATAAACAACTCAAGTGCACCACATTAATACATCATTATGTGTGCTGTTGTGTTTTTACTTTCTATTAGAATACTCATTCCTACGACTGAATGAGGAACGTGTTTATGAGTGCCGGAAATAGAGAAGTACACAGTAAAATAAAGAAAGGCAGACATGTATTAGCACATTGTTTTTGTCGTGGCCGGTCAGTCTGGAAACTCATAATAACCCTTCAACACTAATGGCAAAAACACACACATTTGCACTCTTGCTCTAGATCTCGCTTTCACCCCTGTATCTCTCTCTCTATCAACCTCTCGTTCCCCCCCCTCTTTCTCTCTCTTTTGCTCTCTCTGTCTTATACACACACACATAACTCCAGTGTTGCTGTGTTGACGGTTGATGGTAAAACCATTCTGTATCAGGGTTATTCGGAGGGGAAAAAGTCATTCCTTCTGACAGCCCCGTTAAGGGAAGAAATACCTCCTCCACTAAAGCTGGATTTGGGTTTCACTCGTGACACCACACCAGACTACATATGATTTTCTGGGTTATTTAAAGTGCAAGCTGAAGCGCCAAAACGCTGTAAAAATCAGTCAGTGAGACAGCGACGCACGATTGGTGTTTATCGTGTTTGGGACGCTCTTTGAGATGCCAAGAGTCAGATTCTTTAACCTCATATTTCTCTGTTAGCTGATGGTTATTTTCGCTCTGGCTTTGGACCTGATATAAATCCCTGATGAAGAGCTGGACCACCAATTGTGCTGACAATACCACGTTCTTCAAATAGTAACTGAAGGGCAAGTGGACTATAGAATATTCATTAGCTGCCTATAACATTTATCAAGACAACAAAAATAGTGCATTTGACACTTTGGCGGTGTTGGTTTTCCACCCTCATTGCAACATACGTTTGTGGAGGGATTTAAAGTCACTTTGGGTTTCAGTTTCTCGCTCGAGGACATGTACGCAATGTTCAGACAGGCAGCTCCAGTTAAGCTTCTTCTTTTTTTTTTTCCTCATACAAAAAAAGAACAGTTTTTTTAATGACATCTGCACAAAAAACATCAGGAATCCTCTCAGATCACTTGATCGTGCCGAATTGGAAGAGGAGGCGGTTGTAAAACGCTGAGTACGCGCGACATGGCTAATTCTATTCATCAGAATTTGAGCCGTTTGGTCCAATAACATTTGGAAAGTCTTGCATGAGTAAAGTTAATTTTTATATCCAACTGGAGTGAATAAAAGAGTTTGTACCTATGTTCCCCACTTTTTCTGTGACACTAACCCCATTAACCCTAACAAACCTTAAACCTAAACCCTAACCCACCACTGAACCCTCACCTAACCTATAAACCTTAACACAACCCTAACCCCTTACCCTAACAAACCTTAACCCTAACCCACCAACCGAACCACTGAACCCTAACCTTACCTCTAAACCTTAACCCAACCATACATCAAGATATTAATTCTAACCACTAAACCTAAATCCTAACCTAACCTCTAAAACATTAACCCTGACCAAACCCTAACCCCAATTCCTAAACCTTTAAAATCTTAACTCTACCCTAGGCCAACCCTAAACCACCACTGAACCCTCACCTAACCTAAAACCTTAACACAACCCTAACCCCTAGCCCGAACCAAACCTTAAACCAATATTAATTAATTCTAACCACTAAACCCTAATCCTAACCCAACCTCTAAAACATTAACCCTGACCAAACCCTAAACCTAAACCCTAACCCCAACTCCTAAACCATAAAAACTTAACCATACCCTAAGCCAACCCTAAAGCCTCACCCTACCCCTAATAACAACCCCTAACTCAGCCCTAAATCTACCCCCTAAACCATATCCTAACCCTAAACAGGAGTCATGTGTTTCCCAATCAAAAAACACTGGAACTGGGGAACATAGGGATGGCCCTGTACGAAATTCCAAAAATGCAGAAGCCCACAGAAAGAATGTGCACTGGGATATCTGCATGTAGACATTCTGAGATCTGAAACGTATCACATCTGCCCTGCTGTCTGAACATACAGTAGCATCTGGGCAATTATTGAACATGTAGCCTCAACTTGAGGGTTTGGAAAATACAGATTTCTAAAACAGGAAATAAAAGAAAAGTCTTTTCCTGTCTGATTGGCTCAAGAGCTGGCTCAAAGAATAGTTTTGTACAGGAATCCTCAACTGTTTTCCAGGGATTAATAAACAGTAATATGAGAGTCATGGATCATCAAAACTGGGTCGGTCTGGTTGGAAAACAGTAGATTTTTATGGCTGTTTTTAACAAACTAGATTTAGTGTGACAGGAAAGTCGATTCCCTTGTGATCATGAACTAGCAAGAAAACAGTTAAGTTCTGAGAACCACCTTTCCATAGTCCAGTGCAGTCTGTGATATATATATTACATTTTCTCCATGAAAAAGAGATCAGCAGCATCGGAAAGGTGGGCTGAAATGATCCTAATAATAATTTTATTGATCGTTTAACCGCACACGCCAGGGCTCAGTGATAGCCCTACGGCGCTTGATCCAAGTTCCAAGAGTTTGATATTAAAGATTTTCCGCCTTGAAAACCGAAACAGCCGACATCTGTGAAATTAATAGGGTTAATATCTGTAGTATCTAAGGAAAATAAAAATGATGTTACAGATACTCGGAGAAAAAAAAGAGCGATACGTTTTTAAATTGTTGGTCTTTTTACGGAGCCAGCGACATCATCATTAAGAGTTTTATATCTGGCGCAGAAGGTCCAGGGCCGTCTTTTGTTGCAGGTTCCAGGGTTTTGATATAAAATACAAAGAAAACCAAAACCGCCACATCTGCTCGAAACATAGAGATTCGGTTTATTCTTTTCCATTTCCACTTCAAGGGCCCCGGCGTCCCATCCGGGGACACTTAGCGCGGGAGGAGGCGGCGTGGACGAGGGGTTTTCGGAAAACCCGCGGACGGTGACACGGACGATGGTTTAATTATCTCGCAGGTTGGGTTTTTAGTCAGACGGTAGTTGTGGCTTTCGCAGATTTATGGCAGATAAACGTTAGCAGGTGATGATGTCATAGCTGACGGGAACTGCAATAAAAATGTGGGGTGAGAATGCAATGAAATCTTTATTTGGTAATGTACTAATAATAATAACCTTACATTGGTGCCATAAGATTTTTATGCATTCCTATTTATTAGTTTTAGTCTAGAATAATTGTATTATAGGGTGTTAACAGTGTTGTTTTTTTATTAAGAAAAAATAAATTGAATGATTTTATATAGTGATTTTCTTTATTACTTGATTGTATGTGTATATACACAAGGATTTTCTGTATTTGCACTCATTTGTTGTATTTAAATGCAGTTATATTCAGAACTTTTAGTTGCATTCTGCATAAATAATCATTTATAGCCAATCATTTATATAGAAACCATTACAGAGTAGCACAACATGATATAAAATTGGAAAAAATAATGTGAGAAAAAATGTGAGAATGGAACCCTAAATCCATTCATATGTATATTTTGGTTTCTAAATGTACTGGTTCTAATTATTTGAATAATTGAATCCAATGAATCCAATTGAATCCAAACGACTTTTCTTTGAACGTTTCCCAAGGTCAAATTTAAGAATCGAGCTATCAGAGAATGAGGCAGATTGATCTTTTTCTAGATCTGTTCTCCACTGATCGAGATGTGTATATATATATTCAGGAAAATCGCAAAATGTGTTTCCCCATCACTTTAGAGGTCACCATAGCAACCACGGAACAACAACCGCAACCATAACCGTAACCGCAACCACAGCGAGTCTGAAAGCAATTTGGTTCTTCGGCCTTCACATGGATCTGACAACAAAGTTTTGCCCGGCAACATGATTCCAAGTTGGAATCTCTTTTTCTTTTGGTTTTTGGAGGCAATAAATTCAGGTGAAAAATACCAAAAATACTCTTCACCCAAAGCCAGTGTGGGTTTTGTGGCCAAGAAAGGTTGAAATGTCATCTAATACACACTGGTTAACTATGGATTTGATTGTGGTCGCAAATATTTGTCACACATTCGTTATGTTAAACCTCCATTTTATATGGATGCAGAAGGGAACCCTCCAAGGTGTAATAATATTCTCTGACTAATAATAACAATAATAAACTTTATTTTAAAACTGTAATCAATGTTCTTTTGTCCTAAGACTCCTCAAACAAGGCCTGTTTCAAATCATGTACTTTTATAAGGGGGTTTGGTATGAGTCAGCCTTCAGCCTTGACACATCTCCAGCGTTTCATAGAATACTGATTATTTTTTTTTCTGCATTTTGAAACCTAATTTTATACACTCAGCATTTTTTTTAATCATTCTAATTCCTCTGTGTGGTTAATAAATGTCTGTCCTCTGTTTGACAGAACCCAGTCGTTCCAACACAGTTGGACCTATTGTGAACGCTGTCAATCTGTGGCCATTTATACAGCGAAGTGCAGTCCAGACATATCTGAGTGAGAAATAAACACGTTTGTTTTATTTTTGTGTAATTTGATAATCACAATTTTCCATGCAGGTTGTAGAGCTTTCACGGCTACAGTATTTTAGTAGTTGACAACTACTGCCATAAACAGTGTTGGGAAAGTTCCCTTTCTACGTCTAGTGCAAAGTTCAGTTCACAAATTTTAATATGAACCAGCTCAGTTCATAGTTCATGGATCCAAAAACGAACTAGTTCACAGTTCTTCTTTTCCCAATATGTTGCTGTGAGCTATTTTCTCAAAATAATTTTCACAACCCGTTATTTATGCACCAGATTCCTTTTCGTATCCAATTTTTAAGGGTTTAAGTATTGACCGGCTGGACGACAGCTCTAAATTCTGTCATTTCCTAACACTTTGTTTCCATCCATTCAGTCCACACTAGTAGTAGCTGCAGAATATTCTCAAAAACATAAGATTTGCTGCTTAAGTGGTCTTTATCATTAAAATAAAAATGTTCAGCCTGGGTCAGTACTGACTTTTCCACACATTGTGTTAATGCTGTGGTGCGGCCTTCCTCCATGCTCCTGGCTGTTGCTCTGTGTTGTATGACGTATTTGTTAGTGTGACAAGTGACAGCTGGTTTTCGGCTACATGTTTAGGCCTGTTTATTGGGATTTTACCTGAGTTTTTTTTTTACCTAGAAGGATCTAATAAAATCTGGCACACTCTTGATCAAAGTTACACAATGAGAGAGCAGCGTTCTTGCCGATCAACTACTGATTTGCCATCAAACTAGTGTCTAGTAGTTAAGGCACAGTGCCTTCTGTTGTATATTTGGTGGTACACATATCAAACATAGGCTGTTGGCAACAATATTCATCCTATAACAATAGTTGACTACTAATTTGATAGTTGACATTGTGAATATCTGATTATATATATGTTATATGAAGTGTAGGCTACTGTAATGCTACCATTTATATATCTCTAGTTGTCTTTTTTTTCACCATGGACATTAAATGGCGATAAATGAGTGGAGAATGTCTGGTTTTTCCATCTCACCTCAGGAGGTGAGACATCTGATATCTATAGCTAGCGTTTGTGTGGCAGTGCCTGTCTCTTCTGGGAGAGACATTAAAGGGGTAGTTTGGTATTTTGGACATCTAGTCCCATTTCCCACATTGCTGGCATGTATCTGAGCCATGGAGGTCATAATCTCATCGATCCCTCCAGTAATGGTTTTGGTAACAATTTTAATGGATTTTCGATATAATGGAAGCGCACAGGGCAGATTTTCCCAACAGAAAGCTTGTTGTTTAATCCTACTTGTCAACATTTCCTGGTATTTATAGCTGACGTGCTTACAAAATATTAAAATCTAAAATAGATTAGTTCCAAAACTAGTTTGATGACCACAGTATGGCTCTAGTAGATAGAAAATATTAGCACAACCTTCAATTCCAAGCCTTTCATATCAAGTGCTAATGGATAAAATACTGAGATAGGTACTATTACACACTGAGCCATATACCAGTCTTTATTGAGTTTTTCACAAAGTTAATTAGGTGTTTCTGGTAGAATTCAAATCTGCCCAGTGCCCTTCCATTATAATAAAATTCCAGTTAAAGGGGAATCACTGTATATCTCAATATTAGAGGGATTGGTAAACTGTGGTGGACATATTTGAGATAAATGATAAATGTCCAAAATACTGAACTATCCCTTCAGACCTGCACTGAAAGTATGCCTGGAATAATCAGGAAAAATGTTAGATTACCATTGGATCATTTGTAGTTGTTGAACAGTAGGTACTCATTATTCTAGACGTTGCTGCTGAACGTCTATTGGACAGGGCTCTGGCTAATACTTGGATTACCATTGTTTTATTTATTTCCACATGTGGTCTTATTGAAGGCCCAGGATCCAGGGCCGTGGTTCGTCTCTGCGCAGATTTCCCTAAGAGATTCCTCATGAATGAATAGACACAGCATCTGTCGGTAACAAAAGGCAGAATTAGCGACCTCACAGATAAGGAGACGGGTTTTTACGGTTTAGCTGTTGCAGGCAAATTCAGACGCCAGAAATCAGCAGGAAAGAAAAGGTTTGGTCCCGTAGACGCCTTGTTTCCTGGAGCTCAGAGGAAGCAGCCGAGCGGTTTTCCATGGCACGGCGGCAGCCACCCGCTTTGGCCGCGGGTCTGCTCTGTGATGGTAAAGCCATGGGAACAGAACTGTAAAACACTGGGCTGGACACACTACTGACAACACACACCGCCATTAAACAAAGAGCTTACAGGTATGTGTGTGTGTGTGGGTGTGTGTGTGTGTGTGTGTGTGTGGGAGGGGGGCGTGGATTTTAAGCAAGAACAGGAGAACAAGAGCAGATGAAGGAAATGAAAAAAGGTGGAAATACATAGAAGAGAGATTAAAAAGGTAAAACGTGTCAGTTAGTGTGTGTGTGTGTGTGTGTGTGGTTGTAAAACCCTATACAAGGTGCCAACGGCTGTGACCTTTGACCTGTTTTTGAATGTTGCTGTATGTTGGAATGTGTATTAGCAGGATTTGGTGTTCCGGTGCCCCCGAGGGTGTGTGTGTCTGTGTGTGTGTGTGTGTGTGTGTGTGTGACCTCAGACATGTGTTCGTGTTAACTGGCACCATTAAAGCCTTGAGGGGATCATTAGTGGGCTCTGGGAGCTGCCTTTACTGTACATGGTAGGGGACCTTTTTGCACACACACACACACACACACACACACACACCGAAAAAAACACACATGAATGGACTTAAACACACACACACACACACACACACACACACTCTAAGTCTGCATAAAGATATTAGTTCAGTTCTTGTAATATATATAAACCTGCACATACAGGAAACCAGAGTGCAACAGCATAGAAGAAGCTGTAAACATGATGCACAGCAGTGATTGGTCAGATTTATACGCCAGGCACTCTTCTAGCAGTCTGATTGGTCCTTTTATTTTACTTTTGTCCGTCTTGCGACTCTAGATTTCCTCTTCATCAGGGGCAAGGTTTATTAGTTTGGTTTATGGTATATTTTATATCACACATCATAACCGGTCCCGTAACTTCCACCATGGTGACGTGGTAATTGTTGTTAATTGTTAGGCCCTCAATCTACCAATCTAGGCATTGTGGATGCACATACCCCCAACCAGGCACCCAAACGTGTTAGCAGAATGCCACATATGGGTCTTTTTTTATTAATAACCAAAAAAATCAGGGTTTAAAGATGAAAAAGTCAGAAAAACCTTTTAAAAACATCATTTTTCCCTTAAGGGTTTCATACACCCCATGGCAGTTTTTGGCATTGTCCCTTACACCAATTTTTTTTATATATAATACAAATTTATAATTTTTTTTTTGCCAAAATTATCATGAATAAGTATTATCACATGATATCTGTATCATGTGATATAAAGCCTGTAGCAGCTTTGTCTGTATTCAATGTTTCTGAATGAATATTAAAGTTGTATCAGCACATGTAACACACACACACACACACACACACACACACACACACACACACACACACACACACACACCATAAAAACTTTGCCTATTATCCATTCACCTGTTAAATATTTCCTTGATTAGGGACAGTTCGCAATTAATGTTCTTTAATCATCAACTAATTGATTAATCGACCAATCGGTGCAGCTCTAGAGATGATAACATGCTAATGACTTGTTTCTGCTAAAATAAGATAAGATAAGATAAAATAGGACTTTATTGATCCCACAACGGGGAAATTTGCTTGTTACTGCAGCGTACAGAGTAAAGAAAAGAAAATACATACATGCACATACACACATATTTGCATATTTGCATATATATCTGCACATACACACATGTACACATACATAGCTGATGCAGACTTAAGGTGCAGGATGTGTGTGTGTAGAGTAAAGTGACGTGAGAAATAATAAATTAATGAAGTTAAACAGCAGAACATAATGGAGTTATCTGAAAAAGAGTCAAAATTAAACATCAGATTTTGGTGTGATTTCACCATTTTTACATATTTCATGACTCTTCCAGTCATGTGATAAGTGTTTTTTTATCAACGCTCCTCCAGAGGTTGGTTTAGCCTTTTAGGCGACATGTCCGCTCGTCATTTGACTTGTAAAATAAGCAGCGTCGATTCTCGGAAGGAAGATAGACTGAGGATGAGTGGGGTGGGGGTGGGGGTGGGGGGGGGGGGTTAAACACGCTTACACACAGAACCTTCTTTTGGGGTTTTTAAGTGGTCTCATTGTCCTCCTTCATGGTTCCCTTCCCTCCTTTTCTGCCCGTCCTTTCTCTCGACCTTTTAACAGTAACCAGAGAGGCCAAGAACGACACTGGGAGAAAGAGAGCGAGCGATAGAGAGACATAGAGAGACATGGGGGGGGCTTAGAGAGTGGTTGTTAGGAGATAAAAACTGTCTCCTCGCTGTAAGAGAATCCGCTCTTTCTCCTCCTCCTCTTCCAGATAAGGGAAAGAGCAAGTTTATCTGTTGATGCTCTATTGAGGACCTGTGTGTGTGTGTGTGTGTGTGTGTGTGTGTGTGTGTGTGTGTGTGTGTCGGAGACAGACAAGTTTCTCAGACCCCTGACGCCTATCATCATCCCCTCTTCTTCTTCTTCTTCTTCTGCTCCGTTTTCCACCCGTCCGTTCATCCGTCCATTCATCCACGGTTTCACAAGAGGAGGTCAGTCAGGCTCACACACACACACACACACACACACACACACACACACACACGTCCCTCAGGTAGCTGCGTGTATGGGAAACAGACTGCTCAGGGTTCAGCGGGAGGTTGGTTTCCCTGATGCGACGCGGTCAGAAGCGAGAGAAGAAGAAGAAGAAGAAGAGACGGGAAAATAAAAAGTTGAAACTACCCGAGGTCGACGTGTGAATTTATTTCTGTTTGGTCCAGTTCCAGTTTTATCATCATCATATTTGTATCTACTGGTTTGCACTCAGAAACAGTTAAATCGTATTTTTATATCAAAGAAAAAACTGAAGTTGCAGATTTTTTTTCTTTATTTTAACAGTTCTCTTTCAATATTTTTAGAATCTTCTAACTTTATTTAAAAGTTCAATATGCAGCTTTAACCAGATCTACATGTCTCAAAATGACCTGAAATATGTTAAATATGTTGTTGAGTTTTTCGGCATTTCCAACACATTTCTAATCAAATTTGCAGTATCATTAATTGATTGGTTGTTTTTTTATACAGTGATTAAAGCAGCCAATCAGACGCAAGGCTCGTTAACTATAATGACAGACACATAATTATAATTATATAAGAATTATTTCTTATATTTGCAGTAATATTGTGATATAAACTTGTGATTTTCTAAAAGGAGCATAAATAGAAGACGTGTAAATGGCTGTCTGTTCCCTCAGAGGAGTGTGGTTAACGTGTTGCATTAAAACAATACGTGTATTTAAATGGAATTGGCGTGTTGTTACCACATGACTTTGACAGCCCTTGTGTAAATACGGGAAAGTGAGTATGCCCTATATACATTAAATGTTAGGAAGGTTGGGGCTTAAATTGCACCAAAAAATGTATTTTAATAATTTAAATTTGTCATTTTCTTTTTTTTAATTATTATTTTAATTCAGAAGGAAACTCCATGTAACGTGTTCCTTTCTCTCTTCTCCTTTTGGCCTCCTCTTCACCTTCCTCTCCTATTCTTTCTGCTGAGTGGGACCCACCCCCACCCCCACACCCCCACCCATCCCGCTCCCCTTGCCCCGGTCAGAGCACCTCTCCTGGGACGCAGCAGGCAGGGAGGTGGGCCTCTCCGGCGGGTCTGGACCGGGGATCTGTTTAGAGGGGAGGAATGTGTGGAGTGTAAATGAACACACACACACACACACACGGAGTAAAAGCACATACCTGCATACACCTAAAGCGCACACACACACACACACACACTCTCTCTCTGTTGCAGGGGACCAGGATGAGGAGGAACGACACAGCTCCTCTTGTCCCGTCACCGTTGCCGCTCTCATCAGCTCATTCAGCGCCGTCCCTCCCCGGGGAGGACGCAGGGATGGACTTTCACTGATAGGACACAAACGAGAAGGTTTTGTTAACCTCAGAGGAGGAGGAGGAGGGGGGGGGGGGCAAAGGAGTCAGACTGTAGCAGCACGAAGTCGGATTTTGCAGGAATCCAGATCGAAACCTTCTATAGGACATAGGGCCAGACACGCAGAGAACAAGGAAAAGGGGGGAAAAAAAGCTGCAGCAGAAATGTTTTTCTGTGACGGTCGGTTGATTCGTTGATTGCAAAGTGTGTGTGTGTGTGTGTGTGTGTGTGTGTGTGTGTGTGCACAATCAGGTGTGTGAGCGGGATTTTGACTCACTTCTTCTCATTAGCCCGGACGACAACCTTTTTTTTGTTTTTTCACCATTTCCTCAAATTAACCCCCTGAAAACACTGTGTGCACGCATGTGTGTGTGCGTGTGTGTGTGTGTGTGTGTGTGTGTGCATGTGTGTGTGTGTGTGTGTGTGTGTGTGTGTGTGTGTGTGTGTTGCCCTCCGTGTCAGCCACGCCCCGCTTGATCGATTGCCAACGTTTCAGAACAAACATTCTCGTAAAATTCTCTGTTTGTTTATAAGTGTGTGTGTGTGTGGGTGTGTGTGTGTGCAGACACCTGTTGAATATGGCTTTCCACCTCCGTGTGTGTGTGTGTGTGTGTGTGTGTGTGTGATTAAGTGATGGTCTTGGATTCCTCGCAGACAGGATTGTCTGGTTTAACGGTTTGCGGGTGTGAAAAAGAAAAACAAGTGACGGGGGGAAAAGTTAGAAAGCGGGGGAAGATGGATCGGCGTTGGAACGGCGCCGGGGGTCAGCGGGAGGACGGAGGAATTAAACGTGAACACACACACACACACACGGCCCAGAAAAGGGATTTTTCTCAGCGCCAGGTAGGTAAGATTTGGTAATTTATTAACCCCCCCGTGGAGGGAGGGGGTTTCCTCATCACTACAGCGGAGCGAGAAATACAAGAGCAGCAAAATAGCAAAGAAGATCAGTGAAAAGAACCATAAAAGAGGTATTAAAGAAGAGTCTGTCTGTGCAAAAAAACAAAAAAAGAAGCAAATGCGTTTATTCTTATTATTAAGATGGCTGCAACGGGCAAGAACAACCTTGAAGGTCCGTCTAGTTTAGTCTGGAGCTTTCAGACGTTTCAGGGTTTTAATCTGAAGCTTAATCGCAGGCGTGTGAACGTCCATCTGGAAGCACGGTCCAGACCAAACAAGAAGAGGTGGTCCTAAACCGTAGCACATTCGTGGCGTGAAAGAATTCCTTTAGACGTCTAATTACAGGAAGTTACCAGTTATGGACAAAGTTTTTAATCGAAATATGGTCCAGAGAGGATGAGAAAGCAATGCCAGTATAAAGGAATGTAATAAAATTAGATGGATGGCACATCGACCAATCAGAAGGTCGATGCCAGTAACACACGAACCAATCAGCGTCAATTATTGGAGAAGCAAAGACAAAATATAGAAAATGTGATGTTAAATTCTTTCTGTCTTTGTTCTCACAACTAAAACCGAGTAACTGCAGAACATGTTTTTACCAGTTTTACTCGAATGCAGCATGAGGTCATTCCGTCTTTGAGTTTGTGTCGATATTAAATGAATTATTTTCAGAATAAATAAATAATTATCTCTTGTAATGCCCTCTGCCTCTGCGTCTCTATCTTTCTCTTCTTTCTGTGTGTGTGTGTGTGTGTGTGTGTGTGTGTGTGATTGCAGAATAGGAGGCAGGTGAATCAGGAGCTGATCACCAGCTTCACAGCTGCAACCATTAAACCCAAATCACCTGCGTGAGAAACACTATGAGACCATTAGACCCTCTCCAGTCTCATCTATAAACTGTTGGACTTGTATTCTGTTAAAATATTTGTCTGTGCAGTCGTATTAACAAAATTAGACACCGATAAAACAGCAAAACCTCACATTTGTGGGTGTTTTACTTGATGACTGATGCGTGAAGCATTCAAATCTTGTTGCTTAATTAAAGGTCTTGAATGCACGTTTTTTTTCACTATAGAACAAATTCAATCAAAATAAGAATTGTGTTTTTATAATAATAACTTAGATTGAACTATTTGTATACCCTCCATTGCGTCTATCATGTTACACCTCCATATTTCTGCAATAACAGTATGGAAAAAGCAAAAATGTAAAGGGTGCACATTTGTAATCTAAATCTCCCCAGAATTATCATTACCTTCCTTTGCATTCAGGATTATGATTTAAACATGTTTCTCTCTTGTCTTCCTCCTCTGATCCTCCTCTCTGTTAGCGCCTGTCAGTGCTATCAGGAGTCTGTAAACGCCGCGTCATTACATCCTGAACCCTGTGTGGGTCTTATCGGGCTGTAACTCTGTAACACTGGCTCCATCTCAGCTGAGTTGGCTTCTGCCAGTAAATGAACAAACGACGAACAACCTACGATGCATTGTCTTGCAGCAGGGTTCCATTGTGTTAAGCAGTCAATGCAGAGGAGGTCAAAGGTCAGAGTGGAGCTGTGTGACTTTGCCCTAAAAATGAAATTTTGCCTTTATATTTAAACCTCTTTGTTTGCCTGTTTTTGTCAATGAACTAAAAGGACCAAGACAACCATGCACACATACATCCAATATTCATAAAAGGAATTGTATAAATGAAGTTTGACAAACACACAGAGAAAAGAAACAGACTAACAACTGAGAAAAAATATATTCAACTTATTTCTGCAATTGTATGTTTAAACAAAACAAAAGAATTTAAAGAGAGAATTTGTATATTTGAAATAAAAGGACTTCTTTCCATGAATGAGATCATTGTTGGTCCTTTGAGGCCACATCCAATCATATTAGGCCGCATGCATGTTAGAATCTGACAGAATGTGATGCTTTAGCTGCTCAGACCATGTTTCCACACTGAGGTCCTCTGCACTCAGGCCTGCAGCTCCCTCTAGTGGAGGAGGCAGGAACACAGGTGAGCTGCTGCTGCAGGTGCAGGTCACATGGCTTCATGGGCAACGGGTTTATTAAGGCCTGTTTTCCTCAATGCTGCACGACAAATGTCTGCAACAACATGGGAAAAGGACGGTTTGTACTGAATGTGGGAGAGTAGAGTGTGTGTGTGTGTGTGTGTGTGTGTGTGTGTGTGTGTGTGAGATGTTTTTGCATAAGCTCAATAGTGTGTCATTACGGTAATTCGCTGTGATTACGGCAGAGCTGTAAACATTACAGAGGACAGGACAAGCTACTGTGTGTATGAGACACTCACTCACACACACACACTCACACACACACACACACACAAAGCCTCCAGTCTTATAAAACAAACACACAACACGCAGCGTGGTATTTAAGACTGATTCACCACCAGGTGTGTGTGTTTTTTATGTTTTATGGACCCATCTTGAAACGGGAGAAACATCATGCTCCAAGCTCACAGGAATTTGAATGTGTGTGTGTGTGTGCGTGTGTGTGTGTGTGTGTGTGTTAAAACAGGCCACAGTTGCATTACATGTTAACCCACATTGAAACCAGCTGATACCCACCACCCCATGCCCACACCGCTGTTACCTGTGTGTCCAGGGAGGGGGGGGCATGGCTTCAGGGCGAGACCCTGGTGTGTGTGTGTGTGTGTGTGTGTGTGTGGGTGCACGGGGGGGAGTCTGGCACAGACCAGAGGCCTCTCCTTGCCTCCAGACCTCCAGGCTGTCACAGAGGTCCTGCAGCGCTCTCGTGTTTAACCAAAAAACGGGAAGGAAGCACAGATGCTGCAGGAGCTGCAGACGTCAAACCCGACGTAACCCCCCCCCCCCTGTCAGGATCGGGGTATACAAGGATTATCAGAAGCAGGGACGCATGTGGGCTGTAATACATCATTGCTTTGGTTGAATCATAAAAAAAAGAAATGTCACGTAACAGAGGAGCTTCCCTGTGCAGGGAAGGTTTGGTGGCACCAACCACTCTCCCAGACCTGATCCCATTGGTGGCGCGTCATTGGCCGTCATCAGATAATCAGACCTCGTTTTATAATCTAATGAATCTCAACAGTTTGTCTATCCTGTAAGGAAGCAGCAGGGTTGAAGGACTAATGCAAACTGTCACCATTGAATCCAATTTCAATGGGAAATAAAGACTTAAGGTTGAGATTCTGCAGCCAATGGTAAAATCCATATTTCCAAAAAGCTGGGACCCATTGATCCAATATCAAACCATCCACTACATCCACTGAGTCCAACATATTAGACAAGGGGGGACCAGACCTGGTCCTGGAGGGCTACTGTGGGTACAGGATTCTGTTCTAACCAAGCAGTAACACCTGATTCTACTAATAAAGGTTCATAGCATAAGTAGAATCAGGTGTTGCTACCTGGTTGGAATAGTGGCTCTTCCACCACTTTTGGGACTTTTTGGGCAGGCAGGATTATTTTTATCAGTCGTCCCACAAATCCAAAAACTTTTCAATTGATTGATTGATTGATGATATGTAGGTATTTCACAGTTGGTATAGACTTCATCAGCCTGTCTCTGCCCTCCTTACCACAATTTCCCTTTAGAATTCCACCTCAGCTTTTTGGGATACTCCTCACAAATAATGGCCTAGTCCAAATTAGTGAACAGAAGGTGTAATGACTGGGATTCATAGCCGGTCTGTGGTTGTAGTTCAGTAATGGAACTGGTAGAAAGGTGCAAGCGGAGCCATTGGGTCCGTTGTGGAATATTAAACCAAATATCCAGAACTTAAACCCGGGAACAGGAACAATCTTGCAATTGGTTATGGCAGTTCCAGAGTGGCTCCTGGGCAGGTCCAGTAGTTTAGAACTCCCAAAGTACCCAGATTCAAGGGGGTTTACGATGTGATCGAGTTTGGTGGGACGAGGCTAGGACCTCACAGCGCTGCTAATAACAAATAAAAACTGATGAAATGGGAATCTCAGATGGACCCGGTCGTCGGAGGCAGAGCAAAAGCGAAAACGACAAACGCTCAGCATGACGGATCGCCTCTCCTCCCGTCTCCACCGGCCCCGGTGTCCATGTTTGACAGCGGCCTGGAAGGTAGGAAAAACAACGGGAGACTTACCGACATTATTATTCCTTTAGTTCCTTCGAGCCGAGGCCGGGATTCACCTCTGGAGGAGTAACAACGCCACGCTAAACTCTACCATCTGCCCGGGAAATAAAGAAAAACCAACAATGTCCTCGGACTGCGGCGTTTGAATAACATTATGTTATACAATACATCATCATCAGCGGGGTCCTGAAACCAGAGAGCGGCTTTTTAACCCACTTTGTCTGCGTGATACCTGAGCTTCGCCCGCCGACGCTAAAACGTCTTCTGGAACGCCACCAATCTTGTGTTTCCCCCCCCCCCCCCCCCCCCCTCCTAGCCTTTGAAACCTGGTATGTTAGAGCTTATGTTTGTCATAAGCAAAAGTGGGATCGGATGCGTGGATGTGTCTTGTAAAGCGGAGCGGGCCGCGGGGCATGGCGGCGGTGGTGAGGCGGTGGCGAGGCGGGTTGGGGGGGCATGGCGGCGGGGGCCAATGAAACGGCTCGGATGCATCCAGAGCTCCAGCTCTGATGTGGACGGACGCATGTGGAACGCTGCAAAAGTCCCCGTTCGTAAACAAACAGATATGTTAGCAATAATCTGCAGGAATCCTACATCAAAACGCTTGGCTCCGAGCGCCACTGTGTGTGTGTGTGTGTGTGTATGTGTGTGTGTGTGTGTGTGTGTGCGTTTTGCTTTGATACGTGTGAATTCATAGTCTTTGCATTTCCATTCGTGTTTGTGCATGCATCATCTAAATTCCTATATGTGTGTGTGTGTGTGTGTACTTGTTTGCAACTCCTTTATACATGCACATTGTGTGTGTGTGTGTGTGTGTGTGTGTGTGTGTGTGTGTGTGTGTGTGTGTGCTTTGATACGTGTGAATTCATAGTCCTTGCATTTCCATTTGTTTGTGCATGCATCGTCTGAGTTCATAAATGTGTGTGTGTGTGTGTGTGTATACTCGTTTGCAACTCGTTTATACGTGTACATTATGTGTGTGTGTGTGTGTGTGTGTGTGTGTGTGTGTGTGTGTGTGTGTGATGCAGACCAGATTGTGATTTTTCTCCAGCAGCGAATTTGGCTAAAGTTTATTAAAACAGTTTTTTTTTCTATCTCTCATCCAAGACTATAGTGACCAGCCAAGTGCATTTGACCTTAACACACACTTAGCAAACACACACACACACACACACACACACCAGGACACACACACACACACACACACATTTGGGAGTTGTGTAACAGTGTGAACAGGAGTGCATCCTCTGTTTCCAGATGCAGAGATGGGAAAAAAAGTGAGGATGATACGATGAAATAGAGGGATGAAGAAAGCTTAATTTTATTTTATTTATTTGTTTTTTATTTTTTTGTGATTTAACTTTCTGAGATTTCTCCGATGGAGTAAAAGTTAAATCGTGTTTTTTTTTGTTATTTAACAACATGTTGATCCAATATTTCATTCATTCACTCTTGGATGCAGCGGCTGCGTTTTCTATCCAAAACACATATTTGTTCAAAACAGCAATAAAGCTTTAACTTTGACCAGAGTTTCTTGCATTAAAAAAAAAGAAAGTTTAAAGTTATGTTTGTCCTGTTTTTGTGTAGAAAATTTAAAAAAAAGAAATTTGAATCGGACGAACAATCGAGTCTTTGTGCGTTGAATGTTTGCTGAACTGTGTTTGTCATCTGTACAGTTATGTGTTCTATGTTTGTCATATTTATTTTGCATTTGAATTGGATTTGATATTGATTCACTGTTGGGAACAGGTTCTAAAAGCCTAAAAAAAAAAGGGGGAAAATTGTGTTTTTCGGGGGATTCTGAGTATTACAGCGCTCAAGCAAATAACGAAAAGTTGGAAAAATCTGACCGTCCCACATTAAACAACTGGCGAGAAACCGTAAAACGGCCTGATTACTTCCACCGGTTCCATTGGTTCCTACTACGGAGGAAACAGGGATGTAAGTTGATGAACATCATATGTACAAATTATGGAATAACTATGGAACTATTCTTCATTTTTCTGAAATGAGGTGACTGGAAAGTGGAAGTACTTTGGCTCTAAGTATGGAGAAGAGATATATGAACTCTCTGAAATGTATGTTAATGCAATCGATAATTAAATATGACATAAATATATAGATATATGTGCTAGTACTTACTTTACAGTTTGTGTATGCATTGTGTTTTATTATAGGGCGAATGGTAAAAATGGTGAAAAAAACAGAAAATGTGTTGACACACTCAAGTATATATATATATATATATATATATATATATATATATATATATATATATATATATATATATATATATATTTTTTTTTTTTTTTTTAAAGGTTTTGTTTGCTCAAAACAGTGAAATAAGGTTTGGATCCAATGCTGTTTGAATCTCATGTGGTTTGGATGTGATCATGATCCACATTTGAGAGATTTCAAGTTTAATATTGGAAAAAAAAAACATTTCAATTTAGAAATCAATGCATTTTTATCGCAATGCTAATGAATATAATACGGGACTTGCCAATAATTACATATATAGCGATATGTTTTATAGCTAGGAAATGGCAGGACTGACACTGAAGGTTCAGTGAAGCACAGTAAGATCACAAAAAATCACATTTAACCCATTTTTCTCCATTAAATTCATCTCTATTTTTTATTTTTGAGGATTTATTCATACTCCATAGTCTTCACGTATTCATCGTCTCCATGGATCTCTCTCTTTGCAGATGTTTCTGTCTCTTCTCACCTCTGTATCGTATCCTTTCGCTTTCCCTCAGGTTTCTCATTTTCCTTCTGCTCGCTGACAAATGTGAAAAAGTAAAACATCTGAAAATGAGAGGTGGTGGTGGTGGTGTTGGGGGGGTTAGGTTGGGTTTGGGGGGGGTTTGTCGGCCAATTTGCTCTACTCCTCACATCCAGTCGTCCTGGCCAGACACCGACGGGTGGCTTTCATACCTACTAATAAAGCTGTTTCCATCACACACACACACAGAAATACACATCAGTAACATAATGTTGGCCTGTTTCAAGTTGGGACCATAAAACTCCAACTCTCACACACACACACACACACACTTTTTGGCGGCCTCGTTGAGGCCGTGCCAACCTTGTTCTTTGGCGAGAGCCGGCACCCTCCTGTGTGTGACGGATGCTCCTACGGCCGCGATAAATATCCACGAGACCCGTTTCTATGCTAACGACGGACAACAAACATCGTCCTCTGTCGGCGTCGATAACGTTTTTTTTTTTTTTAGAAAGGTTAAAAAGGTGAGGGAGGGGCGGCATGTCTCCAAAAATCGTTACCTTCGAACATTACCCTCATTTATTTTTATTTGTGGACACGAAGAGGTTTGGCCGCAGAACAACGAAGAAAGAAAGAAAACAATTCACACCTACTCTCGTATAACGGATTCTGGCACGGGTACGAAGCACGCTGTGGGACATCATGGAGGTTGAGAGTCATCTCGGCGCCTTGAGAATTCTGAAGAATGTTCAAGGCATCTTGAAATCTTTTCTTTGTTGTTTATTCAATGGATGAATCTGAGGTACCAGGTGGATTTTTAAGGAGGATGAGCCACGCACAAGCACATGTCCATTTTTTACATTTTTTATAGAAAATACATATTTTCATTATTAAAATGAATAAACTGTACATGTGCTGACATGTCAGATATTAATTGAGGTTATGTTCCGTTCATTGGTTGGTTTTAGTTGCTGCACCTTTAATCGTAGTCACTTCCTGTTGGTTGCGTGAGCCTCTTCCTTTGTTTCGTATAACTTTATTAGCAGTGTATGGAGTGGAACCAACAGTAAGTTACCACTGAAAATTATTGTAGTACCGGTTTAACATTACTTAAGTTAGAAATATAACGTTAAAACCGCTAAAATTGAGTTGAAAAATAAGGAGCGTGAAATGCTAATCTTTCACAATGCTAGTTCGCTAACTGCTGAGTCATTTAGCTCCTTTGTTAGCCTCATTCACATTGCGTTGTGAGTTTACTGTGTGTGAATGCTAGCTAGTTATTTAGCTTTACTATTTCTGTAAAATAAAATATGTCAGTATAATTCTGTCATACTTACCTTGAATTTGAAACTTGTTAAAATGGTAACCTACTGAGTTTATTGGGTTTCAGTTTTACAAAAAAAAAGCAAATCAGTCAATCTGGAATCAAGCCTGCTGGTCTTTAATTGTTGTTCACTATCTGTCTTCAATACCCCAGAAGTATTATAGTATATTATAGTAGAAGTATTATCACAGATTAACAGAATAACTAGCCTCGAGCATTGTAGCGCTTTGACAGTCGAGGACGAGCTCGCCATGTTTACACGTCATCGAGTAGAAAAACCGTGTTTTACCGGTTGGCGTCTTTTTTTTTTAATCCGCTGAAGGGCAGCAGCCAATCACAGCGCCGTCGCACACGAAGGGGGGCGGGGCCTCACAGTAATCAGCGAACACAACAGGCCCCGTCTGTCAAAAAAAACGGATGAAACCCGAGGCCCTGGAGCCCGCCGCCGGGTGATTTTCTCTGAGCGATAAATGCTCTTATTCAGGTTTGTGTGCAAATGCTCCACAGTTATTGTAGCTCACGAGCCGGAGGCTTCTGCTGCAAAGACGAAAAGAGTTCTGGCTCGGGCGTTGCATCGATTCGGTGTCTGTCTGAGAGGTCGGCTTTGTGACGTCTATCCATCAAAAGTACTACAGAATTTATTATAGAGACCTGGTCAAATAAGTAGATTATACTAATTTAGTTAAGATCACCATGTTCTTTAGAGGAAGGGGAAGGAATTAAATGGCGTCATATGACGGGTTCTTCGCTAGTGACGCTAACACTATACTAATAATATTGTAGATGTTAGATTATAATCTAGAGCATATCTAGATGAGTGAATCAAGTTTCCATCAAAAATGACAAAGTGTTTAGCTAAGACAGGTGCTGTCCACTCCTGCTTTGAGAAATCCCCCCTTAAATTTAACGGCTTGACCTTTTCCATTCCGAGGGCTAATTAACAATTAAAAGTGACAATAAATAAAAAGTTATGTTATGTTCATATGACACAGCATACAAACTCCTGTAACATTCATTAGCAAACCAAATGAAAATGCATTATGTCTGAGGCATCATTTACAGTATAAAATAACCCTATTCCTATATCCACAGCCCTTTCAGATCAGTTCAAGGCCGGAGCCATGAAAAGTTGTTTTTGAAACATCAGAATCCAGATTTTTCCGAAAGAAAAAGAAAAAAAAAAAAGCCACAAGATTCACACGATAAGACCACTTGTCACCTCGTGAGATGGACTCTGATGACGTGTGGTCGTGCGTCTCGCGCACAGAAGCCCCTTTATGTCAGGACACAGGGTCGGGTTCTCCTGGAGAACCTGGTTCCCACCGCCTTGGGTGGAGACGCAGCCCGCCAGTTGGACTCTACCCAAGCGAAACACACCGGCAGACATATACTACGTGTACGTGTCAGCGGGAGAGCGAAGGGATAGTTAAACAGTAGCTGAAGCCGATCGTTGGCGCTGGTCGATATATTTCACACGGCCGGAGACAGAGTTTTAAAAAAAAAAAAAGCCCAAACCGCAGACTCGTGACGGGACGGGGATGCCGTCGGCCTGTCGGTTTTCCTGCTGCAGCGCGGGCGATTTGTTTCCACAGTCGCAGGCGCTAAAATGAATCGTCTCACTTACTTTAAAAAAAAAAAATAGCTCCAGTCAGGATGTGGTGCATTGCATTATTCCGGTATCCCATTGTGTGTCGGGGCAGTGTTCACACACACAATAAAACAGAGCTGCATTAAAACTTTGCAAAGAGCTGGTGGAGAGATAATAGTTCTAGTAATAG
Source organism: Eupleurogrammus muticus (assembly GCA_036785175.1). NCBI lineage: Eukaryota > Metazoa > Chordata > Actinopteri > Scombriformes > Trichiuridae > Eupleurogrammus > Eupleurogrammus muticus. The sequence goes on along the minus strand of JAYKQN010000017.1, from coordinate 17,168,189 downwards.
CAGAAGTTACACAGTTAAAAGAACAGAAGTTAATTAGCAGCAGTAATGAAGATTATATCAAAATCAACCGAGTTGAAGCAGATAAGACACTAAAAGTATAGGAAAGTGTAATTGTCTAGCATGCATGTGAGTGATATACAGAAGTTAATTAACTATAGATAGAAAGAGTATTGCAAAATAAGAGTAATCTGCATATGAGACATTTAGGAAACATTGGTGAATTGTAGTGTAGTACAGTAGTACAGTGCTTATTAGCTGCAGTAATGAGGACTATAGCAAATTATACAGAAAAAACTCTAGCAGAAGGTTGCAGATGAGATATTTATTTAGCAGTGCACCCAACAGAAACACACACATTAATACATGCAGCCTTTAATATGTGCCTGTCATCATTGAAATATTGAACAACGTTATTGGACATCACTACTTTTGCTCAAAGCGTGGCGTCCTCCTGCATACTTCGAGTATGGAACTCGTTATGTAATGTTCTTGGTCGAAGCTCTGTCTAGACGGCGAGCGTCTAAGCAGCCATGGCGTTCGACCCGAGCGTGCAATAAATGTTTTTTGTTGAAACAACAAGAGTCGTGGAGGAGAGCTGTGATTCACAACATGGCTATTTCCACCAACACACGCAACATCTTGACTGACAGATTCGTAGACGGCTAGACCTCTGCAAACCTGCAAGAACTCACGTTTTCAATGCTTTACGAGGCTGTACCAAGAAAATATTGAAAGATATCCATTGAAAGTAGCTAGCCAGTTGTTGTTAGTGCAGTAAAGTACCAAGGAGACAGATGGATGGACACGAGACTGATGTTTGCATCCCGTCTCTAACCAACAGTCAAGATTTGGTTTCTCTAAAACCTCACAAGAAACCGTAACCATAGCGATGCAACATCAGAAAACCATCAATCACAGCAATACTGTGGCATTTCTGCATTTGCATTTTTTCTTTTTTCTCTTTTCTACCCGCTCGCAATACACCATGTCATCGGCTAGATCTCAACTCAGCCCAACAGGAAACGGGGCGCCCAAATCCTGACTAAACCCACCCAAAATTCGTAATGTGCGTCTGTCCTTCTAGTTTCCTGTAAGTCACACGCTAATATAAAGTGCTGCAATAAAGTCATCTTTGGGAAAATGTCACAAAATCAAATGGAGTCTCCATGTGAAAAACTGACTCAGTGCCCTGATATCAAAGTATTTTTGGTGAGCAGGGTTGCACACACATACTTATATACATACACAAACGTATACTTACATAAATGCATAGGGGAAATGTGGACAGTAGATCACTATCTCGTCCCACCATCTCATGTGGTCGTCGTGGTTCACAGTCTGGGTGAATTTATCTTTTACCATCCCCGCTCCGAGGGAGGAACAGACAGCAGCTGGACCCGGGAACAAAAGAAACGAGGATGAATTGGAAAATGACAGGGTAAGACGGAGGTCGGAAAAATATACACGAGAAAGAAATGTGGACGTCCAAAGTGAAGCGGAACGTGGGTTCACGTCACCGGGATGGTTTTACCAGGCTCGTCAGAGGACGCTTATCCCCATATCTAAATGACATGGAAATTTCTTACCTGTTTCAATTGGAATGGGCCTATATAAAAGGAAATATACCAGTGGAATCAGTGCTATAGAAATCATACAATTGTCGTCAATCATACAAGTTACGTCATTGCGACTTTTGTTAGACTCTGAATACTAGAAGCAGATGGAGAGAAATATTTTAGATATTTATTATGAAACTGACTCGAATTCACCTTTTTTGCCTGTAATTCATGGAAGCATACCTACGATAATGCTGTCCAACCTCGATAAGGCAACTTTGCAGCAAGAGGCAGATTAATGCATCTTGGAGTCCCTTTCAAGAGCTAATGAACTTATTTTCTTTGAATGAAAAGTGAAAATGTTAGCCAATAAAAAAAAATCATCTCTGGGCCATCCTTATGTTGCCCTCTTTTCTTCTGTTCCAATCAAAGAACGAATAAGGGAACATAGGACCTAACATTGGGATGACCCAAAGATGCATTCCTCATTGAATGATTTGATTAATTGGCTTGCTTTTTTAGATTTTTCTTTCAAAGAAAACATTCTTTTTTACTGTGTGAGGGTCCAGCATTAGCTCTTGAAAGGGATGCTTAATGCTGCCCCTTGCTTCAAAGTTATTGTTTTTCCTGACACCAGTTGGACGACACGAGATGGTCGATTTATAGTTTTATAAATACGCGCACTGTAAGTGAGCGCATAAAAAAAAAAAACTTGGTTCTTGTTCTGCTGTGCCACCAAACAGAGCAACACAAGTTCAGAATTGTGCAGAACATATGTAAAGAAAATGGCCTAAGTATGTGTATCTGCATCATCGAGCTTAATGTTTGTCTTTCTCCTGACGGCCAAACCTTTTTTTTTTTAAAACCAAATCTGGCTACTGCTGCTGCTGTTTGAGCCTTAAGTTTATTATACAGACGGAATCACAAAAGAGACACAGAGTCAGAGATGGAGAGCGAATCCAGCGAGTGAGATCATCCAAGGGACGAGCGGACAACCAGAGATGGAAGAAGAGGGCGAGGAGAAAGTGATGAAATGGTGTGCAACCATTGGACCGTCCCAGCAGAGACTCTGGACTGCGTGCCAGGAAGTGTGTGTGTGTGTGTGTGTGTGTGTGTGTGTGTGTCTAAAAGAGAGAGCGAGTCATATGTTAAATGTGAGAGTTTGTGTGTGAAAGAACACAGAAGTCCTTTTTTTTTTTTTTTTTCAAAATGTACAAGTACACTATGTGTGTGTGTGTGTGTGTGTGTGTGTGTGTGTGTGTGAGGATGCTCCAGGCTCACATATGAAACCAATTGTCTCCCGGCGAAGGTTAGATGAACTCCACCATATTATATTAACATGAAGATAAATGGACCAATTATAAAGCCTCACAACACACTAACAGGCTGCTACTTGTCTTGTGTGTGTGTGTGTGTGTGTGTGTGTGTGTGTGTGTGTGTTCACGGTGTATCAGTGCCATCCACATCTGTGGATATTTATCACATTATTGAGGAGGGACAGAGAGAGACGGAGAGGGAGAAGTTAATGAGAATGATTGTGTTCTCCCAGCCGACCATGTCTGTCTTGGCTACAAGTGATGATGTTTGTCTCATCTTTAGAAACCAACCACAGAGCAAGAGAGAGAGAGAGAAGTAAAACGAGAAAGCAAGAGAAGAAGAGAGTTGGTGACAACTCGTGTTTGATACCTTACCTAGGAGACGCTTCATTAATATGTAAAACCCTCGCTAGGACACGTCTGTAAGGCTAGGTCCATGAAAAGAAACCAACCACGACTCAGCTGATCAGTTCAGAGCTATCATGGGGTACCTCTCACATTGGTCTATGGGTCTAGCTCAGTGGTTCTTAATCTGGGTTCGGTCTCAGGGGTTCGGTGGAGCCTCCGCCGCAGAGGTCCACCCTTCACTCTAGTCTGCAGTTAGTGGGCACAGACATTGAAAGCGTTAGGGTTAGGGTTAGGGTTAGGGTTAGGGTGCAGGGGATGAGCATATGAAACTGGTTGGGTTCGCTGCCTCCAACAAGGTTAAGAACCACTGGTCTAGCTGATCAAGGAGGCCCCGGAGAACGAGGTGGACCTGGTTGTGCCGTGGTTGGACCTTGCACTGAACTCAATAGGCCTCGTCTTGGGGGTCCAGCATCAGTTTGAGAGACTCCGGTGTGTCTGCAACCTCAGAGTGAGGACAAAGAACAAGTTAGAAAAAAGGGAATCCAACTTCCCATTGGAGGCCTTTATGGATCACCCAACTCAGACACCTATCCCAGGGAAAAGGTGGATTCTGAAGGGTTCTTGACAATGTGATCACGCAGGAACTTCAAGCCGCATCCAGATACTATCGATAAATGAGAGACCAGTGAAGAACAGGAAACACCATTGAGCATCCAACCATCCAAAACAAGGATTCTCTGGCTCCTCTTGGTTTTTAGGGTCCTGATCTCCACAGTCTAGCTCTTTGAGAGGAGGGTGAGCAGGTTCTAGTGAAAGAAGCTGGGAAGACCTGTATGGGCATTTGGAAACATCCAATCACGATAAGCTAATCTCACATTATTGAACGTTTAGACGTTTACTTTTGGGGTTTCAACTTATGCTCATTTAATCAAAGAACTACCCTTTCTAAAAGCCAACCGGGCTCATTTGATTCACGTTTGCTCAGATCTTGCAAGGTTCGTCCAATTATTGATGCTTTTGACATTCTGATGGATTCATTTGAACTTCCTTGTGCCTCGCGAAGCATTACCACGCTCCTAGGAAGCTGAGTGTATGGTGAATAATGTATATACTGTATTTTTCTTTAGCTAATTCAGACGTTGCTTTCATCCTCCTCTCTTTTATTCCGCCGTTTGTTGTTTTTACCCGACACAGAGGAACTACAGCGTGAGTATGACAGATGGATGTGGCTGGCGGAGACAGAGACAGAGATCCTGCAGCCTTTACATCTGTCTGCGTGGGAGAAAAACACTGTAGAAAAGATGAAAGATGGAAGGAAGGAAAAAACACAACACAACCAAACCAAATTATTTTTTCTTTCTGCCTTTTCAAAGCGAAAGCGGGCGACATCTGACAGAGGCGGCGAAGACGAGGAGACACAAATTTGGGGTTAAAAGCTCATTTGTCTGCACAGTACTTTATAATTACCATGTGATTACTACAGAAAAATGTAAAAAAAAAAATTAGAAAAAGAGGTTCTGAAAATCAAAACCAGAACTTTGGTACTTAACAAACCGGAGTCATCATTCGCCAGCAAGTTAAATATGATCTTTAACTCGCGAATGGTACGGGGTGTCGATTTAAAACAAACAAAAAAGCCGCTGCTCGTAAAAAACAGCCAGTACGTTAAAAAAGAAACGAAATCGGATCCGAACTGTTGACCCTCGGCGATCTGAAGACGTGGGAGGAGACACGGAGATTAAGACGTGGGATGCTCGTCACTCGTAAAAGACGGGTTTACATCGGGACTCGAACCTGTGACCCCCCCCGCACGTCCGACCATGTGGAAAAGAGTTTATGAGGTTTCGGATCGGCTAAACAGAGCCGCCGAGGCCCATATGGATCCAGTTGGCCATCAAAGGCCACGAAAGGGAAAAATAAACACTTTTTATGCGATTTCTTCACACAAAAAACTGGATTTGTGTGTGTGTGTGTGTGTGTGTGTGAGAAGTGTGATTAAAAGTCGGCTCGGGCGAGAGTGATGTTTATTTTCTGGCTGCAATTACACACACACACATACACACACAGGAGATCGAAAAGCGACACGAGGGACGCGGGAAAACGAGTAAAGAAACGAGCAAATGAAAAACACGATAGAGAAAGAGAAAGAGGGAAGATGAAGGGGAGGAGCGGAGGAGAGCAGATTATTTTGGTTTTCCTGTTTGAGGTCGGGGACAGCTGGGAAACACTGAGTTTGTAAATCTGATTCTGAAGGTCAGATTTTATTACATTACATGACATTACGCTGGAGTACATTACGCCCACATGATTTCAGCGGTGAACCGACCAGTAATAGGATTCATCACGAAAAAAAAGGGGGAGAGATGGAATAAGAAAGGTCAGATACAGGGTGAAGCTCCTAAAATAGAAATAACACTGGCGTGTTCACACATTTACTTTAGCGATTCATTTGCCTTTATCATTAAATATACACTGCTATAGTTTAAATCAGGTTTATTAGAAATAATCTGTCACGAATCTATTACTGATATCTAGAACAAGTGAAACAATGAATGAATGAATAAAATAATACAATAAGTAAACCATAAATATGAAAAGTGGGTTTTAAGACTTGCTATGTTCCTTATACATTATTTATTATTATAACATATTACATTCATCTAATCCCAGATTTTCTATATACACCCATGTAGGGATATGAAATTCCAATTTCTTATTTTTCCAAAGTGTAATGATGATAAAGATTCATTCACACGTCTTCACACTCAATTGGGCTAAAAAAGTCATGATTAAAAGCTAACGGCGAAAAAATTATTATGCTTTTACACACATGATGGTGAAAGAATAAGAAGAAGAAGAAGAAGTGTGGAGTCTTTATTCTTCTTTTTTTCCAAGATTTTTTTTTTTTTTTGCAGCTGAGTAAATCTGGATCTGATCTGGACCTTTGTGCAGAGTTTGAGTTTCCTGAGGAGAAGAAGACTCGAGGGGAAAAAAAATACTGTAAAAAGAAAACTGCAAAGATCCTTGAACATTTCTCCATATGATAAATGGTTCCTCCAAAAACATTAGAATGAAGGTTCCTGGAGGATCGTTAACCTCGGGAATCTGATCTCACTTTAACTAACGTAGTTTTACATCAATAGTAATAAAAAAAATGACCCTCGCCTCTTCAGATTCATAAAAAAATGATATTGACCAAGTCTGGTCAAGTTCAGGTAGAGAATCTAAACTCTAGTGTGTGTGTGGATGTGCTGTTTTATTTTGAAATTTGTTTTATTTTGAAAAATGAACAGATGCATTTTCTTGGTAGTTGCCTAGCAACAGTGCCCTCAGGGCTTAAACCATTTAAATTCTTCACTTCTTGATTTAAAAAATACGGGAAAAGTGTGGAAAAGCAGTTATCGTTTCGAGGGTTTCGTATTTCCATTTTCGGAAAAAATTGCGAATAAATACTTGGACGGAAATGCCAGAGGCTTAAAAGTCGCATAAAAGTTTTGGCTGTGGAAACAGGTTTTGTGAATAAACTCTTTTACCCAGAAACACATTGACGGAATAAGTAATTTCTGTAATTTATCCACGATCAGCTGTTAGGTGTCAGCTGAGCATCATCTGTTGCCATGGTAACGCCCACACAATTTTGTTTGCTTTTGGACGGAATTTTCCCTGCCAAAAATAAATCCACCAATCCAATATCTAACAATGTTTCGTACCCAATAAAATAGCATTATACTTGACACCAGCAGAGAAAATCAAAAAATAAAATATGTTGATACTTGATTGACCAATTTGGTTGCAGAAATAAAACTTTCATTGCATACAATTTATTTTTTTTTAGACAAATTCGCCTTGAATTCTGGAATGGATTCTGACAAACTGAGTCATTGCTCAGCAAAAAGGTTGCAGCGGTTAAACGGAGAAGCAGAGAGAGCCAAGCAGCGTGACCCCGCCTGAAGAATTCTTTAAGTAATGTCCTTTATGAAAACGGCCGTATACCCCCCCTCCTTGTCCTCCGCCCCACCAAACCAAACAAGCAGCCAGCCATCACAAACAGCCAAACGCAGGAAATTTAAAAAAGAGACGGGGGCAAAAGGACAGCGCGGACCGCGTGCGAACAAATACAGGAAATGCCGGCGTTCCCCTACAAGTGCTGTTCATGCATAAAAGATTTCACCACCGCAGCTTGTCTTGTCTGTTGCCATCTGCATGACAACTAGTAAACACACACACACACACACCTCCGATGAAGTCAACGAGACAAACCAACGACGGAGCCACAAGCAACTGAATTTTTAATACTCTTCTGGAAAATAAAATATATCGCTTCTGTCAGCTGAAAATCCCCAAAATAATTGTCTGAAGAATACTCAAAATTGCTGCAGAACCTGACCTTTGACCCCTAAGTAGAGGCAAGTGGAAGCAAAAAAAAATAAAAGCAGATTTTACCAAGACAACATTGAACAGTTTTATAGCCATGAAGTTAAGGTCATTTTATTCTACAGTTTTTATTAAATCCAAGTAAAAAAGAAGTTTAGAAAGACTGTAAAAATTATGGAAAAATATAATAATTATTTTTGAATTACTTTGAATTAATAGCATGTTCTTATTCTTAAATTAGGGGTGAATGTGCTTTATTTAAAAAAAATTATGTCAAGTAAAATGATCTTGCTGCATATTATGTATTAAAACACAGCAAATCACTTTGACTTCTATAGGACCTAAAGTCTATGAAGATTTTCAAAGTACCTGTGGTCTTAAGCTTAATATTTAGCATGCAGATATATTGAACTATTTAGGATGGAGAAAATTATGATTTCACAAACCTGGAAATGTAAAAAATGGAAATGATCTAGCAGTGGGAGGCATGACCGGTTAGATATCTGAAGACAAACCAGACGTGTGAAAACCAGCGAGGAACCCACTTACAGTACCAGCGTGGAAATGAAAACTAATCGCGAGTGATTATTGCAGCCATTTGGAGTTCTGTGTGTTGGCAGTTAGTTTGAGGAGTGTGTTTTGGCGTCGGATCCGTCTTATACGAGCTCCGTCGCACGTCCTTGGCCTCTGCCGCCTTCTCTGCCGTCTCTAATGATGAATTAAAGAAGAAGAAAGAAAAAAAGACGCCGTAAAGCTAATGAAACGCAGCGACATCAAAATGGGCTTAAACAAGCACCGCTGTGTTTCTGGCCCCGGGTTTTTGGAATTCTGTCCACATGTTCCCATTTGATCCCTGTTATTGCAGTCACTGGAACACAAATCCCAGCGACGTTCCCACAACCACATGACTGGGACAGCCTCGGGGGTCGGGGGGGGGGGGGGTTGCCAGCATGCGTGTGATTCGTTCCTCCATGTGTGTCCGTCCAGGATATGATTTGTGAGGTGATTTATGCATGGATTCGTCCATTTTCTATACAGGTTTATTCCTCACCAGGGTGAGGGGGGGGGGGCTGGAGCCAACCCCAGGAAGAGAGGCAGGGATAGACCCCAGACAGGCCACTAGTCTACCGGGGGGGTCACATTCACTCACACCTATGGGCAATTCACACTCCCCAACTAGAAGCAGCATGTATTGGGACTTTGAGGAATCTGGATGACCAAAGTCCTTGAACATGGGGCCTTTTTGCTGCGAGGGAACAGCCCCAACATCAGATCCACACAAGTCAGCCAGTTGGACATTACCTATACCTGCTTAGTCTTCCTTAGGGTCTCAGGGGTCCTGCTGGAGCCAATCCCAGCGCATTACAGGTGCGAGGCAGGGATACACCCCAGGTAGATCACCAGTCTACCGTAGGGGCTCACATTCACTCACACCTATGGGCAATTAAGAGTCTCCAATTAAAAGCAGCATATTTTTGGACTTGGCAGAGTCCAGAGAAGACCCTGGAAGCTCTGCCTTTGTTCTATACCTGCTTATTCCACATTAGGGTCTCAAGGGTCTGCTGGAGCCAATCCCAGGTTGTTACAGTCCATCATGGGGCAAACACACACCATTCACTGACACAATCAGGGTCTATCTTAGCACTATCCATCCATCATCTACCACTTATCTAGGTCAGGTCTAGGGGCCCAGACTTTCCTCTTCCTCCAACCATTCCAGGGGAATCCCAAGGCATTCCGAGGCGAGTCGAGCATATCCTCGTCCAGCCTCCATACTAGATGCCCAAGCCAGCAAATCTGGCTTCTCTCTATGTGCTCTAAATCCTCCTGGAAGACCCAGATTCTCACCCTGATATGCTGCTTGATTCATGATCTCGTCCTTTTGGTCACTACCTAAAGTTTGTGACGGTAAGTGAGGGTAGGAATGCCGATCGACTCATGAACGAGATCCTGAGATACTTGAGACAGGACCTCATCCAGGATCTTCATACTTAATAGAGACTTGTGTACGTATATGTATTTAAAAGTGGATTTATAGCAATTAAGGAGCTTTGGCATTTATTATATGTCAACTACAGGTCAACGGGGTGTTATTGTTCAAGGGGGGACATTTTATGTATACACAGGGACTATGTTCCCTGATTTATACTTTGACCAACTATATAGAAGTAAAAATAAAGATATAATACCGGTGAACCTGTACTTTACAGCTTTTATTTTCATGAAAGCAGTCTGCGATATAATATCAATCTACATCTGGTACCATTAAGACTTAAGTAAAGAAGCTGACTAAGCAAGGAAGGAAAGTCTTTCGACACGTGGTGGAGCACCACCCAGACCAGGTCCCAAACGTGGGGACTGGACTCTCGAACCCGGATTATCTAACACCTTTTAAAAACACAGCGCAAAGTGCGAAAAAGGAGTTGAACCCGTGGTCAGCGAGCGGAGCTGACGAGTGACGCCCCCCCTAACCCCCCCCGGAGCTAAAGCAGAAAAACCCAGAGTCAGGACCAGGAGTTCCTGGACCCCGATGACTGGACCCGGCCAGCCGGTTCTGCGTAGGCTGCGGTCAAATCCCGGTCCAGATTGCTGTACAGCAACAGGGCATGTGACGCAAAGAGTGACCGTGTGTGTGTGTGTGTGTGTGTGTGTGTGTGTGTTTGTGTGACTTCTCACTCAAACTCCATTCATCACACTGACGTACGCTACGCACACACTGCGGATACCAGCATGTTACATGTATGTTCAAAACACAACCCAATCATGTTTATAATCTGCAACTTTCTGGTGTGTGACTGCACCTTTATTCTAGTTTTACTTTTCATGCACACACACACACACACACACACACACTTAATATATATATAAGTATTCCAAGGATATTATAAAATACAGAGGCTTTTATGAGTGGAATACAGTACTCTTTGTGTGTGTCTGTCTCTCCTGTGTACTGTACTGCTACACACTCATTGCCTCACTCTCTCTCAAACACACACACACACTCACACACACACACACTTTCCCGGGCCGGTTCACACATGCTGCTGTAATAATTTGGGGGTGAATAAAGGCTTTTTTATTGAGGTTTAATGATGTGTTCACTCCGAGCGGCTCTCTAACAGTGACACAGAACAGAGGGCTGACACAGGGATCGGCCTTTAGCCGCGTGACTCACACCTCTGCGCACACACACACACACACACACACACACATTACAGTAAGTATCTGACCCTCGCCTGACAGTCTGTCGGTATACGAGTGGGAAAAGTCGTGTCTCCCACACTGTTAACATGGACATTCACATCCTCTTTTCTCTGCCTTCACACCCTCTTCACGTGTTTGTAAAAAGAACATGCGTGTAAAGGGCTCTCGGGGCGCGTTAAAACAGGCAACGTGTCCTGTGACAGCCTAATTGGCCCGTAACACGGAAAGACGGTAGCCCGGTCGGGAGCGGAGGACACTAATAGGAGCTCCTGCAGCAGGTCGGACATCTGGCACCGTCATGGAGGTCCAGAGGAGACGCCAGACGGCGCGTGTGATACGCGACTGCTGCAGGAACGCTAAGCTAGCTTAAAGTCTAGAAACTGTCCGAAACGAGTGCAACAACTGACAAGATCGTTGGCGATTTATGCAAATTTGTATTTTGCATAGATCAATTTTTGACATGTTTGCCTTATCAATGTGTAAAATAATGGATATATTTATATATCAGGCTATTAACTAATTGTTGCACGTGTCTTATGATCGCTTACCAAGCAGGAAGCACAGTGTTTTTTTACGTAGCGTACACACTAAGCTTCTAACCGTTGTTTTTTTACTAGGTCGGTCCAGTGTTTTTTTTATACAAGTATTCAAATCTACTCTGTGTACTTCTATTATATTGAAAATCCAGAGAGGAATCAATGAAAATATAGCCTCCATGCTTCAGATATATGCCAGGGACCTGCGACATACGACTAAACTATCCCTTTAAATTGAAACTAATCCTCTAATTGTGGAATTGTAGTATTGTGACAACCCTCTAACAATCACTTAAAATCCTCTAAACCAAAAAAAATCCCCATTTTGAGATCGTAATTGTGGTGGTAGAACCGGAGACGTGGCGTTCCAGCGGCTCGACTCGGTCACGCCGGCCCGCGCTAACGTGCCGGTCCGTGTCGAGGGTTTAAAGGAGCCTCCGTCCTGTTTACCTTGAGGTGCCTGAGAAAAGAGCCAGGGTTCAGCAGCAGTTCACAGGGCCCTCGTAAGATGCCGCCGAGGGGGCCCGCAAGGTATTTCATAACATGCCCCCCCCCCCCGCTGCTAAAACAAATCATTAGCATCCTGCAAAAGCCTTATATGACTCTGAAGAGTCAATTTCTGAGGAAATGAGAAAACCTGGCTTATTTTCTCATCGATTCCGCGGCATTTCTGACATTTCTGGAAGGTCGGGAGCTTTTAAAGAAATGAACCTCACTCCCGTTCTAACTAATATATCTAACGTCATAAATGGGCTTCAGCGGCGATTCATAATGGCGACGTTACGTTTTATTGGATTATCGGCATTCGCGACGGGGAAGTTATTAGATTAAAGGTCTCGGTTATCGCGCTGTATCGTTGCATCGGAGGGGCTCGGGTGTCGGGCCTGCCTGGGAAAATGTAGGTTAAATAGCGCCCGGGGGCCCGTAACAGCGTCCCTGATGGGCTCGGGGGGAGTTGGCGGCGTGGTGGAGAGAGGGTCTGTGCCGCGGTGACGAGGGTTCATGAGGGCTGGTGTTACAGGCACAGGAAGGTCAGGGACTGTGCGACCAACCAACTTGTTGCCTCCATTTTGTCGTCCCCTCCCACGTCATTTCTTCCCCTCTCCTCTGATTTCATTTCCTCTCCTTCACAGCAAAAAAAAAAAAACGCCTCGTTATTTTCCCATTTTTGACTGATTCATTCATTCGCTCAATTGCTTATATGTTTATTTCATCTTGTCATCTCTTGCTCTCCTCTGATGGGAAACCTCGGGTCAATGTGTTTAACACACACACACACACACACACACGTACAGCCCCTCGTTTCTGCCGGGACCCCCGACATGCTCGTTAAACCGGTCACATGACCTCTCCCGACTTCTCTTTCTTCCTCCATAGCTTCATATTCTTTTTGCCCCCCCCCCCCCCCCCCCCTGCATCCTCCCCAAAGGTGAAGAGTGCAATGCAAAAATTTTTCCTTTTCTCATTTCCTCACGCACACAATTGCAATTTTCTCTTCGATCTCCTCCTCCTAAAAAAAAACGCCCATGGGGTGAAGAGTGCAGAGGAGTTCATGGTCATTACGGATCACCTCGGGTTGCTTTTCCTTCAGCGTTCATCACTCCCGGTTTTACCTGAGGGCCAAATTCCCCTCCAGAAGCGGTTACACATTTTCAGCCTAGCGATATTAGAATGACTTGTATTATTAATAATTCAGGATGAGTTCAGGTTTACTGGAAGCTGCATTAGCTTCAGCTCATTTGCTCCGATAATTTAAGATCCAGATGTGGACAGCTAGAATCCTTAAAACTCATTAAAACAACAAAAAAACAACCAGGATGTAAAAAACGTGGCCTACACTGGGTAAGAGATCGAAATAATTTACAAATTCGACTCATTGATTCAAAAAATTGTGAAAAAAATGTGTAACATAAATTTCATAGAAGCTGTTTCCAAGCATCTACCACAGATACACACACTATAAAAGTATTAATATCAAATACATATATCAGTACTGTAACTCTATTAACATTTTACTATCAAATATGTCTACTGTCCTTTATTTTTTATCACTTTCTCTCCGTCCTATCCCTTTATGTTTAATTGCATTGCAACAGAAAGGAGGTGAAATGGTTGGACGCGAAGCAATTTAATGATATTTTAATGTGACCTAGTAATATTTGCATTAGGTTCACTTTATGATCATTAATCCCGTTCATACTGAGCCTTAAAATCTGAAGCTAATACGGGAGAATTATTGGATACCTGCAACAGTTCAGCCTTTTCTTAGTGTGAAATCCCCTTTGTGTGTTTCCCCGTTGAGCAGAAGTGTAACAAAAAGAAGGAAGTTTGTACAAGCGTTAAAACACAAAGTCCAGCTGAGGCAGATGGGAATGTCGTTAGATCCCGAGGTTCGCTCGTAAACCCCGAAGCGTTTGACTCAAATTTAGATTTTTTCACGGCGGTGCTTAATGAAAAGATCGGGGATCAGCGGAGTTATTGCAGCGCCGTCCTGCGGGGGGACATAAATTTCTCCACCGAATTTCATGTGAAAATTTCAGACATTTGTTAAAACATTTCCCCCGTCTCAGCCTCAGTGGTCCCGTAAGAGACGACGCGCTACGCGATCAACTAAAAATCCATCCGCTGCATCTCTACGAAACGTTGTGTTACTCCATCCAATAGCTGCTGAGATTTGACCGACTGACCGACCAATCGGAATCCCCGGAGTGCCACCGCTGCTAAAGACATTTAACATGCGAGTGGGTACAAATTATACGTTTATTTATCTAATTTGTCAATTGTATTGAGGCTAATTTCTATCCATATATACAGTCAGACTGTGCCGAGTGCATGTGTGTGTGTGTGTGTGTGTGTGTGTGGACGGTTTTATTGTGTGTATTTAAAGAAGAATGTGGGAATAGTGGGAATATTTGTGTATGTGAGGCTGCATTGCTTTGACCCCGGTTCCTCAGCTGGGATTGTTTAGCATGAGAGGGTGCAGTCGGACACTGTGACTGATCTTTCAACACCTTTACAACACACACACACACACACACACACACACACACACACACACACACATAAACAGGAAAGTCACAAATGAGCTCTCAGCACCTCAGCTACAAGGCATTCCTTTGACATGTACATGCTAAGGGCATGGGGTCACACACAGTACTGGTTGAATGTGTGTGTGTGTGTGTGTGTGTGTGTGCATGCTCATTACGAGGCTGCAGTGGGAGGGGTTTGCAGCATGTAACGATACTGCACATGCGTCATTATTTTTCACTCTCAAGTTTCATGTGCACTTCCTTAAAAAAGTTATTCATTATTCATTTGCAAGGGTAAGAAAGTAGAAAAAAAAATGGAAGCATGTTATCAATTCCTGCAACACCGAAAGGAATTCAGCGCCACAAAAAGCAAATTTGGAAAAGGAGACACATCACACATTTTTATTTTTGACTCAACCATCAAATCGCAGAGTGCAATGGATTACAAGATGAGAAAAGATACGTCACTGTCCCTGGAAAATACTAGACTTTATTCTCAGGAGTTTGATGACACCCCATTTCCTGCAATGCAAAAACATCCACATGAGATTTTATCTGAACATATCCCATGTTTTAAAAGTGCTAGGCAATGAAAAACCTCAATAAGTCAACATTAATAGACTTCAATTCCCATCAGCCATTGTGTGGGTTACTCGTCACAATCTGTGAAGAGTTTAAGACACAATCGATTTTTTATTTAAAAAAAAAATGACTTTGAAGGAGAGTCAGCTGCAAAAACATGACCCAGGGGGACACATTTAATATATAAATATAATGTGACCTTCTTTATTTAATAGAGTAGACTATTATATATATATATCAATATCTATATATAGATATATATGTTCCTGATCTGTGCTGCTGTTCACTCCTGTCTCTCTCCTCCATGAGGAGGGGGCGGGGCCATTGGCCTCAGGTGTGCGGCTCATCAGACTCACCTGTCCTTGATCTGCTCGTCAGCGTCGGCTTCTTAAGCTCAGACAACGCGCTGCCTCGGTTTGATCGCCTGTGTGTGGATCGCACCGCATGGTGGAAGTCCAGCGCCCAGTTTTCAGAGTTTCACTCATACATATAGAACATTTAAGGATGAGGATGGGGGAGATTTTTATTTCAAGCACAAAAAGACGGGAGTTTAGTTTTATGGATGACACAGACAAACAAGTGAGTGTCAGGTTGAAAGGTTGCATATTGAACCCGTAATATTACCGAGAAAATCAACAATATAAGCATTGATCAATAAATTTGTATTTTGGAAGCAGACATACCTTTATTGACCGGAAATTTAGCTAGCGTTCCCAGTTTCAGTTTACATTCATAACCTTTATCCTTAGTTGAGGCACAAAACTGCACCTAAATGTGAAATTTTTTTCCATTCGTGCCCCAGCAAGGGAGCAGGGTTCAAGACCGCCAACCGGAGGCTTTACTGCCGTTACACCGTGCATTTTTTACCGCCAATTTGAGACGTATTAACCGTCACGTCAGGACAATTTAGCCGTTACATCGGCCATTTTACTGCCGCTGAACTGGGAATTCTTAACGTTACATCAGACATTTTTACTGCCGTTAAATTATACACGGGGGGGATATTTTAACGGAGCATTTTAAGCGCCATGTTGGATACTTTACTGCCATTAAACTGGGCGCTTTCACCATTTCTCTCATTTTTCTTTTTTTAATCTAAACTATGGTCTTTTCTAATACTAACAGCGTTAATGCATAGACAAGACGCGCGTGTTAACTTTAGCTTTTTAGTAGGCGAATTTGTTCATGTTTAACTTCACGGTCCAAATGGTCATTGGCGTGCTCATGTTCAGGGAATTTTTGCAGAAGTGCTGTTCAAGTACAGTTGTCTGGAGACTAATGTCCTTACTGGAACTCTATTAAAGACCTATATGGCTTGTGTTTGTGTCGATTTGAGCTACAGAAACATTGCCTGCCAGGTGATTTCTAGAGCCGTGCACCAGAAAATCCTCAAATGGGAATAAATTCTCATTTGTCTGGCAAATCCTGTACTGTAGTGAAGGAGGAGATAATTAGGAAAAAAGTTAAATCAGTCATCCAGTGGTCATTATAAAGTTATATGCCTCAAACCTCAGAACTTTTTTTCTGGTACCAACTGTTCACACTTGCTTTCTTTGCACTAGAGTAACCCCTCTTTCTCTCTCTCTCTCTCTCTGTCACACATATATGACCCCTCAGCTTCAGGGGGGCGAGGCGAAAAGAGAGGGAACTCTTTTCCATAGACGTCAGAGAGCCAACACTGTACCCACAATCTCACACACACATGTACGAGCACACACTCTGAAAAGGGTGAAGAGCATGTTTGTGGTTAGTGCTGAGGAATTACCATGGGCTTATTCCGTCATTCGCCAAAGCTCGGGGGGTAAGGAGGAATAACTCCACCAAAACACCAAAAACCACAATAAAGCATTTCTGCTGAGAGTGAGAGAGAGAGAATGGAATGGAAAAAGAGGGGCAGAGAGGCAGCGAGAGGCCGAAAAAAATGACAAAAACACAACCAGTCTGACCAGGGAGGGAGGGAATTGTTTGGATGGATGGATGGATGGATGGATGGGTGGATAGGCAGGTCAGTGGGGAAGGGATACAGGATGAATGAATGGGAACAGGGGGATGGAGAGATGGATGGATGGATGGGTATTGGCGGGGATAGATGGGTGGGTGGATGAATGCATGGGCAGGTCAGTGGGGAAGGGATATAGGATGATTGAATGGAAATGGTAGATAGATGGGTGGATGGGTGGGTGGTTGGGTATTGGCGGCGAAGGATGGATGGATGGGTGGATGGATGGATGGGTGGATAGATAGGCAGGTAAGTGGGGAATGGATACAGGATGAATGAATGGGAACAGGGCAGATAACAGATGGATGATACAAGGCGGATGGATGTGTAGCAGGTAGATTGGTTAATTGATAGAGCGACGGGGGATGGATTGATACTGGGTGAATGACAAATGGATAAAGGACAAAAACGGTCTATAAATGGATGGACTTATATGGGGTGGCTGGATGGATGCGTGGGCAGCTCAATGGTGAATGTATACGGGATGGAAGGATGGACACAGGGTTGATAACAAATGGATGGATGTGAAGAATTGATTGATTAATGATTTTATAATGGGTGAAAGAATGGATTATGGAGACGGTGGATGGATTGATACAGGATGGATGACATATGGATAAAATACAAATACAGGGTATATGAATGGATTGGTGGATGGTTACAGGGTGGATTACAGAGTCAAGGGTTGATTGGATGGGTATATAATGGGTGGATTGATGGTATATATCTCATATGGAGCAGGTGTAGAATGGAAGGTAGTCATTTTGTCTAGTACCCTTGGTTATAGAAAAAGAGCGATATCTGTGTATCTTGTTTACAGGATAAATAATCAGTATCTCTGGAAATATAATATAATCAGACACCTTTCACTTTGACAGATGAACCCTGTTTGAAATAAAAGTATGGATCCAACAGAAACGCTGCACTGTCTCCCACCATGTGTTCAGTGGAAGGTTTGTGTCATGTCGTGCGGTGACGTAACTGAAATGTGTTGCTACGCTTCTGCTGAAAACACAACCACTACAGTGGCATTGATCAGGTCGCCTCGCTTATGTTATGTGCCCTATGGCATCAAGTATTTAGACAATAGAAAGCCAATTTGTTTTCCTTTATGAGTTCACCAAGTTCTGTCGTCCCGGACGAACAACCAGAGGCACAATTGAACCGGGGGGGTATGAAAAGCGTTCACATTGTACTCATAAAACCAGAAATAACAGTTTGACATGTGCGCCAAGCAGCGGGAGAAAGTTCAAGTCGCTGAAAGAAATTCCTGTGACGGTTCAACTGCTCTGACTAGTAATTACTGCTTCTGTCATGTCCGTGTGTCGCCGGGTAATGACGCGGTGAGATAGAAGAACACATTACTTTCCCGACAGGGCAATCGATTGGAAAATGTTGAAAACATAGGTGCAGAGAGACGGATGACACCACGCTGAAAGGCCGAGTGGAGGGGGCTAGCGTCCGCTAACGAGATCAAACTATACTCAAACATCGCGGTCGGATCATGTTTCCGTCATTTGGAACACTACAACTCGCCGTACGTGTTCCTTTTCAATCTCACCTGCTCATTCCTCCTCATTACTGTCAGGACGCCATCCTCAGGGGGGGATTCTTTTCCAGCGGCTTTTGTCTGTAAACCGATATAAATCCCCGAAACAGAAAGTCACGTTGTGCGGATTTCATCCAGCGGGATAATTTGTCCCCCCCTTTCCCAAACAAGGTGTGGAGAGAAAAATGCAACGGGGGGGCTGAGGGAACAAAAAGGATGAGTGCGAGGGATGAGTGACGGCATGATTACAGAGAGAGGAAAGGTTGGAGGGTCGTGATGATGGTGACACATCTGTACCGCCACACCTGAGGCCTAAAAGCTGCCAAACCGCCCACTGGACGTCTACCAGTGATCGCATCTGTCTCTGAAATATCGAGAACGGCCCTTCATCCCTGTTGGGAACCAGTCACGTCTTTCACCATCTTCCTATTTCGGACACCTGGGATGGAGAATCAAGGGGGACCACCTGCAGGAAGATATTTAGGGATGGGCTGATGAGGGCATGAAGTATGCTGACAGAAGTGAAGTATCTCTGGTAGAAAAAAAGTCACACTAAAAAATCAAAGTGTGAAAGCAAAAACAATGGTCACCTCGGCTGCTCCGATGGGTCGAAGGAATAAAACTGATAAAAATATGGATGTTTTTCATTCATCTTTTCGGCCATAAATGCAGGAAAATGTCACTAAACTAACTTTTATTTTGAAAATCTCAAGAGTAAAAGTTTTTTTTAATGAAGTTGGTTGTTTTAGTGTTGGCTACGGTGTTAGCATGAGGAATAAAATAGCAGGTTATTAACAATAATAACTAAGGATGTTTTGACTATCCATCCGAAAAACTTCACAAAGAAAGGACACACACCATCTTGACATGCACAAGCTATATCCCAAAGTTGGCGTTGATCCGACAAACGTTTAGAGAGATACGTGAGCCACAGACGCACGTATGCTTCTAAAAAAAAGAGAGAAAAGTTTACTATTAAAATCTGACAGTGTGACAAAGATATATCAGAAACAGTAGCCTGTGTTAGCATGAGGAATAATATAGCAGGTTATTAACAATAATAACTATAAGGATGTTTCGACTATCTATCTGAAAAACTTAGGGTTAGGACACACACCATCATTAAATAAGCAAACTATATCCGAAAATTGGGGTTGGTCCGACAAACGTTTAGAGAGATACGTGAGCCACAGACGCACGTATGCTTCTAAAAAAGAGAGAAAAGCTTGGTAATAAAATCTGACATTGTGACAAAGATATATCAGAAAATAAGGGAAAACATAGTTGGTTAAACTACTAAAGATGGACAACAGTGAACCGCAAAAGCCAACACACTGATAATGTATGTTTGGTCTGATCTTTCCAGTGGAAATGCAAAAACTAATGTTTCCGTTACACAATTGACCACACGGTGGCAGAAACTAATACTGTTCAATCAAATATTGATTTGGTTCTTGAGATCTGAGATGATGCTATTTGTGTCCACATTTTGGAACGTCCTGACATGAATCCACTCAGCTCCTCAGGTTAATAACAAGCTCGTACCTGACATAACACGACCGCAGCGTATTGAGCATGTTCCGCGCGTCTTGATTTATTGAAAGGGAGGCACTAAACACGGGTCATTCCCTGAGAAAAACCCTGCATTTGAAAACAAAAATCATGTCTGCACCATCATGATTTCCGTCATTAAATCTGACGCCGGCTCCTCTCGTGCCCGGGGTAATGGCGGCCGAGGTAATCCCGGATAATTCTCCATACATCAGCCCCGCGGGCAGGGTTCACCGCCGGTAATTGCACATGTGGCATCAGGTCTCATCTTCAGGGTGAAAAATTTACTGTTTAAAAGCTGAGGTCAGTCGGGTTTTTATAACTTTTAAAACAAGCTCACACACACACACAAACTATCAAGCCAGACAGATATGACATCATCGTGGTCTCTGATTCAATCGTCACCGGCGGCAACCGCGAGTCGAGCACATGACCGCAACCTCATATATCAAGACCCCTGCAGTGTGTGCATGTGTGTGTGTGTTGATGATGAAGAGGAGGAGGAGGAGGAGGAGGAGGGGGGGATCTGTCTATTTGGAAAAGCTGACAGCTCTATTCATTTCGCTATCCGCACGCCGCTCTGATGGATCGGTTTCTCTCTCTCAGCGTTTTCTGGGATCTTGACCGTCTTTTACCCTCGAAAACAGACTTCATTGACAAAATTAATACTACATCATGTAGTAGTATCAACCTTTACCACTCATATACACACATTAAAGAACACACTGCAGAATCCTACAAGTTTTTTTTTAACTTAAAGGGATAATGCATGGTGAAATATCCCTTTAACTACTGAAAAAACATTTATTGACATTCATTTGATAGTTCCAACACAACTTTTCAATTGACAAACAGCAAAGATAAAACACAGGGAATATATATATATATATATATATATATATAAATGTTCTTTGAAAAACCTACATAGAAACAATATGGCCGCCAGTGGTTAATTTTCTTCAATTTAATCTGATTCTTTTCATCTTTTGCACCATAAAGTTACAAAAGTCAGTCAGGTTGATGAATAATTGTCTAAAAATGTGCATCACTGTGATTTAACCAGTCAAATATCAACATGAATGAACAGAACTTCCACTGAATGCATTGTTGAATGCATTGTTTGGAATCTTTTACAACCAAAGGATCAAATGGTGAATCGTCTTAACAGGCAAAGAAACAGTCGCAGATACAGATAGAGAAACGTGTGATATAGAAGTCGGCCGATGGTTCCTGCGTCCTTTGGCCACCTGGCCCTGAACTGGAACCGGTTCTGACCTGCAGAGAGACTTCTTCTTTTTCCTTTCATCCACATCAAAGACATATTGCAACTCATTGATAATTCCTCAGTCCTCCCTGTTATCATCTTTCTGTGTTAGCCCTGCTGACATTTCAGCACCCTCTGCTTACTCGTACAATACCAGCGCTTGTATTAATGCACTAAACTCATTTGGCAAAATTTTGGGGGTAAAAAAAAGGACACTGGACATTATTTGTGTGATATCACCACTTCCCTGAGGGGCTTTCGGTGTGATCAATCCGTCTCGTAAATATCAAACGCCGAATAGTAAAAAAGCAGAAAAAGAAGCGGGATTTGTCGGGCTTTAAAGCCGACCCCGACCCCGGCGGCGCCGCGGCGTTGACGGATGTCCTCACTTACTCCGCGCCACATGGCGTCATCAGATATGAACTCAGAGGGATCTTAAAACCCATTTTAGGAGACAGGCTGTTTATGAGGTGTAATTTCTAACAACGCAATAAAAAATATTTAATTGTCTGGATGAACGCCCGTATCGGCCAAGTGATAAATGTCATATTGATCGATTTTTTTTTTTTTTTAAAGGTGTAATGACTATGCTCTTAAAGACTTTAGTGGCTCTTAAAAGGTCATGTGACCCATCTAATTGCAGGAGTTTTTCTTATTAATGAATCTCATATGAAGAGCCAAACAAACTGATTCTATGATAATTAAATATTCTGAGTATGTGATATATCTTCTTCTCTAGAGTACAGTAGACCTGCATTGTTATATATAAGCATAAAAATGCAGTTCAGGTTTAATAGCTTTAATAACTAATTAATATGACAGATGGCCTCAACAATGGAGGGCTATGACGCATCTGTTCATTGTTGGATTGAAGGAACTCGCATTTGTGATGAAATCTCCAATTTGGAGCCTTCATGCGACGCTTCCACATATACGAAGTTTGGTCTGGACGACTTAGTTTGATCCAAACCAAAGTTACATGTGTGAAGTCTGAGTGTGAATCAAACTGGAACCCTGGTTTGGGACCAGTGACAGGAGGTTCTAACACTACTGCAAAAAAAAAGGGAAAAACTTTAGTTTTCCTAATTAAAAATTGGCTCAAAGATGTGATACGAGACCGTTTTTTGCAGAGAATGAAGGTGGAGAAATGCCACTTGCAGAATGTCACTGTAAAGAGTGATACAGCCATTCCGTTGGGGCGATGGCCATGCATTCTGATGGCAATGACATTCTCCTTAATCTGTGTTCTGTGCCAGTCGCTTCCTGCTGGTCAACGTCCTTCACATGTTTAGATAGAGTTAGAGAAATACCACATAGAGATTACAGAAATCACCATTTACTTTTTCAATGTTTTCGTAAACCAACGTATCATGAGGTACAACCAAAGCAATGAGCCAAAAGGAAAAAGGGTTAAAAAGCCGAGCTGTCTGATTTATTGCCAATATAAAAACTATTGATTAGCGGAGCGTTAGGGGAGAGGAGGGGGCGAGTCACCTGATCCCCCCGACCCGCGTCCAGTATCACCTTATCATCAAAAAAAAAAAAAGCTGTGACGATTCCGTCGGCCGACGCTTTGGTCTCCTCCGCTTTTATCGGGTTTCACACCCCGACAGCTGTTGAGTTAGAAAGCAGCGGGGTGTGTGTGTGTGTGTGTGTGTGTGTGTGTGTGTTTTACAGCCTGGGAAGGTACCGTCCTCGGGGCTGGTGTTGTTAGTGAAGCACATTCTTCTTCTTCTCTTCTCATAATCACGCACAGACGCACGGTTCAACACCGGGGCACAGAAACACACTGCTTTCATCACACACACACACACACACACACACACACAAAATCTCCTATTGATATCTTTTTCTCATTACGCTAAAATCTTTTTCCTATTAGCATCTTCCACTCTGCCGATGCTGCTGCCGGAGCGTTCGTACACACAATAGCGTTTGGTGTAATCTTTCAAAGCGCGTCATGCTTTGTGCGCTTTGAAAACTATATCGTTATCTCCTGTGCCAATATTTTAATAACATAATCTCCTTTCCTTTATTTGGAGGCGGTTCACTTTTGTGTTCTCGTGATCCTGCTGAGTTGTGTGTATGGATTCTTTTTTTTTGTGTGTGTGTGTGTGTGTTTAATCAGAATGAAAGCTGTATTATTTATTCACTTATGATTAAACCAATGAAATATGCAGTTTGACAACTTTTGATTGATTTAAATTAATGATGATTCTGCAGAATTTTAGCAAACGCTTGCAAACTATTTGCACACCAACAAATATATGACATTTTATATGCATATGCATGGGCCAACATTAAGAGAAAAGGGGAAAAATCTGAATCACTTTAAGTTAATTGGATTAGTTCAGTTTCAGAGTTCAGAATGCTTCTGGGGGAAGTGTGTATGTGTGTGTGTGTGTGTGTGTGGGGGTGAGATTTATGCTTTAACACAAGTGTTGTGAAACGGTTTTGGTTTTTACAAGAGGAAAAAGCCACCTGAAGGGCTTAAAAGGCCGGTTTGACAAACCACCGCCTTATTTCCTCCTCTGATCAGGTGCACAGACGCCATCAATCACAATCCTTCATATTTTTACACAATCATTTTTTTTACACATTTTTTGTTCTTTGCACAGATCTGCTCTACTGCAATTCCCACCCTCTGTTCACCACAACGTTTCCTGTTGTGTGTTAATATAAAACAGTTTTTTTTCACGCCCCAAATATAAAACCGCAGAGAAAACCTGAAGTACACAGATATATTTATATCAGTGCTGTTGTGTAATGGATTAGTTAATGTACATTATGTAAAAAATAAGCTTTTATATTCATCCCATTGCTGATCTACACAGTGATGAACAAAGTACTCAGATACTTAAATAAGTAAAAGTAGAAATACTCCAATTACAAGAAAAGACCTGAATTCAAAAAGTTACTTTAGTAAAAGTACAGCAATATGCGTCAGTAACTATACAGTGTTATTATACAGTACTGAGGGGCATTCTAATATTATATTGGAGCCAATTTAAAAAAACTTTATATGTGCATGTACATGAATCTTATAGACTTTATACTGCAAAAAGTTGTGAGTTGCAGTAGTTAATGTGCAAAGTAAAAGTACTCATTATATAGTGTTATTACACTATATTGTAATATTTGTTTTACACATGAGCAGATTTCAATGCTGCATCAGGGTCAATTCTTTCAGTGGACTAATAGTAGAATATAATAGATTAAGTGTATTAGCTGTTTTAATGCACTTCACACTAAGCACAGTGAGTATGAATAGAGTAAGAATATTAAAATATATTTTGTTTCAAGTCTTTTAAAGTACAGTAGAAAGCAGATATATAGTAAGGTGTATAAAGTAGCATCGAATGCATCAAATACTGCAAACTGTACTAGAGTAAAAGTACTTGATCTACACTTGTTTCTACACCTGCAGCTCTACGCATCTGATTTTAAAAGGTTTGCATTTAATAAATTAAAGTTTTCCTCCAGTGAGCTTCACGGGAACCTTTTCCACACACACTCACACACACACACACACACACCTCTTCCTTGAGGCCGTGAACCTGATGGGGCTGAAATTATACCTCCATGTGTCTCCTCGCCGTTCCTTCCATCGCGCTCTCCTGACCCCCGACACACACACACACACACACACACACACACACACACACACATCTGGCAGATGCTTAGTGCTGCAGAGACAATATTCGTCTCTTACGCCACCGTGTAAGATCAGAATCGCTGCTCAGAGACTGTGTCTACGCACACGTTTGCGGACTAATAATCAAAATGTTGCATCACACACACACACACACACACACACACACACACACACCGAAGCGGCTCATAAATCTGCGCCGTGCAGCTGATGAATTAGTCCGCATGGCTTCCAGCGGTAATGAATCATCACAGCCTGTGTTTGTCTGCATAAATCTGCCTGAACGGACGCTGCACTGTTGCTGCTATTTGTGCAGAGTCATCTCTTCCTGCTTATGAAGCTGAGCTGTGTTTTCTGCCTTTGTGTGAGTGGATGAGAGAAGATGAGATTGAGAGGAATGGACGGATTATATACCTCATATAGATATATGCATGTTCTAAAAAGAGGAAGAACACATGCAACAATTGAAGAGGAATTTTACTTAGTGTGTTATAACAATTTTACAGTGTGTGTGTGTGTGTGTGTGTGGGAGAAGGCAGACTGTATTGCTGCTACTGTGTGTTCTTAGGCCATTACAGCCTGCCATTTTTTATTTTTTAATAAATAAACTACATCAGTCAAAGGAACAAGATGTTTTTTTAATGCATTAATTAAAGGTAACATGTGGTTAAGAGGTAGACGGTAATTATTTTTCAATCGTAGGTTTGTACGGTCGTATGATTTTAGATAGATAAAATATTGTACTTTACTAAAACCCCAAAATACTACCTGTTTGAGCAAGGGTGTCAAACGTGTGTCCCGGGGCCTGAAACCGGCCGCCCAATTAAGGACTTATTCCAATTAAGGACTTAATCCAATTAAGGACTTATTCCAATTAAGGACGTAATACAATTAAGGACTTTATACAATTAAGGACTTATTCCAATTAAGGACTTATTCCAATTAAGGACTTATTCCAATTAAGGCCTCTAATTAATTATTAATGAAGAACTCAATAACACGTACCAGTAGCCCCCTCTCTCTGTGTTTCTGTTATATTCCTGATTCCATTATATTCCTTTTCCCGCGCTCTCCCTCCGTCCTTCCAGGACAATAGGCGGTCTGTGTGGCTCCGTGTTCTCCATGTGGCTCCCATTCGCTCACCGTGGAGAAAGGCCGTATTGTAGCACACCCGGACTGTAAAAACATAACGGGCGACTCTTAAAACGTAATGAAAAACCCCCGCTCCCATACGCAGGCCTGAGCGTTACCCGGCGTCATACGTGTTACGTACGCGGGTTTCGGAGGCAAGGTTTTTTAATGGCGGAGGACTCGTAAACTGTTGAGTCTACAGCGTTATTCTAAAGCGCTGTTCTAAAGCGTTGTTCTAAAGCGTTGTTCTAAAGCGTTGTTCTGAAGCGTTGTTCTAAAGCGCTGTTCTAAAGCGTTGTTCTAAAGCGTTGTTCTAAAGCGCTGTTCTAAAGCGTTATTCTACAACGTTATTCTGTCTATTCAACAGTGGGCGGGGCTTAAAGAAACAGGAGCTGCATGAAAAGCCAGAATCAGATAAATAATGAGGTTTATATCATTATAAACCTCATTATGAGGTTTATAATCATCATGCACAAATATCCCAGCACAGCCAATAACTAACAATATAACATAAATACAGACCTGGAAACGTGTTGGATGTGTCCTCCTCAGATGGACTTGAAAGATGTTTAAAGCTGTTTTAATTCCTGAAAAACTAACTTGGATTCTGACTTTTTGTATTATTTATTTATTTTTTATATTAGCTTAATTAAAGTGAGCGAGGATAAACAACGGCAGACATGGAGACTGGCTGGAACAGTCCTGCCCTCACTAATGATTCATGGGAGAGTGGTGCACATTCACACGCAGATAATTATTTAAAAAAATACTTTGAATATCAACTGAATTTATAAAACACACACACACACACACACATGTACGTACGGCTGCAGAAGTCGGCTTGTGCAATCACAAACAAAAATGAAGCTGGAAAAATACACACACAAGCATCCGCAAGAGTAATGAACGGCACTTTTCAGACAAATTATATTAGTAAAAACACATGTCACACACACACACACACGGTGTAATATTCGCGGCTCATAGGCATTAATATCAGGGGTGATATAATGACTCCCGAGGGCTCTGACCTTTATAAGTGGAATGGAAAACAAAGGCAGCGCTTAGACAGCCACCCACACACACACACACACACGCACACACACACACACACACACACACACACACTGAGCACAAATCCAACTCTTGGGCTTGATTTATTGTGATAAAAGGGAGGACTGTGGCCTTGGCAGTCTGCTCCACATTTTTACGAAGATGATTTTTTTTTCTGTGCCATTATTTGTGTTGGTACTGTAGCAAGATTTGCTGCGTGTGTGTGTGTGTGTGTGTGCACATGTAGTCCTACAATAACGACTTGACAACTTTCCAGCTACTGAAAACATTTACAGTGTTTATTCTTTCCTCCATTTTTATACAATGGTTTTTAGTGTGTGTGTGTCTTTAACACTGAAAAAGGGATAATAGATAAAAATGAGAAAATACAAGTGATCCCATCAGAATCCACTGACAGAAACAATTCTACAAATTATGTGAGACATGATTTTCCCATACTCGTTCATAATACATGAACATAACGTTTAAAGTGTAGATACAAAGATGTCAGTGTAAACCTAATAGACCCCCATGTTAAAAATGCTCATAGACCAGGCTCCTATGAAATACAATATATTATTGGCCAAACCATGGAATTAGAAGCATGGCGTCTGTCACGTGATGCTATTGGGTCCAGAATCCCCCATTCACAATCATTAGCAGCTGTAAAATGGTGGATGCACTTTTCTGAGTAGCAGAAATTACTCATTTACGCGTTTCGGCCTTTTGTCAATCCATTCTGGATTTCTAACCATTGGAAAGTGGAGAAGAGTGAGATGGAATCCCTACGAGTCAAAAAGGGGTAGTTATCGGTGGTATTTTGGACATCTAGCCCCATTTCTTACATTCCTGGCGTATATCTGGAGCATGGAGACCAGTGATTTTCTTTTTTTTATAGCCAGGATTATCAATATAATGGTAATTCACCATTTAATGCAATTCATTCATTCTTTCTTATTTGCTTTAAATGGCTTAGAAATGAGCATTGAGCTCCTGTTTGAGATTTACCAGAGCTGTAATGTGGTCTTTAAAATAGTCCTACAACAAATCTGTCACTCAGAAAACACTCTAATAGGATAATATGTTCATTAATAATAATTAAAACAGGCCAAGATCAACCTGAGGAGCAAAATGCATAAAATCACACTGGGATCCATTTTTCTTTTTTAAACCACAAACATGTCACATTAGGGCTGTAAAACCCAGAAAAGTGCATGATATGGCACCTTAAAGGTTATTCTTTATTAAGGGCGTGACCAAAAGCCAAAATGGCCGACTATTTGGGTGCATGCATCAGTTGTTCAATCCATGTGACAGGTAAATCCATTCATTGCCTGAAATCACAGTTACAAATCTTTTATTTCTTGTCTGAGTTTTGTTGCAAACTGAAGGTATAATGACCAGGAATCAATGTGCAAAAGGCCAGTTTCACTTTATTCGAGTTAAATCGACAACAATGAAGATGCATACAAGCGGCAGCCAAAGACGAAAAACCTCACATGTGAATAGAGGCAGCAGTGAATCATGTTTGGAACAGTGTGATGAAGGTCAAATGCACACACAGGAACTACTGACTAATGGCCTATAAGTTGTACTTGGCAGGACTACAATGCCTGTTATCATAATGGGGTAATCATGCACTTACACACACACACACACACACACACACACACACACACACACAATGTATATGCAATGGGTGTTGCATGAAAAATGACATGGTGGCACACACAAACTCTCATAGCATTATGTGTGTGATGGTAAAAACACACACCAGCCTGTAAAAGTCGTGTAAAAAAAAATTTGGCTCTGGTGCTCTAATTGGTCGAGGCCCGTGATTGGCTGCTGGCCGCCTGCCAACAACCAGTGAGAGGCCTCGATCAAAACCGTGGCTCCTAAAACAGCAGGGGAGTTGTGTGTGTGTGTGTGTGTGTGTGTGTGTGTGTGTGTGCTGGCCACATGTGTCAGTCATAACACTCACAGTGGGAGGTTTCTGAGCCACAATGGCCCTTGTAATCTCGTTGCTTCTCTGCGTACGTGAAATATTCCACACCTTAACACACACACACACACACACACACACACACACACACACACACTAGTTGAGTCCTTTAAATTAAGCTCTAGAATTATGAATAATTATGTGCAGCCAGGAGCAAAACAAATCACAGTAGGAGAATAAATCAGTTTTATGATAAACTGTAAAAATGTGGTTAATGTCTGGTTAGGTTAAGGCTAAAAACACACACACACACACACACACACACACACACACACACACACACAACTTGGAGGGTTTGTCTTTCAATTACTACTTTGTCAAAGAATAAAAGTCGCAGCAGTCTGAATTTCTCTCCTGGTCGACAGATCTCATCCTGAGGTGAGATGACCTTTTTTAAACTGGAATCGCTTTTTTCCACACGTGCTCGGTGGCGTCGGACGTTCTCCAGGGAGAATAAAAAAAACACGGGGAACGGCGTAAATCATGCTGTCACACACACACACACACAACTTCTTCCTTTTAGATCCAGCATGAGATTGCTGAAAACGAGACCTCATAAATCCCATAAATCCCGGAGGACCTTTGTCGTCATGGTCACAATGATAACGTCTTGATTACGGCTTTCATTAATATTATTCTCTTCTATCGGTATTTTATTTGTCTTTAGATTTCGTCTTTACTTGATGTCCCCACCCAATGGCATTTGTAGTCATTTCTATGTGACAGTCTCACTTGGTAAATGAATGGAGGTCAATGGGTGGTGACTGTATAGTTTTCCCTTTATAAGTTGGAGAGTCCTGGCAGCTGGTTTCTGAATAAAGACTGTGTGCATTTCTCTGTTTATTGCAAGTTTTGAAACATGGGACAATATTTATGACCACAAAAATATTCAAGTTTACCTTTCCTACCATTAAGAAAAAGTAAAATCTGAATGTTGAATGTAAAAAACAAATCATGTGACACCGAAAAATATCAAATAATTGCGTTAGTCCAAATAAAACTGGACTTTTAAAGTGCATTTCTACTGAAATCACACAGCCAGATAATGCAATTGAAATAGAGCTACTCCTAGACCAGTCGGACTGGAGCTGGATGAGGTGATGAGCAAATGTGGTGGAGCTCCGGCCTGGATGTTAAAAACAGCACAGTATGTCAGCTTTTAACACTTTTAACTCATACTAGAAGAATCTGAGTAACTTAGTAAGTAGAGCGTATACAAAGTCTATACAAAATCTTGCAAAACTTGTCCACCATGCCAGTCTGCCTCTGGGTTGCTAACGTGCTAGCTTACACTAGTAGCTTACAGGTCAACCAGTAATGGGCCGCTGGTAACCAGCTAAAGGGTGATCGCCACCTGGTGGAAGCACAGGCGTCATAACCTCATCAATAAATCCATTTACCTCCCGTTGGAGGGCCTGGTCTTACCAGGACCAGAGCTCGACTTGCACCGTGCATCTAAAGGTACGATACCGAGACAGAGAAACATTGTTTGGACGCGTAATTAAAAGCGAAGGCATGAAGGAAACATGCACACACATGCAGTGGGTCAGCAGATTAGAGACTAGGCTCATGCCGACATAAGGGAAATAGTTTTCATGCTAAGTGGAAACTGAGCCGACATCAATTAGCACCGATGTATGGCTCTATTATTATAGCGGATGCCTTTGAACGTGCAAACGCGTCGCAAAGCCATTACAAACGGTTGAGAAACACACACACACACACACACACTGGCGATTAAGGGTTACAGTTTGCCTACACATAAAACCGGCAACAGGCAGAGAAAACAAGCGGTAAACTCTGTTAAAATGGATTTATTTTATGAAATCTAATAATCGCGGCAATAAAAGCGCATTGGAATAACGTTTTGGCCATTTCCTCCCGGTCGTCTAGGACCTCCTTTTTCTGGTGTCAGCGAGCTGTGTGTTTAACAAAGAATGAAAGTTACCTTCAAATAAAAAAGGGATTACGAAGCAGGATGTTGCATCATTAAGCTGGCCGCCATCCCGGGCCTTTTGATTGGTCCTTTACATCATTCCGAGCCGCCATGAATCCAAACACTTAGTCTATACCGATTTAACTTTTAGTGCACCGCTATAAGCCCTGGCATTAAGGAATTACATGTACTGCACCTTTCATTAAAGTAATTATAAGTATAATAAGGAGAGAAGGAGCAATAGAATTGGGGTTAGGAGTGTAAGGAGGCTGAGGATGAGTTATTCCCCCTTAAATAAGAAATAAAACTGTGAAGGTAGAAGTTTAAGAGGGGGAATAAGGAATTGAAGTTAATGCGTTCGGAATTCTTTTTGGCTGGAAACGGTTCCCCCCCCCCAAAAAAAAGCTGAAGCCCGCATTATGCAGGCTTCTAATATTTCAGGACAAGACACACACACACACACATACACCACCTAGGGGAAACTAACCGCAACACGAGCGGATGAAAACATTAGGCCGAGGGCTCGTCTCTCCTGGTCTCCTCCAGACAGAAACCGCTCAGAGAGTTATGGACCCCCCCGAACCCAGGACGCCCCATCTCGCCCGGGATATTAACACATGTGAAAACACACGTAGGCCGGGTCCCTCCTCCGCTAACAGACCCGGTGGTCCGGCGGGCCGCTGGCGTCCAGCGCTATCAATAAAGTTTGTGACATTGAAGAGTCTGGAACGGTTTAATACAGTGTGAGGTATGAAAAGAAGGTAAATTTGGGGAGGGGGGGCTAATAATGAGAGCAGGGTGGCCCCGCTCCTCTGAAGAGACCCAGAAGGCTGCCTGTGAAAATCTCGCAAAATGAGGAAATAAGTTACCGTATTTACACGACCATAAGGTCACCGTAATAAAAGGCTCAGGCTCAGTTCTGTGTGTCATGGCTGTATTTAACACACACATACGGCACCTAACTATAAGGGAGGGTTTATATACCAAGTACAAAAAGTTATTTGTATTGATTACAAAGTACTAACATTTTTTAATCATCACATGGTAAAACACACGGATAAAACAAGCACACAAGTGTGTGTATTTAAAAGTAGAGCGGGGTAATGTCATCAATCAAATCATCAAAGTCCTCATCCTCTGTTTCTGATTCCAACAGCAGCTAAATCTCCATCAAACATGCCAGCTTCACTTTCTTCACCATCAGAGTCACTTTCCTCTAAATGATGCGTTATAATCCGCTGGAAGTTGCTGCGCTACCGTAGTCCTGGTCTGGATGAAAAAATGGCACCGAAACGAAAGTACTAAGACGGAAATGTTCAATTTTTATTTCTTCTGCTAGCTTTACTGCTTTTAGTCAAATGGTGACCGTCGGAATGCTTCTCCCACTCGTTCTTTGCTCTGTGATCCACTGATCCAGTCCTTGCTCTGTGATCCACTGATCCAGTCTTTGCTCTGTGATCCTCTGATCCAGTCTCTGCTCTGTGATCCACTGATCCAGTCTTTGCTCTGTGATCCACTGATCCAGTCTCTGCTCTGTGATCCACTGATCCAGTCTCTGCTCTGTGATCCACTGATCCAGTCTTTGCTCTGTGATCCACTGATCCAGTCTCTGCTCTGTGATCCACTGATCCAGTCTTTGCTCTGTGATCCACTGATCCAGTCTCTGCTCTGTGATCCACTGATCCAGTCTCTGCTCTGTGATCCACTGATCCAGTCTCTGCTCTGTGATCCACTGATCCAGTCTCTGCTCTGTGATCCACTGATCCAGTCTTTTCTCCAACTCGTACCACCTGTCTTATATCTTAAACTCAGCTGTGTAGCTGATTTCTTTCAGTTTAAACTGTGCTTTATCAGCGTGTCTCTTTACCATTTTCAGGTTGTTAAAACAACGATGTTCTGCATAACGCACATCCCCGTTATTTTATCTACAATCCATGCCCACACTTCCCTCACATACATACAGTTGGCGCACCGCACATTTTGAAGAAAGTATAAGACTTTAATGTGGGCCTTATAGTCAGAAAAGAAATAGTTTGGAATACGTTGTGTCTGATAGGGACTTTCATGTGTAGCCGATTAGTAGTTTAAGATCCATTCAAGTCCTTAAATTCTTTTTATAATACTGATAATACTGATTAAGAACACCAATGCATGCACATTTCAGATGCTTTAAAATGGCAAGATTTGCCCAAAACATGAACATATTGAATGTTTTAAAAGAAAAACAGCATTTGATTCATGAATGTGTTTAATTAACGGGATGAAAAACAATTTTTTAAAGTCTAGAACAAACTCACTTTAGTTTATGGGCCACGTACAGTGTAATTTACTCAAAGTGAGCTAGACCATTAAAACTTCACGTCTAAATAACACCTGCACATTTCTCTCTTCCTATGTAAATGAAGGCCGGATTGGACCCTTTAGGCTGGTTCTAGCCAACAAGTTTGTCACCAATTATTTGTCAATAATTTGGGACGTTAGCTGAAGGTGGTTTGGAGGGCAACTATGAGCTTTTTTTTACATTGCCACCTTCAGAAGTGTCACCAACGCAAACCAGGACTTTGCCAAACAGCAAAAAAAAAAGCTTGTTGGGTAAAATGATGCTAACGTGCTAACGAGACAAAGAACAATGAGCCACTGTGACGGCTACGCGCTGTGTGCACTTCAGATTTATAGAGCAATCAGCGCTGCACAAAGCTGACTTTACCGTTTATTGTTGCTCCCAACAACACAGAGGGGATCTTGTGCAACGGTGACCACCAGAAAGCGTTGGCACGTCACGGGAAACAAAAACTCACACAGATACATGTCGAATAATACAAACAGAAATGCGGGGTTATAATAATGTAAACTCTGCATAAACATACAAACAATTCAGGCACCACCGCAAGACGGAACACACACACAATTACAACATCGCCCTCATTGTGGAGTCATTTTCATTTACTTTATATAGCGTTAGCTGGATTAGCGGTTCCA
Organism: Eupleurogrammus muticus; assembly: GCA_036785175.1. Taxonomy (NCBI): domain Eukaryota; kingdom Metazoa; phylum Chordata; class Actinopteri; order Scombriformes; family Trichiuridae; genus Eupleurogrammus; species Eupleurogrammus muticus. The sequence goes on along the minus strand of JAYKQN010000017.1, from coordinate 17,134,128 downwards.
GTAGTTCCCAACCAGAAGGTCAGAAGATAAATCTGAGGGGTTGTGAGATGATTGATGATATGCACATATGTTTTATTTTCACTATTTGGACTAGGAAATGAGACCAACAGGTAGGAAACCACTGGATTAGTCGTTAGCAATGTGTTGTATTTTAAACAAATTATTATAATTATAATAATTATCCAAATATGCATCTGACAAGTACCTAAAACTGTCAAAAGTGTAGTAAAGTATGAATATCATGATTGAAATTGTACTCATTGTGTGTGGAAATAACACTTATTTCATACTAGTGTTTTGCATCTTAATGCGATGAAGTCCCCACACACACAATGACAAAAACACACACACACACACACACTACTTATCACTGCTTTAACTCTCAGCCATGAGACTAAAAATGAATTAAAATTTCCATTTAACAGCCCGAAACTTATTAGCGGCAATCGCTAATCATAAGAATCATAAGGTCCTCACAACCCGTTGTGTGTGTCAAGTGTGATGAAGTCCCCACATACACACAATAACAAAAACACACACACACGCTACTCATCACTGCCTCAACTCTCAGCCTTAAGGGTCCATGAGACTAAAAATGAATTAAAACTTTCCATTTAACAGCCCGAAAACGTATTAGTGGCGATCGCTAATTCGGAATCATAACGTCCTCACAACCCGTTATGTGTGTGATGAAGGCCCCACATGCACGTATACACAAGAACACACACACACACACACAATAGAATCCAAGTAATTCCAGGCTGAACAAAGAGGGGCATTGTTGTATTTTGGGGGGGAATTTTGAGGGGGGGGGGAACTGTGAGACAGGACAAAAGATAGAGCTCCCACACTGCACACACACACACACACACACACACACACAGTAATGGGCGTTTTTTGGTTACCTTTGTCTCCTTGACCTGTTTAACTTCCTGTCCCGCACAGGAAATGGACAGGCAGTTTGAGTGTGTTTGTTAGATACTTGCAGCCTCTCTTTGACATTTAGGGACAGTTTTTAAGTGTGTGTGTGTGTGTGTGACATCCTTCACAGACGACCTTGAAGATGTGAGGGTGCCTGTGACTTAACACCTACTGTTCTTCACAACGTGTGAGCCGTTTCCTTTAAAAGTCCCTTTAGAATAAAAGTGGACGTCCCGTCCTTTTACTCTCACGCTCCTCTTCCTCGGACCCGCTCGCTTCTCAACTTCTTTTGTTGGTTGTTTTGAACTCCTGGCAAAGGTCGGGGCATCTAACGAGGCACAATGTGTGGAAAAGAAACGTAGAGAGAGCCGTTTCTGGGGAAAATCCAGGGATTGTGTCCTGGCGTTTTTTTTTTTCAGAAATGAAATCCTCCTGAGGCAGATTTGGGCGAATGAAATGCGATTTCAGGAGAATCCAAAAAACAGGAAAAGTCTTACGGCGCGTTCAGAGCACGCAAGAGGAAATACATTTAGGAATGTTGGGTATATTTAGACACATGTTCACCTCTCGAATCTACCACATTTTTTAAAATTGTTTCTAATGAGTCAAATTATATCCATTTTTTTGACTATTTTACCTGAATGTCAATTATTAGGCCCCTATAAACAGTTAAATGAAATGCTATTTGCATTAGGATCAATCCATTTCAGCCTGAATACCAGCAAACACTAAAAGAATCAGGTGCAAACAATGGTCCATTGCTGGACTTTTTAACACTCCTGTGCACTCACCCAATGCCCACTATACCGATTTAGGAACAGTAGTTACACGCTCAAAACCATCGTCACTGCGAAGGGAAATTGCAAAGAGCGAGTGCGTAATTGCAAAACTAAATTAGATTGCACAACGCCCAGTAATGTGCAGGACTGAATCGAACTGCACTATGCACCAGGCACATAATTGTGCATGCGGACGTGTGTCTAAATATATATACAAAATAGGATAAATTTTGACATGTATGCATTTTTGTGCATGCTATATTTCTATATTGAAGGTGACTATTATATGAATGTATCATTCACTCCAGTCTATGTGAAAATAAATCACTGTTTTCAGGAGGTTGTGCACAAGATGCCATAGTGGCCTATAATCTGAACATGTGTGTTTGTAGGGCTATTTTAAATGTGTGCATGCATATGGTTTAATTTGCTTTTTGATGAACTTTAATGCCAACTCTATATTATCTATGTGATTCACTGTGTAAAAACACACACATTTATGTGCCATTGACTTCCATTCAAACCACATATATTTCAATCCTGTGGCCAAAAAGACCATTAAAAACATTTTTTTTTTTTTTTACCATCTCTTTGCTGCCATTTTCCCGCTTTATACTATTAGTTTCAATAGGAGGTTTGGTGCTGCAAACGAGTTCTGTTTTCTAGTGTGTGTGTTTTTCTTTAGTTATAATAAAAATAAAACACTCACACACTCTTTTGACCTATAAATCAGCAGTAAATCGGTGGTTAGTTGATGATCTTATTTTCTCTGAACCGTCTGGACATTCCCTACCCATCACATCACCCTGCAGCTGCTCCGAACCTGGGGGTGGATGAGGTAAAGATCCGTCCGCCCTCGCCTCTCTACCTGAGCCGAAACGTGACGAAACGCCCCGGCGATTTCGATTAATTAGCGTCTTGTTAAGTTATACAGCTTTTTCCACTGAGCTGTTCGAGCCGCATTCCTCACTGCTAGTTAACACCAGGACTAATGAGAGGGGCATGGCCTGTAAAAAGAGAAAGAAAAATGGGTTTAGAGCCGCGTGTTGGTGGTGTACGGACGACATAAAACCAAACAAAGAAGAAGACGCACACAATGAAAAATGAAGCTACTTAACAGATTTTTAATTTTTTTTGTACAAAATAAGTTTCATAGATGAATTAGGAGCTCTGGATATTTAAATTAGCCTTTTACAATGGAAGAAGAACACTACAGAGCAAAAGAATTGAATAAAAAATTGTAATAAATTATAGAAAATCTGAATTTGCATTAAAATAGATTTAAAATAAATAAAACATTTTCATCTTCTAATTGCATGAGGCCCCACACAACAAAACTTTATTTAAAGGATTTAAAGATGAATTTCAGGTAAAATGTGATTTTTTTTATAATGTACAAATGAATAAAAGTCTCCATGAACATTAGCTAGCCTAAGATGGTGATAGCCATAAAAAAAATAACGATAGGCAATTTTAAATTTAAAATATATAATAGTTTTGGATAACAAATGAGTGGTACGTCATTGAAACAGGCTGCCAAAGGGTAAATTCATCAGATTTATGGTCGATATGAAGTTCTATTCCCATAGATAATGAGTAGAGTGGCTTAATTGAGAATAAAGTATGGAAACTTTATAGTGGGGCTTGTATGGAGCCGCTCTGTCGTGTTGTGATTGGTCGATTTATCTTTTAAATGAAACTCCAAACCCAGGAACAACACTGGTGACGGCAAACAATTCTAAATGAATGATATTCTGATGAGTTTGAGTGGGTGTTTTATTCCAGCCCTGTCAGTAAAAAAGTTTTATACAAACAGATTCAGTACATCAAAGGATTTCAGAGCTTTTTATTTGTTGATAGACGATGACATCATAGGCAGTTCCTGTATTTCTTTTCCTAGGATGAGTTGAACCGGAATTTATGTGACTCTCCTTTTTTTTAATAGGATTAGTTCAAATGGGAAATTCTTTATTGAACATGCAAAATAATCTATATATAAATAGACAAAAATATGCCAGATGTCTTGTATCTCAATACAATGTCCTATGTGATAGACGACTTTCACAGGGCTGTGTTTTTAAAAAAAAAAAAAAAAACACAAACAACAATTTTCTTATTTTTGGAGAAAAAAAATCTCACAATCACATGTGAATTCACAACCTGAACGTTCATGCCGATGATGATTAAACGGTGTTTGTGCAACCAGCGGGAAAACAGAGCCAGAACCCAGCAACGGCTCCTCCAGACCCCCGACCGCCCGCGGAGCAGGAGGCGTTGACGTCACCCGCCGTGAATTAAATGTTGACTCCGCTGCGCTGATGTGTTTATTATGAGCACTAAAGACTTTATATACGTATAAAAAGCTGCACGGCTCGTTTCGTGCCTTCGCCTTTCTGTAAACGTGTCTGTTAAAGTCAACGACGGATGGACGGATGGATATCGGGGTCCTCAAATGGCCTCGTTTCTTTCACATCCTGCTTCTAGTACGAAGCTCTTTGCATTATTTCATTAATTTAAATGAAAATAGAAAAAGGCCTAATGAGTCTCACATGCAAGATGCCCTGATAACAAAACACTAGATTTATTGCATTATAATTAATTAGCAACAGTTGGGTTTTTCTAGCCAATCAGAGGTTGCGTAGCCATAATGGGATTCGTAAATTTGCAGCACCGTGCAGCCAAAAAAACCACTTATTTTATTAAAGAAATGTCATGATTTTGCAGCTACTGTCTGTTCTCTAATATGTTCGGGTGCTCAACTGGATGTATTATACAACTTTATCACTAAATACCACAGAGATTATAAAAAAACGGTAACAGAAAGGAATATAATTTACGAATCGTGGAGTGTTGGTTGGACCCAAAATCAGCGTTTTAACATTCCACCGTGACGGATGAACAGCCTGGATTCAACAAATATTCACACATTTTGAACGGAAACTGAAAGACATCGATCTTTTTCTATCCTAATATGGTACAGTCACACTGACTGAACGCTCCAGAGTTGCATCTTCCCTCTAACATCTGACATAATCCAGGCGTGTGGAGCTGGATCGAACGTCTTTAATTTTTTTTCCTAAATTTCGTCCAAAATTTCGCGTAAACCGAGAGAGAGCGAGAGAAAAGCTGACAGACGTTCGTATGGAGTCGAAACCCGAAGCGGGGATTTGCACTCTGGACGGCCTCGTAGGTGTCAGCGCGAGCTGTTAACGCACATCTGTACACGTGTGTGTGTGTGTGTGCGAGTGTTTGCAAGCTGATATCATATGTCTGCGTATGTGTGTGTGTGAGTGTTTGTAAGCTGATATCACTGGTCTGAACTTTGGCAGTGAGAAGGATAGACTCACAGCTACAGATGGGGCTACTGCGGTTTTACTAGCTGCAAGTGTTTGATGTTATAGGCCTCCTCGCCACTACACCAGTGTGTGTGTGTGTGTGTGTGTGTGTGTGTGTGTGTGTGTGCGTGTGTGTTTGAGGTGATAATGAAACAACTCAAATCCTGTTTGCCAGCCTGCCCTCCAGTCATTTTCCATCATGTCTGGTGAATACGACGCCCTTTGACCTTTCATGTTCAAAGCCATGCTAAACACACACACACACATACACACACACACACAAAATACAGTATGTTGGCTGTAAACACAACATTTTTTTTTTTTTTTTTTCGGAAAAAGAAATAAAACATGTTTATTTAATTAGCGGTGCAGATTAAAATAGCAGCGAGATGAGGCAACGGGATGAGGAGAAAGAAGAAGTCAGGAGGAGGAGGATGATGAACGAGACGTGGACGTGACTGAGGCTGCAGAAGGGATTTGGTGGAAGATTAAAGCAGGAAGAAACTAAATTAAAAAAAAAAACAAAGAAAGAAAGAAAGAAAAGCGTTTTGGAATGGCCACCGGTGCTGTTGGTGATTTTTTGGAAAATGTGGATCCTGCTGATGTCACTTTGAGTCAATGACAGCGTGAGGCCAAGTAGTAAAGAAGAAAAAAAACACACAAGGAAAACCTGTTTTTTCCTGGTTTCATTTTCTCATAAAACGATGCATACTTCTTCCATTTTTTACTTTTCTCAACTAATCATATTTTCATCATGATGTACAGTTCTTGGAATGGAATCGTCAGCATATACATAGATACGGAAATAATCTAGGGCTCTAAAGTTGATCCCTGAGGGACGCCATATCTAATTTCTATTTGATCTAAAAGTACCTCTATAATAAATACTGTAAGTTTCAATTTTAAAAAAAGCCTATATATATATATATATTTTGCAGTTTAAACATGCTGCCTCATTCCCCATGAAGGCTATAATATTTAGGTTAAGTTCCAACCAGGGAAGAATCCAGGTTTTAGTTTGTCTACACCTCCTCGTGAGGTGTAAATATTATGTTTTTCCTCAGATGGTGCATAGTACATTTTTCATTTTATCAAAAGACAGAAAACCAGTGGTGCAGTTGGGGTCATACACACATATTTGCCGTTTACTTACTTCTTGCCTGGGGCTGTTTGTGTATATTGACTTCTAACAATCAATACGAGTATTCCCTCTGTAGCCTATAGCCACTTATTAGCTGCTTAACGAGCCCGTAACCTACCTTTTGAGCTACTTTCTCTGGAAACTAGAGAGAAAATATGTCTCTTTAGTGATTCTCCGTTGGAGAGAGAAAGTTATGACTTAACGTACGTAACTTTCTAATTACGTATACTACACAACAAACTGATTACATAATCTATCTATTAGAGTAAGGTGTCTGTGCATCACTGGCATAATTGAAAGTTAAAATCCTAGACTTGTGTATCACAGCGCTATCCTGCAGCAGTGTAAAGCTCCGTATCACGGATCCTGCTCATGTTGCTTCCCGGCGCTTGCGTTACAATTCAAAGCCCCGTTGTCCCTTTTCATTCTGCACAGATCAAGCAGCAAATATCATAAAAGTTTTGTAATATCTCTCAAAAATCACATGCTAAGACGTTAGCTTCTACTTTATAGGTCTTACTCCAAGACGACTCAGGAAATCCCAGCACTATCACCTAACAGAACAGAATCTGTTACTTGGCCTATCAACACAATTTCAGAACTGATATGTAGATTGAGATCTGAACTTTCAACATAAATCGTGGCCTTTTTTGTTACAATAATTGTGTGTTCATGTCTTTCCTCATCTCAATGTATGTCCATGTCTTACCCAATGTACGATTCCTCTATTAAGGCTATGGAACTTTTCTATGGGAATGCTAACTTCCTATGGGCACTGCACTACACAACATAAAAGCCTTGTTCTAAATGATGCTTTGTCTTATCAGACTTTGCAGACTTTACCTCTAACCCTAATCCTTCCATCATCCATCAAAGAGCGGATACTCAGTGATACGACCCAACTACACATCTACACTACTAACTGCTGATTAAACCACCTGGTTTAATACACGATGCATTAACGAATCAAGAATTCTGCAAAGCAGCTTTTCAGATTAAAACAAGGGGGGAAAAACTGGACGCGGGATTTTGCAGCTGCAGTGTGATCCCAGCCAACGTCTCCAGAATAATTAGTGGTTTGTGCGATAGGAAGTGATAAGGATAGATTATTGGTGTTGAAACGGAGGGAGGAAGACAGGGAGGTCGGGAAAGGGCGAGAGGAGGAACAGAAAGACGACGAAGAAGACAGCGAAGGTCTGAGATGGAAGAGCAAAGACAGATCACGACCGCAGCCCACCCAGACTCTCACACACACACACACACATTATGTGGTCAGAGGTTCACCTGAAGTTCACGTTGACCATAACAACACCCCTGAGAAACAGAGCGAACGAGAGGTGGGAAGCCAGAGTAATAATTAAGGCTTGTGGGAGCTGGTCAAAGAGGGTTTTAAGGTGCAGCTTGGTTCGCCCTGAGGTCAGTGAACTACCCACCGGACAGGACACACGCATGAAATATGCATGTGGATCTACATTAAATACACATCCACCGTTCTCTCTCCAATCTGACTCATCACCATATTAAACTGAGCTCTAGGTGCGTCCGATGGAAGCCAACCAAACCTGGCGCAGTTGAAACGGAACCCTCAGACCGAACCGCCGATCGGCGAACGCCAACGAAAACGCTTTCGGCGCAACCTTGAATAAAATAATTTACCTCCAAATAAAACAGCCTCGATCCCGTCCAGTTGCCGCTGAGCGGCCGTGGAGTTGTTTTCATTCAGCCGACACTGAGCTGTAAATTAGCCCCGCGGGGCTGGATGAGACGTGACGTCAGTGTTCAAACATCTATTCTGCTTTTTCTACTTCTTTTCCCTGAAAAAAAAAAAAATGAGCAAACAAAGGCCTGAAACCAACAATTAATTAAGTCATTCACTGTTCCTACTGATTTCTATAAAGCTGGGGGTCTCAACGTGGGGTCTGGGGACCTCAAAGGGTCCTTAAAGGGGGGCCAAGGGGTCCTCAGAAAAAAAGTGTATTTTCACTATAATTCCATCTGTAAGTAAAACAATAAGAGACTGTAAGAGCTGCAATTATAAAAACAATAAAGGAAAATATTTTATTAATATATCATTAACGTATTTATTTCCTATTAAGTATTTTTTCCAATTTACACATGAATTAATTTATTTTAAAATATTATTTTCCAATTAATGTATTGACTTGGAAATGCAGAGAGGAACAAATAGGGACATAAAATATTTAAAAAATAATAATTAATATTTAATATTTACAATAAATATTTAAAATTAAATAAATATGTGCATTTATTTTCATATTCATGTATATACTGAGTGATTTATTTATAGATTTTTCTCAGGCAGTTTCCTTCCTCCATAATTTTGAAACATGCGTTTCCTGCACTTAATGTGTAAAACATAAAACGTCTAAAGAAGAAAATCTCATTGAATCTTATGAGGTCTGTGGTGTAATTACTGTGATTTTAAGGGTCTTTGACATTAAAAAAAAAGTGCAAAACCGCACAGTAAAATTGTCAGTGTAAATATAACACTTGAAAATTTTAACAATAGTAGTATTAAAATTAACTTGTTATAACTCTTAAAAAGTTATTATAATACATTACTAATGTCCTTTATACATAAGACATTAGTAATTTTACCAATGTTATTTTTGGTGTAATCCAGTCTCAACTAAAATATAACCTGTGTGAGTTAATCAGAAAAAAATCTGAATAAAATACAACTTTTTGCAAATTTGCATGGGCATGATGATAAAATAAAAGAACAAACCTGATCATAAAATATTGTGTTGAAGTGAAAATACCACGGTACACGCTGATCAGAAATGCAGTTTTATTGGTAATACTGAAGCTGATACTGCAGTGACACAGTATTTGCTCCTTGTGGATGTGAAGTTAGAATACATTCAGTCTGTGTCTCAGAAAACAACGAATATCATCGATTCATCAGCACGGATAAACAATCTGTCGAAAAATAAAGAAAACACACACACACACTGGTTTTATTTTCCAGCTCCAGGACAGACTTTGTGTTCTTGTTTTTTTTTTTTTTTTTTTTTTTATGGCAGCGAGTTTATTACAGTGAAAAAGCGTAAAAGGAGCTTGTGGTTGAAACTGAGGCGTAGCGCAGCACATTTCATACCGTAAATCATCCTGCCGCAGCAAACTACAGGAATAGAAGGAAATTAAAAGAAAAAAATAAAATCATTTTTGTTTTTTTTTTATTTCTGGTCAGTCACAAAATCAGACGTGCCAACTTCTAGCGGTTTAGCCTTTTTATAACAGTTTTATTTAGCCGTCATATATATATTTTTCAGAATATATTTTCTTAAATATTTCTTGGATCTTGGAGGATCGTTGAACTACGGAAGCTCAGAGCTGCCACATAAAAAATATTTTTGCTCAGTATCATGTTATAACGTGATAATTAAGTATCACGTTATAACGTGATATTTTCTCATTATAACGTGAAAATACCACATCATGAAATAACGAGATAATTTCATATTATGTTAATACATGATAAGAATCTCGTTATAAACATTATAACGTAATAGAAAACTACGGAAGCTCAGAGCTGCCACCTAAGTAAAAATATTTTTGCTCAGTATCACGTTATAACGTGATATTTTCTCATTATAACGTGAAAATACCACATAATGAAATAACGTGATAATTTCATATTACGTTATTACATGATAAGAATCACGTTATAACATAATAGTATCATGTTATAACGTGATAAGTATAACGTGATAGGAAACTACGGAAGCTCAGAACTGCCACCTAAGTAAAAAAATAATTTAGCTCAGTATCACATTATGATGTGATATTTTGTCATAACGTGAAAATACCATATCATGAAATAACGAGATACTTTCATATTATGTTAATACATTATAACGTAATAGGAAACTACGGAAGCTCAGAGCTGCCACCTAAGTAAAAATATTTTTGCTCAGTATCTCGTTATAACGTGATATTTTCTCATTATAACTTGAAAATACCACATCATGAAATAACGTGATGATTTCATATTACGTTAATACATGATAAGAATCACGTTCTAACATGAAAGTATCATGTTATAATGTGATAGGAAACGACTGCAAAAATATTTTTGCTCAGTATCACATAACGTGAAAATACCACATCATGAAATAACGAGATCATTTCATATTACGTTATAACATAATAATCGCGTTCTAACATGATAGTATCATGATATAATGTGATAAGTATAACGTGATAGGAAACTACTGCAAAAATACTTTTGCTCAGTATCACGTTATAACATGATATTTTGTCATAACGTGAAAATACCACATCGTGAAATAATGAGATCATTTCACATTATGTTAATGCATAAGAATCACGTTATAACATGATAGTATAATGTTATAACGCGATATATATAATGTGATAGTTTCACCTTATAAAATTATATTTTCTCATTGAAACATGAAAATACCACATCGTGAAATAACGAGATAATTATATTTTATGTTAATACATAAGAATCACGTTATAACATGATAGTATAACGTTATAACGCAATATATATAATGTGATAGTTTCACCTTATAACATATTTTCTCATTAAAACATGAAAATACCACATCGTGAAATAATGAGATCATTTCACATTATGTTAATGCATAAGAATCACGTTATAACATGATAGTATAACGTTATAACGCGATATATATAATGTGATAGTTTCACGTTATAACATTATATTTTCTCATTGAAACATGAAAATACCACATCGTGAAATAACGAGATAATTTCATATTATGTTATAACGTGTTAACATGATATTGAGCCAAATATTTTATATAATATAGGCATTGGCAGCTCTGAGCTTCCATATTGAACACTTCAGGAAAAACACAATTAAAATAAAATTAACTCTGTAACCATGACGACAGAGGCTGAACATCACGGATCAGCAGATAAAATCTTCTATTTCCAGCTCTGTGAAGGCAACTCGATGCCTGTTGAATAAATAACATTTCGAGGCAAATTCTGGTGTTTTTTTTGTTTTTTAGCACAAAAATCAAAGCTCTGACCTAAAGGCACATTATAGGAATTATAGGAATATTACAACAAGGTAAAAAAAAACACATTGTAGTGGAGGCTTTGCAGGAGAAAAGGCAATCATGATGTAATAGACAGAGGATTGTCTGAATAAACAGTGTTTAGGTGGATTTTATCAGCAGGATCAGTCGAAGCTCAATGAAACACATAAAGCTGCAGCACGTGAAGAAACTACCTCAATACGCTGTGTTAAAAAGTCATTTCTACCGCGTTTGAACATGCACGTGACACCCTATTAATTAATTAAAATTCAGGGCGGTTCCTATGACATCTGATGACCAGGTTGGAGATTAGGGGAGAAAAAAAAGAAATTGGAAGTTTTAATCTTCTTCATCGTCGCTCGGTTCATCCGATTCTGATTCGAACACACACACACACACACACACAAATCCCATAGAATCTCACAGGATTAATTCGTCCCTACACACATGTATGATCCAGGGGGGGTGGAGGAGAAAAACAGGGAAGACTGAACCTGAGGAGGAAGACAGGAAGCATCATGTGACCCGTTGAGAAGCTCTGCAAATTTCCCTTTTTTTTTCTTCCTGATTGTACTTGAAGGCATCGCGCACAGATACGACTTTAAAGAGAATAAATTCACAGTTTGGATGTTTACGGATGATAAAGCTGTAGAGACATGAATAGAGACAGCGACACACACACACACACACACACACACACGTAATAACTGTACAAAAGAGTGTAAACCTTCAGCTCACAGAATTTTAAAGCAAAGTCAACATGGAAGTGAGAGGGACGCGGCCTCGTTTCACGTCGTTTCACGTCGTCACTGCGACGTCTTGGCCGGTCCGAAGGGTCCCACCATCTTCATGGCAGCGTAGTTCTGCAGGAATTAAGGGAGAGAAAAGATCAGCATCCTAAATTCCATGAGCTTGAGAACCAAAAAAAAACAATTTTTGATCACTTTAAACTTTCTGTTTTAACATCGAGGCAAAAGTCAAACTGGACAGTTCAGCGATAATATTTTAAGGATGATTCCGTCTTGTATTTGTTGGTGTTTTTCTTAAATAAAAATCCATTGGACAAGTCCAAGAATGATATATATACATTTTCAATAAGTAGAGTAGGATGATAAAGGATGTTGTAAATGAAATGTACAAAATGGAAAATATAAAATAAATGGGAAAAATGTCATGTTCCACCTACATGATGCATCCTTTTTTCCAAATATTGAAGCTAATTTCATTTATTTATCATATTATGCTTTGTTTGATAGTTTGTCCTTTATGTTTTAAAACGCAGAAATACGATAAATAAAATAATATTGATGATGAATGGTGAACATAACGTAGATGAACAAGCCTCATAAGTTGTATTATCTCTTACTTATTATTGATTTATCCTCTTTATTTTATGTTTTGTCATCCAGTCTATCTTAAAGGAGAAGTAACTGCTGTTACAGTAGTTTCTCTGACGGCTCATTTGAAAGATTATTCACGTTTTTGTTTTTGTTTTCGTGATGTGGGAATATTGGCGCCGAGCGAGCTCCTTTTGGGATTTTTCCTCCATGTCGAGTGGTTAAATTACTCGGCCTAAGGAAAAGTGCAGGAATAAATCTGAAGGTAAGTATCAGAATAAGACTCGAGCGACCAGAAACTTGCCGGGAAAGAGTAGAGGAAGACGCCAAGGAAGAGGAGGATGAAGAAGAGGATGAGGAAGAGGATGATGAACCACTTGAAGCGCCTCCACAGGATAAACCTGAGGGTCTTATAGGGGGAGGAGAACCACAGGAAGGACGTCTCCGGACGCCTGGAGGAGGAAAACAGAGGAGAAGAGAGTCACACACACACGTTTTAGTGTTTTAGTGTGTGTGTGTGTGTGTGTGTGTGTGTGTGTGTGTGTGTGTGTGTGTGTGTGTGTGTGCGGCTGCCCACTGGGGTTCCTCCAGGTGAGGGTTCATGTTGGGTTCGTCCCTGCCGAGGCCGGCCGGTCGCTCCTCGTGCTCCTGCTCCGTCACGATCTCCAGAGACATCTCCACCTTCCCCTGAACCGGAGACGACACACACACACACACACACACACACACACACCGTCATTGTTATTTATTCATGGAGAGCGCCTGCTGCCGTCCTCTGGCTTTGCATGAAATAAAAATGCTCAGACTTGTATATAAGCTAAAAGAAAACAGAAATTAAAGGTCTTATATGGTAGATTTTAATATATTAATTATAAGAAGCTTTACATTATTATATAATATAATGATTCATGTTAAAACTCTGAATGCACAGAGAAGTATAAAGTTGTGAAAATTTGCCTGTTTGCGGCCTATTGTATGGAAATCCATTTGCACCAATTAAAGGTAAAAAAATAATAAGACAAATAACAATATATAATAACAATGATGAAAAAATCTTTTCATTAAAGTAATTAAGAGAAAAAAGGTGTTTCAGGTCAAAAGTCATTGAAATCAACAATGGATGAAAGTATCAATTTCAAAGACTTTTGAATTTTTTAAATATGATAATATTGAAAAAATATATATCCAAAAAATTCCTATGTGCAGCCTACCCCTATGAAAATCCATTCCCACCAAATAAAGGTAAAAACAGCAAAAATAACAATATATAATAACAATGATTAAAAACATCCTTTCTTTCCAGTAGGAAAACCTTTTCACATTTTTCTTTAGATTCTTTTTTATTTCCAATGATGGGAATGGGCTTCCATACAGAAACTGAATACAAATTCATTAAACTATTTAAGAGGGGAAAAGGTCAAAAGTCAGTAAAATAAATAAAAGATGAAAGTAGCAACTTCAAAGACTTTATATATTTTTTTAAATAATAATAATTAAAAAATATATATATTTAAAATATCCCTGTGTGCAGCCTATCACTATGAAAATCCATTTTTCTTCCAGTCGTGGGAATGGGCTTCCATACATAAACCATCTGAATCCAAATCCATTAAAGTGTTAAAGAAGAAAAAAAGTCATGGAAATAAATTATGGATGAAATTAGAAACTTCAAAAAAGATATAATGAAAATATATTTATCTAAAATATGCCTGTGTGTAGCCCATTCCTATGAAAATCCATTTCCCCAAGTGAAAATAAAATGTAATGATAGATGAACAATAAAACATCATATCTATTTTTTCTTTCCTTATGACAGTAGGGAAACTTTTTCCCATTTTTCCTCCATTACATTTTGTTTTTGTTTTTTTCTTCCAATGCCGGAAATGGGCTTCCATACATGAACTGGCTGAATCCAAATCCATGAATTAAAAATTTTAAAAAGAGGTATTTCAGGTCGAACTTCATGGAAGCAAATATTTAAATAAAATAATAATTGAAAAGGTTCACAAGAAAGTATTCAAGCTGCATGAAATAAAACGTGTGTGTGTGTGTGTGTGTGTGTGTGTGTGTGTGTGTGTGTGTGTGTGTGTGTGTGTGTGTGTGTGTGTGTGTGTGTGTGTGTGTGTGTGTGTGTGTGCGTGCTCTCACGGCGATGATCCTCTCCCCGTTCTGCGTGCAGGTGCACGGCCACCAGCCTTTCACCGTCTTCTGTTCGAACAGCGACACCAGTCTGTCGGCCGGCTGCTGCAGCGTCTGCAGCGTGCACTTCTCCGGCGACTTGGCCGGACGCAGCATGTGGTTCAGGTCCATGACCAGGTGACCTGTGGGAAAACCCAGGACCCCATCAAACAGGACCCCCATGATGCCACAGAGGATGAACACGCATCCAACTGACGCCAATAAACGTGCAAATATACGCATTAAAAAGTACCATTCTTTTTCTGCAGACACACACACACACACACAGAAAACAGCTTTCTAGTACACAGAAGACAGCGTCGCAGCTGCCAAACATACAAGACTTCAGTCTGAGAGAAAGCAGAAAAAAACCTAAAACCAGACTTTCCCCCTGAGGGGCGATTAGTGCGTCTTTTTTTTTTTTTTTTTTCCATCTTGAATAACGAAACGATTTATTCCCTAGACGTGATTTAAATAATAAAAAAAATTCTTCTTGGGTTGATTGTGCAAACGTGTGAGGCAATAAGAGTTTCAAGAGCGACATATCCGGCCAAACTATCGGCAGAAAGAACATTGATTCTGCAAAATACTAAATATATGTAACACGCAATTTCATTGGAGGGATTTTTCTTTGTTGCAGTACCACAGTTGGCCACTAGGAAAAATCTGGACACTGCTGAGAAATTCTATAATACACCCATGGTATTATCGTGAAAATTAATACCTGGGTTACGTCTGAGAGGGTGGGGCCTAATGCCTATTCACGCCAACAGCACCACCAGGTGGACAAACATGGTGTTGCATTTTTCTTTCCTCCTTTCTCATTGGTATATGAGCTTGTATATATATCAATGTGGTTACAGTTGGACAACGAGAGACTAGACATTGTTTTAAAGAGTGTGACCCTAACAGGCATTTTGACAGCTCAGGTCTCGGAAAAGAAAAAAAAAATAAGTTCGTCCCGTGTGAAATGTGCCGACACAGTGGAAATGGCCGAGCGTTAATTCCAAAGATAAATGTTATCACAGTAGCTTGAACATGGAGCGTACGGCTCCCCGGACAGATTTACCACCCCAGGCCTGAGCCAGGAGCGAGAGGAGGGGGGGGGGGCGAATAACGTATATATGTCTGCAACCTGGAGGCATGTATATGTGCTTAAATAGCTAGGAACGTTTCCAGTAAAGCTGTAAGTGTTTCACTGCGGCTCCTCCACTAATCACAGGCTGTGGGTTGCATGTCAGACTGTCCTTCGTGGGACTAAACAGGCTCCATTTTAAAGGTTGAAATAGATTATAAAAAAGAGATTTTACAGTGCAGTTTTTATCATTTTTATGGATAAAAAACATCCTCTAGGGGGCAGTAATGTGCCAGAATCTGCAATCGCGAACATAGCATCATTAGGCCAGATGATTTTTCTTTGTCATCTCATCCGAAATAGACGAAAAAGTCATTTTTTTGCAGCATTTTTAAAAGCCCAGGTGCTACCCTCTTCTTCTTTAATTTTCCAGAACAGTTCTAGGTAGTATTTCTCAGTTTCTTGTGCAGAACTCTGGATTATTATCCTGTTGACGCACCAAACGACCTCAGGGATTGGACGAAAGAGCCCGTATCTGCAAAATTAGCCTCAGCCCTATATATATATATGCTATAAAATATTCTATCAAACTATTATTTTCAGATCCTTTGGATAATAAAGTGGTTGAAATTGCACTTTAGTTTTATTAAATTTGAGTGGTATGCACACAGCATGGGTGAAAGGGTAAAATAATGGCCCGTCTCTGCCACTGAAGAGGCCACTTTAACATGAACTTTTCAATAATTAGCTCATGATGGTCGTGATTTACTTCCATATTTTCTTTTTTCTTTATTAATCACAGCCAATAATCATACTAAGCTGCAGTCGTTCCCAATTACGTTATAATCAGGAGCAGCTCTTTCCTGTGTTTGGCTGATATCACCGATTTCTGCAAAAAGCTTTTTTTTTTCTACTCAGTAAAGCACAGACTGAAACACACTGAGTCTGTTTTTTTTTTTTTAAGATTTACACTCTCGTTAGACATTTTAAGGGCGGAAAAAAATATATATTTTTAGTCTGGACAGAAGCTGAAAAGGAGAGAGAAGGAGAAGAAGAAGAAAAATAACAAGACAGCAATAAACAAAATGTTCTAATGATTGATGAAGGCAGCGCACACACACACACACACACACACACACACACACACACGTTACCAAGGTAGTCATCAAAGGAGAACTTGTCGTTGTCCCAGATCTGGATGGTGAGTTTAGGAGGCAGTTTGCTTTCGGCTTTATCAACACTCCAGAAGTGTTCCTGCAGACACACGAGCACCGGGGAGAGAAATAAAGACGCCGGCAAAGCTGAATAACACATTTCTGTGCTCACGTCTCCAGAATATTCTTATGAAATAGCACACGTGAAACGCCAGAGACGAGGAGGGGAAAAAAAAAACGCAGAAAACAGGTGTGGTGGTAAACAAACGACGCGTTTACTGCCAGTCAGAATAAAACGAAAAGACCAAAGTTTTAAACTTCAACTTTAGTGAGTGGGTCATTAATGAGAAATAAACCCTGATGGGTGTAAATCACCATGAAGGGGGTTTATTCAACCAAAATCAAAAATTATGTCTGTAGCATAATTTTTGAAAACGAAACACACCCTATAGAGTCCTTTTTAAATGTGCATTAAGTATGATTTTAAATGTGCATTAAGTGTGTTTAAATGTGCATTAAGTGTGTTTTTAACGTGCATTAAGTGTGATTTTGAATGTGCATTAAATGTGTTTAAATGTGCATTGAGTGTCCTTTTAAATGTGCATTAAGTATGATTTTAAATGTGCATTAAGTGTGTTTAAATGTGCATTAAGTGTGTTTTTAACGTGCATTAAGTGTGATTTTGAATGTGCATTAAATATGTTTAAATGTGCATTGAGTGTCCTTTTAAATGTGCATTAAGTATGATTTTAAATGTGCATTGAATGTGTTTAAATGTGCATTAAGTGTGTTTTTAACGTGCATTAAGTGTGATTTTGAATGTGCATTAAATGTGTTTAAATGTGCATTGAGTGTGTTTTTAAATGTGCATTAAGTGTGTTTTTAATGTGCATTAAATGTGTTTTTAATGTGCATCAAGTGCAATTTTAAATGTGCATTAAGTGTGTTTAAATGTGCATTAAGTGTGTTTTTAACGTGCATTAAGTGTGATTTTGAATGTGCAATAAATGTGTTTAAATGTGCATTAAGTGTGTTTTTAAATGTGCATTACGTATGATTTTGAATGTGCATTGAGTGTGTTTAAATGTGCATTAAATGTGTTTAAATGTGCATTGAGTGTGTTTTTAAATGTGCATTGAATGTGCATTAAGTGCAATTTTAAATGTGCATTAAGTGTGTTTTTAATGTGCATTAAGTGCAATTTTAAATGTGCATTAAGTGTGTTTTTAATATCCATTAGGTGTCCTTTAAATGTGCATTCAGTGTGTTTTTAAATGTGCATTGAGTGTGTTTTAAATGTGCATTGAGTGTGTACTGAATGCAAACCACTTTAAATAGTCCAGTTAGACTAAGTTAAGTTTTAATGATGTACCATTCATATATCTTATACATAAAATACACTGTAGGTGCCTTTTTTTCCCTTTTCGCCCCCATCCCATAATAGAATCTGTGCACACGTCTGGTCAACAGAAATAAAATATACAGATAAATATAATACACCTCAAAGAACAGATGTTCAGTCAGTGCATTTTTGCACATTAATTATCTAAAAAACTAAATTAAATGAACAAATTAGACTGTATATGTATAGTTTCATATAAGTTACACACAAAAAAGTGGTAAAAGACGTGTATTAAACATTCAGTTGCTGCAGGTGTAGTTATAGATTTTCATTGGTAGTTTCTTCACCTTGTGCAATCGGGAACTACACAAATACGTCGGAATGCTGTCGTTGACACTGTTGCTGTTTATTCCTCAAAAAAAAGGGAAGAGTGTGAATGATGAGGCAGCGGAGAGGAGGAGACGTTCTGGGAAACACGCTGGGAGGCTGCTTCAGTTTGGAGACACACCGACACATCTCTCACTACATCACCACTTCCACGCCGACACACACACACACACACATCTGCACAGGTGCAGCCCTGTGTGTGTGTGTGTGTGTGTGTGTGTTTATACCTCTTATCGCCTCTGGTGAAATCGCACTAAACTGCCAGACAGTATCTGATCCCGTGTCACCTTCCTGCTAATGGGCCTCAGCCCTGCAGCAGCTGCTGCTCAGTTTCCTCCTTCTGCTCTTTCCGTTCTCTCCGGCTCGTCCCTTTTTTTTTTTTTTTTTTATTAATGCACGTGTGGGAGTCTCTGCTCCTTTTAACGAGGGTGAAAAAAATATTATTATTATTTCTTTTTCCGCACCTGAGTGAAAGAAAATAAGATAAGTTCCCCTCATGTTTTCTGCAGCAAAATGCCAAAACGCCGCCGTAATGATCCTAATATTCAGGAATCTGGGATTTTTCTGCAAAACTATAAGTTGCATTTAACAACAAGACTAAATTCCCTTTTTTTCTGAAATGAGCCGTGCACCAGGACAGGTGCTGATGGATTCATAGAAAGACTGAGGACGGATAAACTTTTGGCAAAACAAGCGTTTGCCTTTACGGAAAAAACACTTCTGTACGTCTCAATTAGACGTCTGAGGCCTTCACAGGTTTTCACGCTTTTAAATCACGACGTGAATCCAAGCTTTGAAAAAGCAAATGATTGATCTTTGACCTTATTAATCACAGATTTTTGTATTACTTTTCCCTAATTTGGGTCAGTTTGGACTTGTTTTACATTTTAAAAAGTGTTTTTTTTGCAATATTTAAACTATATTTGCCCTGTAACAGCAACATAAATTAATTCTAACACTTGTGTAGTCACCTCAAATGTTACGATTTCTTCTGATACCAGTTTAAGTACATAATCTTTATGGATATTAGATATATTCCACATTTGTGCTCATTTATCGCAGGAAAACTGTAAAGATAGACCCGGGCCTCTTTGCATTTTTGACATTTTTAGTTGTTAAGAACTCTGAGCATCTTCTCTGATTTTACCCCAGGGACAAACACGTTCAAATTTTCTTAACGATAAATCAGATTTTTTTTTTTTTTATTTGCAAATATGCCCCAGTGACAAATGGCCAGCGTCTCTGCAGCCGTGTAATGACTTCACACGGTCTCTCTAAGTCAGAGTCTAAATCCACATCATGTCCTCACGCTTCATAACGACACACACAAACAGTAAACACACAAACCCTGCTGCATGCATGTGTGTGTGTGTGTGTGTGTGTGTGCTTGGCTATATTAAGTTATTAATCGGCAGCTGTCACTCTGCACATCTCTGCCACCCAATGCATCCATGTTTAAATATTATTTAGTTAAAAACAAAAAAAAGGGAATGTGGAAACAAATGTACCTGGTGTGATTTTCCATTGATTTGGGTCAGTTTGAGACCATTTCTGCTTTTGTGCAACTCAATTTGTCCCTGAATTTGCAGTTCTGTGCCGAGTTGTTGCGATCTTCTTTATTATTTTGCAAAAGTCTCATGAAACTTATCAGTTTACAAACAAGATAGTTTAACTCTCTTAGATAGAAATTGCATAAAAACATGCCATCAACTAGTATTACATTTTAGGTGGAATAATAAGGAGGAATTGGAGACGTTAATGATTGCTGTAAATCCTTATAACAGGGTTCCCACACCTTTTTCATGAACAAATTCAAGCACTTTTCAAGCACCTTCAAGCACCAGTTTTTCACTTTTCAAGCACCTTTAAATGGGTAGCCTACTCGTTGTGTTTGCCATGATAAGGCACTTCACAAAAAATCCAAGCATTTTCACAACCTTGAAAACACTGAATTGAAATTCAAGCATTTTCAAGGAATTCAAGCACCCGTGGGAACCCTGTTATAATCTAAATAAAGAGACCTTTTTCTGGGACGGTTCGTTTTCACCGTGTTCTCAGCAAGAAAAGGCAGGAAGTCACATGACGGGAAGCACACAAGCTACACGGACCCAGTTTGGGACCCAAATTTATTACTTTTGTGATCATCAGATTCGATGGAAGGAAAAAACCCAACAATCTAGTGGCAACATAAATGTAAAGTTTACCGATACTTATAGTTGAATCTTCTCATCTCACCTTCCTGTCCACGACGCACATCTGCTCTGCCGGCAGGTAGTGGAAGGGAAACAGCAGCCTGTAGTTGAAGTTGCCCTCGCCGCCCAGCGAGCGGTAGTGGACGTCTGTCTTCTGCTTGTTGTGTTCGTGGCCGTCCAGCCAGCTGCGAAATGTCCAATCTCATCAGTTTTGATAATTTTTATGCACTTTTCCCAAGCTGATATAGTTATATACTGACTTATTAAGGACTTTTGGCATGTTAAAAAATCTAATTTTGCAGATTTTTTGAAGAACAAATTTATTAAACAGTTAATAAGTCAAGTGACCATTCTTGTCTTTACTTGAGAACCTCTCTAATAATGAGATATATGTACTGATATTAATTCATATTTGGGTTATTTATATTGTTGTACAAATGAAAATTTCCCTGGAGGCCTAAAAGTTACTGGAATATATTTGCTGGCTGCCAGGAGATGTTAGAAACCTGCAGTTACAGCTTCTCTCGTTAAGTACAGCGTCATCGGCATAGAGGGAGAGATCTATTTTAACCCACCGGTGTAACAAGAAGTTTGATTCCTCCAGACTCTTCCTAATGAGGCTTTATGTCTGAACTTAACTCATTAAGTCCCAAAGTGACAGATATTAATCATCCAAATATGGAATATGTTTACCACTAATGCCCAATAGTACATATATGTCCAAATA